>OX030948.1:159912087-160512087 GCA_943735915.1 Pherbina coryleti
AAAAAGATTTACCAAAAACGTAGTAGCCAGTAGCAGGGCCGCTTATTATAGCAGTTGAATAGTGAAAGAATTATTAAGATCGTTTCAGCATTTACCCCCTCTCGATGAAAAATTCGAGAGACTCCTTTTATATAATAGTATAGATGTAATAAATATCTAAAAACTACTCAAGAAACATAATCTGCTCGTAATCAGCTTCGAAAAACCTGAGCCAGCCTGCTTTCACGCCTGACCTGATCTGATCTGCCTGCTGCCACTCTGCACACTTTGAGAAGGTTTATATGAAATTGTTGCCAGTTTTTCGCGCTGACCTGCCTGTCTGAATCGGCGTTCACTTTGTTCGCAGCCTAAGAACCCATTCCCAGCCAGACACCTAACTGTTAGATGTGCCATATATATGGCATATACCTAACGCCAAAGGCGTTAGGTTCATATAAAACTCTCCATACAAATTACGTTAGGTTTGTTCTAGCGTTGGGAAAAACCTAACGCCTTTTTGCCTGTCCGTGTGATCTGGCATCTCTGTCTGCCTCATATGATTTATTCATTAAAAAAAGCTTTTGCTGTTCTGCTCACACCAATTACAAATTCCATAAAGAATTTAATAACAAACTCAGCTGTTTACTTAAGTACGCAGTTAGCGTCCCGCAAAACCTTTCTACCATAGTGTATTGGTTAGAGCGCTGGCCTTTCCCAACGGGCCAAAATCGGAGTGCTTCCAACAAGAGTTCTCAAAGAGCACTCTTTTCTGAGCTGTTTTTGTGTGAAGCCAGGAAAAGAGAAGAAGAAGTCCAAGTGATCCTGCTACATTACGCTTTGGAGAGCCTTAGGAGCTATTAAGTGCTATACTTTCACTGCAGTTCGGAGCACAAACGGAGCACAGTATTGAGTGCTATACTTTCACTGTAGTTTGAAGCACGAATGGAGCAGTAGTGCTCCCTTCCAATGACATGGTATGTTAAGATTACAATGTAGATGGGAATATAGATTGAGCGCTTCGTATTGCAAAAGGAGCGCTCGTAAAGCCCTTAAAGAGCACTCCAAAGCCCGCTGGGTAGGAGCTATTAAGTGCTATACTTTCACTGCAGTTCAGAGCACAGTATTGAGTGCTATACTTTCACTGTAGTTTGAAGCACGAATGGAGCAGTAGTGATCCCTTCCAATGACATGTTATGTTAAAATTACAATGTAGATGAGAATATAGACGGAGCGCTTCATATTGCAAAGGGAGCGCTAGTAAAGCCTTCAAAGAGCGCTCCAAATCCCGCTGGGTTAACGCAGAGATAATGAGATTGGAAACTTCGCCAAAAAAGGGATAGCTGTATGCTAAAATGCAGTCAATACTAATGCAAATATTATAAATGTGTTAGTAAAATTTCATGACAAACTCACCCATCTCCCTATATTCACCATATTCACCGCTCTCCAGGGAAATTGAGCGCTGGTGAAAATGCAATTTTTTCAGCGAAACCACCACCATACACATAGGGAAAAACTAGCTTACAATTTTTATTCAAACATTTTCATGCATTAAAAAACAAAACAGAGTTTTTAAAACAAAAATATAGTTGTTGTTGAAAGAAACTGAATTATATTTTTATGTTAACGACAGCACTTCTCAATAGAACAAGTGTTTTTATTTTAAATTCAATTTTTTTCCATCAAAAATATTTTTTCTATTATAAAAGCAACTCCATAAATTCGATTGACAATACTCACATTTCTGTATTGACATAATTTCTTTATCGACTTTTATTAACAATATTATTGCTCAGCTAAAAAAAATTTTCTTTTAAATATGCCAGACTTTTTTGGGTGTAGTGCCCATGTTTGACAACTATGAGGTAAACTCACATACACAATCAGGGGCGCCGGAAGCGGGGGGGTGGTCGCCCCCTCGGTAAAAACTCCCACAATAATTTTTTTAATACAAATGTTTTTATCCAACAGATTAAATTTTTTTAATTTCAAGTTTAATTTTCGGCCTCGGTAGTCGAGTTGGTAGCGTGCTCGACTGCCACCCCAGAAGTCCCGGGTTCAATTCCCGGCCAGGTTATGGTCATTCGCTTAAAACCTTTCGCTTAAAACCATTTGCAATTTTCTATCCTCATTCCTAATCAACTGAAATTCAAAATTCATCAATATTTGCGACTTGAAGTTGTAGTTGATCGTAGAGTAGTTTGTGGACGAGATTGCCTTCATAACTTGAATTGACTGGGGTAATGGCATAACACTTGCCTCTGATTCAAATTCACATGTTTCTTTGGCTTTCCACCACTCTTAGAAAATCCTACATGTGTTTCACTTGATTGCCTTTTCCTTCCCACTAATCTATAACCCCATTTCGAAGACTTGACCAAGACAGACTTGACTGAATAAGTATTCCAACTGAAATCCTTGGTTCTAAGCTAAAAAAAAAAACAATTTTTGTAATCAGCTGTGAAGCTCTAAACTCACAACTTTAAAAAATCTCATTCGATATAGGAATTGTTAAACGAAGTTGTTAAATTTATTGCTTTGATAATGACGGTACCAGCATCTGCAGCGGGTTCTGAACGTTCTTTTAGTGCCTTTCGCCGCCTTAAAACATATCTTCGATCAACTATGACGCAAGAACGCCTCACGCATGCGGCACTTCTTCATATCCATAAGGAAAAAACGGAAGAATTAAACTTATCAGACATTATGCGAGAATTTATTTCTCGAAAGGATAGGAAGAAGAAATATTTCGGAAATATTTAAGTTTATTGCTTTCACGGATTTTGTTCTCGTTTTGAAAAAATTTGTTTTTACTTGTTTCTAACCCGTGGAGTCCATACTAGTACAAATTCGCACCAAAATAAAGTGGTTGTTTAAAGTTATAAATTTAACTATAAACTAACAAATTTTTCGTTTCATATTGAATTTAAATGTTTTGTTAGTTTTTACATGCTTTTATCGGATTTATTTTTACATCAATCTTTTCGTAATATTTTATTGATATGTTTTTTTCGTCTTAATGACATTTTTAATGTAATTAAAAATGTTCTGCCCCCCCAGTTGTACTGCCCACCCAGTTGAAATGAGCTTCCGGCGCCTATGTACACAATACGTGATTGCATAAAAAACTGAAGAACAAGCATTTTTATCTGCCAAAACCAGAGACTATATATTCTATAGACATTGCATGAGATTCACCACATCTATATTGTGAATACCGAATGATGTAAAGATTGGCCCAGGCGAAAAACATTGGCACGGGCAGCGAAAAAGCAGCGCTGGCGGCGGACCTAGAATTTGTTGATAGACTCTAAAATGTCAAAACCTTATTAACTTAATAACTTATCTATTAAAGTTGTCGAGAAGCCATGTTTATTTTATTTTTTCCATTGAAATTCTATGCGGACGGACGTTTAGATTGTTTACATTTTTTTGCATGGTTTTTGTTATTGCTCTTCCTTTGTCTGCAGGTTTTTGTTTCGCTTGGATTTTTAGCTTAATATTTGGCGATCGTCAGAAAAGTTATATTTTTGCGATTTTGTCTATCTCGATGAAGATATAGAAAAATCGCTGTAACTTTTTTAATTCAGATTGGATTGAAATACACCCAACGATAAAATTGTAGATAATTTTATCACCTTTAAAATGACATTAAAAATTTTGTATTGTATTTTTTTGCAACATTTATTATTTTTTTTTTTTAACTTAAAAATATTATAAATATTTAATATTATATCTACATATCTATCTTAATCCATCCCTTCTGAACCTATATAATAAATTTAATTTATTTCATAATATATTGTCCTTGTTGCCACGTAGGACAATCGCCAGCTAGAGCAACTAGGTTGTCTTGTTGCTGCTGTATTTGCCTTGTTGCCGCTAAAATATGCAATAAAAATATTTAAATAAATTAAATATACCTTGTTTGTTTTTGTAAATAAACTATAAATCAATTACACTATAACGAACAAGAAAAAAAAGCTCAAGCCTGTGTTAGATAACACGGGCGCATAGGTCAGACGTAGAATACGTTAGTCATTAACAGCCTTATTCAATAGATTTCCTTAAACAACCTTTAAACGCTTGTTTAGTTACGCACTGTTTAAGGCTTTACGCAGCTTCTATGCAACCTTGCTAACATTGTTAAGCCCAGTATGCTGTAGAAGCGGAAAGAAACTTTCCATAAGGAATGCATTAAGTTTTTGACAGCGAAAAGGCAGCGGAATTTTTTTTCGCTACTTAGTACGCTGTAGAGGTGAAAAATTTCTTCAATGCTAGCAAGTACAACAACCATGTGGAGAGTTGAAATGTCAAAATTATGCTGTCGATTATATGTCCGGGCATTTAATTGGCACCAGAATTTTGACATTTCAATAAGAAAACAGTACGACCTCGTTTTACGCAACACTCGATTATCGCAATGCTCAAAAATTTATATTGTTGACTCAGTAAGCGCAACTTAAAAAAAAATGCACAATTATCGCAACTTCCATTTGCGTACACTTCCATAAACTTTTATATTATTTACTTTGAGTTCTTCTTTTTTTGTAAAATACATTTTTGATGTACGAAAAATCTCTTAAAACAATATTTAAGGAAACAAAGTGCATATCTTAATACATAAAACCACAACATCTAGGATTCAGAGCCATAAAGCTTTATGTTTAGAAGTTTAATTGCGTTTCTTCAACATTAACTACGTCAACTGGCCGAATTTCTTTTAGTTGTATTGAGCTAGGTCGTACTGTAGTTGCGTTTTTCTCCACACAAACATTTTTGACTCTACACTTATATTTCGGGTGTAGAATTATATGCCAAGAAATTTTCGTTTCTACAGCATACTAGGCTTTATTCATAAACATTTTTTCATTTTCTGCTTATGATTGTAAGGTTTGTGTCTGAACTATAGAAAATCTCTACAAAAATTAAGAATTCCTATGGATTTACAATGGCCGCCGCATAAAAAAATGCTGCAAAGGGCGCATATGGAGCATGTCTTTGATATTAAAAGAAAAGACAAACAAAAATCATGGTTGTATTTATCATGGTGTCGTTCGCTACTTGGTCATTATACTTCTTCTCTTTCTCACACTGGTTCTGTGATGAACACACAGATAATCGTACTGCTCTTACACATGATGTTATAATACATAAAATACAAAGCATATGAAAATTAATGCAAAATTTGAAGGAGTTAAATTTTGATTTACTTATAGAATCAAAAAAATTATGTATAGCAATATGATTATTTAAATACAAATCAAAAGAAGACATATTAAATATGTTACGACCATACCTGAATTTTCTTCAATGCATGCATAAAGTATTAAAAACTTATCATGAAAGTGACAAACATTTTCTCAAAATTTTGTGCTCCAGATTAACACCCCCGTATAACGTATTCTACGTTAAAATATTTTTAAATGATGGCCTTAAGATCCAATAAGTTTAATATAAATTTTCGGACTTAATTTTATTAAAAATATTTTGTAATTAAATAAAAAACTTATTTTAAATATTTCAAATAAAAAATTAATTGTAAGAAAATTAAAGTTCGAACAATTTAAAATTTAACAAAATAAAATAAAATCAAAAATAAAAGTGAAATTAAAAAACTAAAACCAAATTTATAAAACAAAAAACATTAAATATAAATTTTAAATAAAACGTAAAAACTAAAAACTTGTTAAAAAATATAACAGTTTAAATAAAACATAAATAATAATTTAAAAAATGCCATTTTATAAAAATTGTGAGAAAATTATATAAAAGAGAAGGTGCTAAAATAAAACGATAAAAATTAAATATAAAAATTAAAAAGTCAAAATAAAAATATAACTTCTATGTAAGAAAAATAGATATAAATAAATATAAATTAAAATTAAATATAAAACTGAAAATTAAGAAATGGATTTATTTTATTTTATTTGATTTGAATTATTGATTACTTATTTTTTATTGATGCGTTTATATGCTGCAAAAACTATACTTTTTTATTTTATTCTTACACTTAATAATTTAAAAATATATAAAGAACTTTATTTTATTTTTATAAATTTTTGTCAAATTGTTATTATTTGATTTAAATTTAATTTTGTTTCATACTTTTAAGATTTTTAAAATTGTTGAAAGTATTAAACAAATTGAAAAAGTAGTTGGAAATTTGTAATTAATTTGTTTTATTCTTTTCAGCGTTTTTTAATTTTTTGGTTTTAATTTTTATGTATTAAAAATGACTATTTTATTCGATATCTTTGAATATCTTAAAATAATAACAAATATAACTTTTATTATATAATTTTTTAACTTTTTGTTTTTTGTCATGTTTATTACTTTTTAATAAAATTAATAAATAATTAAATTATCTTTTAAAGGTTTGTTTTTGTTTTAATTACATTTGTTTTTATTACAAAGTAATAAACATGACAAAAAAAAAAGTTAATACAAAGATATAAATTTTGTTCGTTTATATTTGTTATTATTTTTAAGATATTTAAAGATATCGAATACATTAGTAATTTTTAATACACAAAAATTAAAACCAAAAAAATTAAAAAATGCTGAAAAGAATAAAAAAAATTTAATTACATATTTCCAACTAATTCTTCAATGTGTTCAATACTTTCAACAATTTTAAAAATCTTATTTTAATCTTATCTTATTTGATCTTATCTTTAAAAACAAAATTAAATAAGTTTTAATTTTTTTAATTTTAAATTTTAAATCAGTCTAGTTTTTGCAGCATACAAACGCATCAATAAAAAATAAGTAATCAATAAATCAAATCAAATAAAATAATTTTTACTGATATTTTTTTATATTTATTTTCTTATATATAATTTATATTTTTATTTTGACTTTTGACACTCTTTAATTTTTAAATTTTATTTTTCTTGCTTTATTTTAACACTTTGATTTTTATTTAATTTTCTTTTAATCTTTACAAAATGATATTTTTACTTTATTATTTGTATTATATATGAACTGTTTCATTTTTGAACAAATTTTTCGTAATTGTGTTTTATTTAAAACTTATTTTTAATGTTTATAAATTAATAATAAAAATACACTCTGCTTTTCAATTGTGTACGTTTTTATTTTATTTTATTTTGTTATCTTTTATTGTTTCCACACGTAAATTTTTTTACAAGTAATTTTTTACTTGATATACTTAAAATAAGATCCGTTTTAATTTTTTTTTATTACAAAATATTTTATAGAAAATTCAGCCTTAAAATTTATATAAAACTTAATGGATCTTAAGCCCATAATTTAAAAATATTTTTTTCTTGTTCGTTATAGTGTAATTTATTTATAGTTTATTTACAATAACGAACAAGGTATATTTATTTAATTTATTTATTTTATTTATATATTTAAATTATTTAAATATTTTTATTGCATATTTTAGTGAAGACAAGGCAAATACAGCAGCAACAATACAATGTAGTTGTTCTAGCTGGCGATTGTCCTACGTGGCAACAAGGCCAATATATTATGAAATAAATTATATTTATTATATTGGTTCAGAAGGGGTGGATTAAGATAGACAGATATCTAAAGTTAAGATAAGTTAAGTTAAAAAAAATAATGAATTTAGTAAAAAAATAATTTTTGATGTCATTTACAAGGTGGTAAAATTTTCTATAATTTTGTCCTTGGATGCATTTCAATCCAAGCTGAATCAAAAAAGTTACAGCGATTTTTCTATATCTTCATCGAGATAGATAAAATCGCAAAAATATAACTTTTCTGACGATCGCCAAATATTAAGCTAAAAATCCTAGCGAAACAAAAACCTGCAGACAAAGGAAGAAGGAAGAGCAATAACAAAAACCATCCAAAAAAAATGTAAACAATCCAAACGTCCGTCCGCAGAGAATTCCAATGGAAAAAATAAAATAAACATGGCTTCTCGACAACTTTGTTGATAAGATTTTGACATTTTAGAGTCTATCAACAAATTCTAGCAACAAAGTGCCAATGTTTTTCGCCTGGGCCAATCTTTACATCATTCGGTATTCACAATATTGATGTGGTGAATCTCATGCAATGTCTATAGAATATATAGTCTCTGGTCTAGCTGTCAAAGGCCGACCGACCTAACGCAGTATTGTAATTCAGCCTTTATTACTTTGAGTATATTTGCGGCACAATAAATGTGATAAAACAAAAATGAAGGATTATTACTAGGTCTTACGGTACGGCGCTACGGTAAATTTTATAGAACCACAGTTAAACTGAGGTTAATGGCGTCATAAGGCCTCTCAAGGAACTCCTTAAAGTAGCCTGAATGCTACAAATGCAATAGTAAAAGCACAAATAAAACATATATAAACTAAAATTAAAATAAGGACAAGTATGGAGACAAGGCTTTGGTTGAGCATTAGGGTAATGGTTAGACATGGGATGAGAGCAAGAATTTGGACAAAGATTAGGACGAGGATTAAGATAAGGAGCAGGGCAAAAATTTAAACAAAGATTATTTTTTTTTTTTTTAGATTTGAACCAAGGATTCAAAGTGAAATACCTATTCAGTCAAGTCTACCTTGGTTCGAAATGGGGTGATAGATTAGTGGGAAGGAAAGAGCCAATCAAGTGAAACATGTGTAGAATGTTCTAAGCGTGGTGGAAAGCCAAAGAAACATGTGAATTTAAATCAGAGACAAGTGTTATGCCTTTACCTCAGTCAATTCAAGTTATAAGGCAATCTCATCTACAAACTTCCTTAACATCAACTACTACTTCAAGCCGTAAATATTTATGAATTTTGAATTTTAGTTTATTAGAAATGAGGATAGAAAATTTAGAATGGTTTTGAAGCGAAGAACCATGGCCTAGCCGGGAATCGAACCCGGGACCTCTGGGGTGGCAGTCGAGCACGCTACCAACTCGACTACCGAGGCCACCTGAAGAATTAGACAAGGATTAGAACAAGAATTGGGAAGATGACTTTGACAAGCCCTAAGGACAAAAACTGCAGCATACTGTAACGAAGCTAGAGCTAGAGGTAAGCTCGCCGGGAATCCAGAGTCCTTTGCAAAATTAATAAATAAAAATGCGGACGTACGATTTGTAGCATTTATTTATAAATTATCTATTGTATTTTAATCCCTACGCGATGGGATAACGTGCGGTCTCTCGGCTTCTCACTTCGCAGATGCAGCTGACGGCAGGCGTGACTCGTGTCCGTCTATGTATTTGTGGGTCTCCGTACTCCTACTCTTACTCCTGCCTACGGGACGGAACCGAAGTCACCAGTACACTATATAACTCCTGTTTAAGGGACGGAACCGAAGCCACCAGTAGCTAATACAGCTCCTGCTAGAAGTTGGATCTTTTGGTGGTTCCTCACCAACTATATTTATGGCACGTCCGGTCCTCTTAGTGGTTCCTCAGCAACTATCTTTATGGCACGTCCGGTTCTCTTGGTGGTTCCTCAGCAACTAACTTCTACGGCATCTGCCAGCTAGCATCAAGCTCGACCGACTCAATTGCATTGAGTGCTTTAACGCATTGGTTTGTGTATGTGTCTGCTCGCTTCCCCTGCTTTCGCTTTAGCTCAATTGTTGTTGCTGCTCGTTATTTTTGCACTCCGATCCAGTGTTGCCAGAGAGACGAACTGAAATTTACCACTATTTGGGAAACAATTTACCACTTTCGGAGAAAATTTACCTTTTCCTAAAATAAAAAATAAAATAAAAAATTTTTAAATGATTAACAACCGTTATAATTTTTTTGTTAGTATACATATATTTATCTCTCATCAATAAGCTAACCGTCAACTCTTGACATGTATAAACTATTTTGTTTCGCCATTTTTTAATTTAATTCACTTGTTGCTTTTACCCCTTTTACATTGGTTCTCTTTTGAACCCAAAAAGTTGACGATACAACACAAGCGTACCTTCAATTTTTTCCCCCTTCTCAGCCAATTCGCTGCAATTAGCCTACAAACTCAAAAAATTGGTTTCAATTATTGACCAATGTAAAGGGGTCTTTGTTCAGCAACTAAAGATGGATAATTCAGATTTTTTTTGTTGCATAGAATGATACACAAGAATATTAAACTACTTGTGAGAATGTTCAGTGAGGTAACAGTACTACCAATAACTCGAAAAATTAAAATAAAAAAAAAAAAAAATAGCTGGCCATTTCAGTCCTTGAAAGGAATGTTCTTGTTCTCAAGAAGCTTTACATGGCATTTTGATAACTCTCTGAGGTTTGTCATTGTCTGCAGAGAGGTGGCGGACGTACAGAAAAATTATTTTAATTATTTAATTCAAATTATTTTCTGTCACTGCTGGGTTACGAACCCGGGTCTCCAGGTTCGTTGTCATAGAGGCCACGCACTTTAACCAACTACGCCACGGACGCCACTCGAAAAATTAACAAGTTTAAAAAAATTTTATTTCCAGAAAATTTACCACTTTTGGTCAAAAATTACCTTTTTTACCTCTGCCCACAAAATGAGTCAAAAATTACCTCAATCTGGCAACACTGCTCCGATCGTTGATATTAAAATGTAGTAGCTTGTGTGTCTGCTTGTTTGTGTGTCTGTTTGTCTTTCTGCTTTCGCTCTACCCCAATAAACCAAACGGATTCGTTTCGAATTCGATGTGAAACCGAGATCTCGTGCATTTAGTTCGAAAACGAGATTCGTTCTACTTTCGTTTTTGAATCCGCGAGAGGAAGAAATTCACACTTCGTTTTCGAAACGAGATTTTTAGAAACGAGCTTTTTAAAATAATCGCATCGTTTTCGAAACGAGATTTTTGGAACAATCGATTCGTTTTCGAAACGAGATTTTTAAAATATTTTTATATTCTCAAATCTTATGATTTCAACAGTCTTCAGCTTATATAATTCTTTTTGTATTCTAAAATTTTTGTGAGAGAAGCCGTTCGGTAAAGGGAAAATTCCCTACTACGGCCGTCACGGAAAGTGCTGAACAAAAAGTTTATCAAATTGCAAAGAAACATGTTTATATATCCTATCTCCATGACATCTTGTGTATCCATTTTTTTGAAAGTAATTTCCTTTTTGCGTCTACAGAGAAACTTCTTGTGTCCAGCAGCTTCAGTCACGGCCGGGAATTTCAGTAAGAAATTTACGCCTCTACCGGATGCCTTCTCTTAACCTATTTAATCTGTTTAAACTCTTTATTTATACTTTACCTGGCGTGGTGTAGCACCCTGATGAGGAGATATGACTTAAAATTCTCATACTTTTCATTTTATTAAAAATAAACTTTAAAAATGTCAAAATGCGAACTTTTTGAAAGCTTATACAACGAGTAGCAAGTGATTTGTTTTTCGTTTGTTGTTGACATTTAAGTCTATAGTTGGAACGGTTTCTTTTTTATTTTTTTGAAATTTGAGAAGTGCAATCTGAAAGTGCTTGAAGTGCTTTGTAAATACATTGTAGAAGATATTAAAAAGTTTTTAAAATTAGGTAAAGAATTTTATTCCTTTGGATCGTGTAAATAAAGAAAAAAAATTTAAAAAATTGTTTTTAATAATATTATCCACAAGATAGACAAATATCATAAAATAAAATATTCGCTTTTTTAATATTCTCGGAATCATCTCGAATTCTAATAGAAAGCGAGAACTCGGAGAATTCGAAACGAATGCGAGTCCGCTCTGTGGTTTATTGGGACGTTGTTGCTGCTTGTTATTTTTGCACTCCGATCGTTGGTATTAAAAATGCAGTAGCTTCCCTGCAGGAAACTCGGGGCAAATTGCCCTTTTGTCACCACTGTTGCACCAGAGACAACAGAACTATGGAAAATAGCTGTAGAAATCAACTATAGACATTGTCACCCAAGCGTATACATTCGGATTTTCTACGAACGTGTTGCTTCGTTATGAGAGAGAAACGATTCAGTACTAGTTTAACACTTAAAGCGTGCGTAACATTTGTGTGGCGTGACATTTTTATACTTATACATCGGGAGTGAAAATAAAAAGTAAAAAACCTAATTAAATATTAATACTGTGAATAATATAACAATTATGAGTAGGAGATATTTAAAATATAAAGTAAACAAACAAAAACAGATTTATAGAAAAAGACTATTAAAATGGCAAAATAGCAGCGCATCAATTTGCAGCGTCACTCCAGAACAACAAGAAGAAGAAGAAAAAGAGGGAGACCGAATAGAATGTCTTGCGGATTTTGTTTCGACGAAATTGAGTTCATGCGAGAAGTTAAAAAAATGGTTTATCGAAACGACACCTTCCAGAAAATGTCTGGAAAAGCTACTGGCCATTTTAAAAGAGGAAGGGTTGGATGTTCCACTTTCTGCAGCAACTTTGCTAGGAAAAACAGATGCGGTTATAGTTAGAAGTGTTTTTCCAGGAAAATACTGTCATATAGGCATACTTAACCAGTTAAAAAAGCTAGATAAGGTTTTGAGGAACTATGACCAAATAGAAGTTGACATTAATGTAGATGGAATTCCTTTGTTTAAAAGCTCGCGGACTCAACTGTGGCCAATTCTTTTGAGAATAGTGAATGTTAAAGAAAACATTGAGCCCTTTCCTGTGGGCATATATGTAGGACATACTAAGCCTCTTTTCATTGAAGAGTTTTTAAAGGATTTAATTGTAGAATTAAACAGTTAACATCTCCTTTTTTTATAAATGAAAAAGCTATCCGCCTTGCACTGAGATGCTTGGTATGTGACGCGCCAGCTAAAGCCTTTGTTTGTGGTGTTCCGGGCCATACATCGTCTCATGGTTGCACCAAGTGTACTCAAATTGCTAAAAAAGTAGAAAACGTACTAACTTTTAGCACATCTAGTGGAACTTTAATTTCGGACCAAGATTTTTCATTAAGAAAATATTCAGAGCATCACGTCAAACGGTTTCTTCACAAAAAAAAACGCCCTTAGAAGAAGTTGGTTTTAACATGGTCACACAAATACCTTTGGATAGCATGCACCTAATTGATCTTGGTGTAATGAAAAAAATACTTCTACGAATAGTAAACAGGAAAACTGAGAGCAAAACAGCTAAAGAAAATATTACAAAAATATCTTCTTATCTGGTCAAGCTACGAAAGTTCATTCCAAAAGAATTCCCTAGGAAACCCAGATCTCTAGATGAAATCCATAATTGGAAGGCAACGGAATTTCACCAGTTTCTGGCCTATACTGGCCCAACCGTGCTTTTGAATAATGTGCACGAAGATATTATGTTCGAATTTTTGCTTCTACATTGCGCATATCGGTTGCTTAATAGTCCACGCCAGGTAGACAAAAATATTAATCTGGCCCATGAGCTTTTACAATTATTTGTCGAGAATTTTCCAATTGTGTTCGGAAAGAATAGTGTCTCTTTTAATGTTCACAATTTGCTGCACGTCGCATCATGTGTTGAGGAATACGGCGTTTTGCCTTCTTTATAATAACATATCTTCAGCTTTCATTAACGACTGTTTGTTTTCTATAAATGATCCTGATAATTTTTGTGCTGTGAAACCGGATATTCCAATAAAAATCGAAGCTTTTACAAATGGACAGTTTACCTTTGTTCATGGAAGACGTTTATTAACAGTAGAAAGCTTTTTTCAAGAACCCATAGATTCATGCCAGTTAGGTATTTATAGAACTAACCTAGATTTAGGGGAGAGAGAACAATTTCGACTGCAAGACATTCAATATAAATGTATGTGCTTACCATACAAAACGAACTTCGTACTAATGCCTATTCTCCATAGCTGTGTACCCAAATAATGCCCAAGGATCAAGAAAACCAACCATCAAAGGGGCAGTTAAAGTACTTTGAGCATGGTGAGCTTAAAAATATAAGACCAATCTTGCCAACCTCTAAACATACTTTTTTAAAGGTGATAAAAAGTGTGCGATGTGCGGTGAACTGTCCCGAAAAGTAGACAACTTAAACAAACAAAATGAAACAATCATTGAAATTTTGTCTGAGCACAAAGTGTTACTAGATAAAATTTTAAGTCAAAATGTAGCAGTAGAATCTATTACCAAAATATTTCCAATTAATTCTTCAGAACAGTTAAAGGAACTGGACACTATTTTGTCAACACATGCCGACCTATATGTGAGTTAATAAATGTAAAGCTGATTTTCTTACCGCAAGTTACAAAACATCATTTCAATATTATAAATATTTTCTTATTTTATTCCAACCATACGAGTTGGCGTTTTAAAAAATTTTGCAATTTTTAAAAAAAATTTTACTTCCTTTGCAACTTGCGTTTAGGAAGTTCAGCCTTATCTTTAAAAATTTTTGAAGAAAAATACTCATCCATAAACATATAATCACTTCTAACAAACCAATTTATTTTATGAATTGCAGATTCGTCAAATGAAAAATCTAATTAAAGGTAACATCCAGAGGTACCTTCACGAAGTGCTTGGTTTTGGTATTATTATGAATTACAATATTGATGGTAGACATGGAAAGAAACCGTTGAGGGATTTCTCAAATGTATATAGTTCATTAATAGGTAAATAAATTTTGCAAAATAATACGTTCATTTCTTAAATGTAAAATAACTTTCGTTTTTCTATTTTTTGTAGATATTATATCTTCATTTTCTGAGAAGCCGGACGAAAATCTTAGGGCGGCATTTCAAAAACAGAAAAAAAAATATTTCAAGCAGTCGGGACGGGAAAAAATTAAAAACAAAGAGAACGCGACTGAAGAAAATAAAATCGATTAAAGGTTGCAATAAAGTCAGCCTTTGCAAATGTGACTTTGTTCTAAGAAATTATTTTTTATTACAATTATTTTAAGATTGAATATGTTCTTTTTTCTTTTTATATCGAATTTACATTTTTATTTAAATGAAATTTTCTCAAAATATTTTGTGACGAAAAAAAAATAAAAATACATGTTTTTAACACACATCAAATCAAACATTTCTACGATTTACTTATAGCAATCAATGCCTTAAAGCACTAAATATGGTGACTTTTTCTGCAGGCAAGTACTAGTGATTAACTTCATCAAATGTACCCAATTGGTCCCGCTGTATATACTCATTCACTAGTTCAAACAGCGACTGGTACTTTCTTGAACATACGCTCATAGAAAATGTCAATAGAAGAATGCATTGTGGGGGGTATAATTTGTCACTAGTACTGGTGACAGAGGAACCAGTGGAAGAGTGACTCTTCCAGTGGTCGCGTTTCCTGGAGGGTTGTGTGTCTGCTTGTTTGTGTGGCTGTTTGTCTCTCTGCTTTCGCTCTACGTTATTGCTGCTCATTGTTTTGCCGCATTGACCGTTATCCCATCTTCGTTTTTATTACAATTCGACTCTTAAATAATTAACTATATTAACATATATTAATATTAATAATTAACTATATATGTTATAATTAACTATATAACATAATCGGTAATGGGTACCACTACATTTAAAGCTTCTGTGTTGTTTCTGTGTTTGTCTTTGATTTGTTGTTGCGTTTTGAGTTGCTACCAGTGTTGCCAGAACCTGGGATTTCGCCCATATTTCGGGTTTTTTAAACCTCAAAAGGGCGCACGGGATTTTGAGCCCAAAAATGGGATTTTTGCTCAAGTCGAGTTTCTCAACTTTTTTTTTAATTTCAAAAATTTAGGAGAGAGGCCTGGGCTGTGAACCAGGATGGGTTGTGAACCATTACTTTTTTCTTTCCCTAATTATCGACGGAATTTCGTTTCTTTTTTTCTTATATTTGCGTAGATTTCTTATACGAGGCCAAAACCGACCTACGATTGTAAGCGCCAGATAAGTTAGTAAGTAAGTAATTGACATATCGCCAATCTTTCAACTGCTAAATTTGTCTTTTGACATGACGCAATTTTTGCAGTTACACCGAAGTTTACAGATATATTGCTTGTGCCAGTGGCAGACATCGTGTTTGAAACTGTGAAAACTTTTGGGAAAGGCAATGAAGAGCTGCGAGCTTACTAAAAAATAAAAAAAAAATAAATAAATAAAAAAGCTTACTGCTCCAGACAAAATTGATGATCTGAAGCAGTAAAAAACAGCAAAAAAGTCAAAATCCCTAGCAAAAGCATCACTGAAGAAGGCACAACCAACACCATCCAAGCGTCCGAAGGCAAAAGAACCATCTAAACCATCTGATGAGGATATTGATTTTTGCAGCATTTGTTTGAGGTTTTTGCCTAAAGAACTGACACCCAAAAACTCAATCGAATGGAACACATGTGGCCGGTCTATTCACTTGAAGTGCGTCAATATGGGAAGGCGTTCGTATTTCACATGCAAACATTGCGACACCGATTTGGATGAAGATGAAGAAAATTATAACTAAACACTTCCATTCATTACGATTTTTTAGCCTAATTGGCGTCATTAGTTTTGCCTCTAACTTATAATATTATTGGTGATTTACTTCGTATTTTCCGATTTTTATTGGTATTTGCCAGATTTTTCACAACCCAGCCACATTTTTGGAAGAGCCAAAAATCACGTCTTTAGAAAATTGGCAGTAGAGAGTTAAATTTTAATCAAAACGCTAATCTGTCTGCATAAAAAAATTGCGTTGTATATTCACCTTTCCAACGATATTCGGTATCTTAAAGCTGTTTAAGAATTGAACTTGAACACAATGACACTGTGAATATTTTAAAGAGAAAGAAGAAGAATTCAATTTTGGATGGTCGGATTCGTTTTCTTTTTGACTTGACTTTACCAGGTAAAAAAGAGAAACAAGCCAAAAAAATTAACGAGTAATTAAACATGAAGCTATGTGCAAGGTTAGTGAATGGGATTTTTTATTTTTAAAACGGGATAAACAGGGCGTTTTAAAGAAGAGAACGGGATATTTGGAGCTCGGCCTCTGGCAACACTGGTTGCTACATAAGCCTTTGCTCTCAATTCTTACTCTCAGCGCTCCAAGAGCGCTCTCTGCGCATAGCTGAACATAATGATAATTTGATTCTTTATATAGCTTAATCTTTTACAGGGTAAGTATTAATTCAAGGTTTGAAAATAACTAAGTCTTAATTTAAAAAGTAAGCGATTTTTATCAAAGGTAATCAAAGGTAAGTAATAATATAAGATAATATAAAATCATAAGTAATTTAACTTTAATTCATTAGAAAAGGTAAGTAATAGGTAAATATAAGAATTTTAAATATATTTGATTTATACATTAAGTAGTAGAAAGAAAAAAAAAATAATAATCTGTTGGTGTTTCGGCAAGCATTCGTGTGCGTTAAAATTGCGTAGTCGAGTTTTACTCGTCACAATACTTAAAACAATATTTGGGGCAATATTGTGAAAAGTATAAGGACAAGAAATGGGACAGGTATATAACAAGGAATTGAACATATTAAAATAAAGATTTAGAAAGGAAGTGGGACAAGGATTAGAAAAGGATTTTAACAAGAACAATGTCAGGAATCTGGACATGAATTAAAAGTGTTTTGAACAGGAAGAAGGACAATTATAAGAATAAGGATAGGAAGGAAGATAAGTTCGAAAACAAATCAAAAGATATGGACAAGAATAAGGGCAAGGATAAAGATATACTGTCATGTCAAAATGTACGGATATGTCCACAATACAGACAACTTATTTTTAACTTTTCCAAGCGTTTTTCGATAAAAATAAAAAGAAAAGAAAATAAAAATCGATTTTGACATGTTCACATTTAGGCCAAAGGCAATACTAGTTTAACGAATTCTTAGTCCAAAATTAAGTATTATGAGCTTTTCTATGATATTACCCCTTAATAAAAAACTGGCGCTATTGTGGTTACTTATTATGAAAAATAGAAATGTAGCGTTGATTAGATTTAAAGCCTTATCTTCAAACTAATTGTCCAAATCTAATGGTTATTTAAAAGAAAGCTATTTTTAGTTATATATATGTGTCAGAATAATATTCAAGCAAGTACATTGGAGAAGTAGCAGAATATTTTATCAAAATCATCGAACAATTATTTACGATGCAAATCCTATTGAAGGATTAAAACGAAAATTTTAAATTTACGGTTTGCTTATAGCAACTTTGTGATAATATGTAATTCCCCATAAGATGTAATTAAAAACAAAATCATAATTAAATATGAAGTTTTATGCCTTGACTTAATGAAACTAATTTTTATTGATCTCTTATTATTGCGATAAGAACTGCAAGAAAATGGAGCAAAAATGACAATTAATCAAATTAAAAAGATCAAACAAATCAAACTTCTAATAAAATCAGCACAAATTGGCACAAAGATGAGTGTAAAAAAAAACCAATCATATCTTATCTATGAAGTGGGTTTTATCGATTTCATCTCTCATTATTAAGGGAAAATTATATTATTTGCTACATGTGCCAGAATTTGTGAACTTAATTAAAAATACTGCCAATCTTCAATGTAATCTACACTTAAACGATGGCTAGTTGCCAATTCAGCTTTATCTTTATTAAGCGAATTCGTAAGTTTATCTTCAACAAGATTGCAATCAGTTAAGGCCAAAACACATAGAAAGCATGCATGCCTCAAGCATGCATCATGCCTGTGAAGCATGCTTGGTTAAAGCACATTTAAAGCATGCATCGCTTATGTGATAAATTTTAAATATGTTAAACTGAATAGAAATTTTAAAGAAAAAGTAGTGAAAATACATTAAATTTAATCAAAAACAACTAAAAATGAAATTTGAGGATATTTTATGCTTATTGGCTGTGTTGACATTGCTTTTATTTCACACATGTCTTCTGTCAATGCTTTGATGCCTGCAAAAAGTTAAAAGTTCGCCAACTTCAGGCATGCTTCAAGCATCATGCATGCGTGCATGCTTTTAATGTGGGCTACTTCATAAGAATATGTATATTCAATCACAAATGTCAGATGCTTGAAGCATGCATGCCTCCTATGTGCTTTGGCCTTTAGTTATGAGTTCTCACTCACTTTCATTGAGTGTTTTGCCTCTTTTCATACTCAGCTTGTTCTCAATTTCTGGATGATTCAATGTCTATATAAATAAATATTGTTCCTTCAAGACAGTTCAGTAGCGCACTCATTTCAAGCGGTTAGTGTCTGAAGTGCCGAAGAAGGTGTTACAATTTTTACGCGTTTTTCAGTGATAATACTGTTCCTGTTGTAACAAGTTAAAATGTTGCTTTTGCAAAGTTTGTTCGCAGTAGTAACTGTGTGCTTAATATTAGCTGCCGATGTTGACGCTAAATGTGGTTACAAGGTAAGTTTTCTACCTCGAAAATTCTCAGAGTAGATAACATATTTAGTCATGAGCTTGAAACTATGCTTATTTGAATTGTGGGCCTGCCTTTTTGAACCAAACCTGAAGGTAAGAAAGAAGAAGTCTTTGATAGCAGCTGTTATCATAATTGCTATAGAACATGTTGCTTTTGTTCGTTCAAATACTCACTGGGTCCCAGCGGAAAAAACGCAACTACTTGCATTGAAAACGTTGAGAGAATTACGTTGAATAACATTTGGTTTAAATTATTTTTTTTTTTTCAAAAATGTAAAAACAAAATACGATAAGTAAAAACACAAAAATTCCACATACTGTGTTTTATGAAACTCCTTTTAGTAACGTACCTTACCACACAATGCAGTTAATCTACAACTTTATCTTAACTTATAGATGGTGTTGTCAGATGTCTTATTTTCAAAGGGACATCCCGTATTTTTTCATAAATTTATATTTTATTTTCATCCTGCCGGCACAAGACTTTTGCCATATTTTCAAGAATTACACCATGTTCCGAAAGTCTACATACGATTGTTATATTTTCTTTAAATAAAAAAAATAGAGAAGAACAAAATTTTGATCGATGAAATCTTTTTATTTAGTATTCAAAATTATTAAAGCAACAAAAAAAACCAAGATTCAACTTGAAGTATTAATTTAAAACTTAAAAAACTAAAAATTTAATATTAACATGTTTTTCATAAGTCTACATACGGTATAATTTTCAGCAAAAAAATAATATATTAGTAACGTGTTGGTCCACCATTGGCTTTAATAACTTCTTGCAGTCGAGAAGGCATTGATATGGCCAATTTTTTCGTGACTTCCGGAGAAATTTTTTCACACTCCTCAACTAAAACCGATTTAAGGGTGCGGACGGAAGTTACTTCTCTTCCTTTAATCTTCTCTTTCAAATGTGCCCACAAATGCTCAATAACGTTGAGATCCGGTGATTGTGGAGGATGATCCAGCTTCGATCTGACATTATATAGGAGCCATTCTTTGACCAAGCCAGAACTATGCTTGGGATCGTTGTCGTGCATGAAAATATATTTTCCGGCTAGTTGTAGTTTATGAATACTTGGAACGAAATTTGTTTTTAAAATATCAATGTACATATGTATGCCGATCCATTGTCCCTTCTATAAATCGCAGTTCGCCAACTCCATTTGCTGCCATGCAGCCCCACACCATAACAGAACCGCCTCCATGTTTGACTGTGGGGCAAATATTCTTACGCTGAAGTGCCGTATTTGGTTTGCGCCATACTCTTGCTGGTCGATCTCTTCCGAAAACATTAAACTTGCACTCGTCCGTGAAAATCACTCGTGTCCAAAAGGTGGGATCCTCAAAATGCTTTTTTTCGTGCTGTTTGGTATAATTTAGTCGCTTCTTCCTATTTACTTCGCTTATAAGTGGTTTCTTTCGTGCCACTCGGGAAGCTAAGCCTGCCTTTTGCAAGCAACTTCGTATGCATTGAGGATTTACATCAATTCCGTCAAACTCTCGCAAGTTTTTGGCCAGTTTAACAACACTGCTTCTCGGGTTTTCAGCCACGCTTCGCACGATTTTCCTTTGCATTCGCTCATCAAGTTTACTGGGACGACCACTTCTTGGCTTGCTCTCGTAAGATCCAGTATTTTTATAATTTTTAATTATTGTTTGCACCATTTTTTTTTTAGCATTGGTCTTGTTCATTTAATTAATGAAAAATTTAAAGAAAAAGTATGCATTGTTTACCTAGTATTGAAGTAAATGGCAATAATTGATGTCGTATGTAGAGTTTCGTAACATGGTGTATATTATTTAAATATGATTTGCAAAAAAATACCCATCTGCATACTTTCTATGATTTTTTTTTTTACCTGTGAACCTAGGATTTCAGGTATAATAACGGTCCAATAAGTCCCGAGACTAACTACTAGGTGTCACCTTTAACGAAATATAGATATAATATTTCGATAGTTCCAACCTTCAAACAAAACGCGTAAAAATTGCATGACAATCTAACGTTTAGTTCAAAAGTTGCAGTGATTTAAGTGACGCTACTGTTGATATTTTCAAAATAATGGACTCAAAGCAATTCCGTGTGTTTTTGATGGGAAAAAATAACGTCCAAGCTGAGCAATGGCTTCGAAAGTGTTATTCAGACTCTGCTCCGTCAAAAGCAACCATTTGCTGATGGTATGCTGAGTTTAAACTTAATCGTACATACACAAATGATGCTGAACGTTCAGGACGCCCAAATGGGGCAGTTGTTCCACAAAACATAAAAAAAGTACACAAAATGGTATTGGCCGACCGTAAAGTGAAGGTGCGCGGGCTAGCTGAGGCTCTGAAGATATCGAAAAAACGATCGTCAGCTGAGTGGAGAGCAACCGATGAAAGCAGGCCAAAGTGGGCTGGAAAGGTTATGGCATCTGTATTTTGGGATGCGCATGGAATTTTGTTCATCGACTATCTCGAAAAGGGAAAAACAATCAACAGTAGGCTTGGGTAGTTCATGAACGAACTAGTTCAATTGAACGATTCCCACTCATGAACTATGTGAACTAGTTCAGTGTTTCTCGATCTTTTAGTTCTTTTAGTACATTTTAGTTCAATTGATATTGCAGCGAGTAGGAACAAAGCGAACGAGGGCAAGAATAACTAAATTTACCATGCTATGGTTTGAGTCCTTGGTTTGAGACACTTTTTGTTTATGCACTAATACAAATGGTGAATTTTATGGATATCACATATTCATACCAAGTTTGTTTCATTTTGTATACTTGGACATGAACGAGTAAACGAAATGAACTAAAAGACCTAACGAACTAAAAGAACGAACGAAGTAAAAGAACTAACGAACTAAGAGAACAAACGAAGTAAAACATGCAACGAACAAAAAGAACGAACGAACTAAAAGAACTAAATGAACGAACTAGTTCATTACATACTATTGAACTAAAAAGAGCGATCTTTGTGGTGAACTAAAATGCTCAAGCCTAATCAACAGCTATTATCATATAGCGTTGTTGGAGCGTTTTAAGGATAAAATCGCGAAAAATCGGCCCATTTGAAGAAGAAATAAAATTGTTTTGACCAAGACAATGCATCGTGTCACATATCGATGAAAACGATGGCGAAAATCCATGAATTGGGCTTCGAATTGCTTCCTCATCCACCGTATTCGCCAAATTTGGCCCCCAGTGACTTCTGGCTCTTTGTTGACCTCAAAAAAATGCTTGCCGGCAATAGATTTGGCTCCAATGAAGAGTTGATGGCTGAAACTGAAGCTTATTTTGCGACAAAGCACAAACCGTTCTACAAAACCGGAATTGAAAAGTTAGAAAAGCGGTGGAATGAATGTATTGCTCTTAAAGGAAACTATGTTGATGAATAAAGAAGAATAGTTGCAAAAAAAGTTTTTTATTAGTTAGTTTCGGGGCTTAGTGGACCATCTGTTAAAATTCTTGTTAGCTATGGAATTCAGCTTTGAAACGAATCCAAGAGCTCTGGAAAATGTTGTTGTAAACCAAAATTATGGTCTCCAAACAAAACGCGTTCAGTAGGTACATATTCCCGAAATATATGTATTGACCCTCATATTTCGTCAGAAAACTGGAAATCTAAGTTAGTTCTTGGCCCATTTATTGTTGATGTTATGTCTACTTACTGAAAGCATTCAAGATGAGGCATCTGTTATATGTTGTGAAGAGTTTTGGTTAAAATATCGCTATAAATAAAATCCTCTGGTTAATGTAATGTCAGTACGTCTTTGGCGCAGTTTTACTCCAAATATTTGTGTGAGTCCAGCTTCTTAGCTTTATTTAACCCTTTGAAGACCATTGGGACACCGGTGACCCTTTTGCTTTCGAATTTTTCCTGGAAAAACTAAGCAAATGATTTTTCTTAACAAGGTATCATTCAACAGGGAATGAATGTGGCTTCCAGAAAGTGTTTAATTTTCAAGGGTAGATTTATCCCTTTGCTTACCAGACCACCCCAAAGTCGAAAAATTTTACTTTTTCTCCCCCTTCTTCTTGCTGCTATATTTTGGGGGTAAACAATTTTTAAGGGAAGTTGCGGGCAACCTTCCACTTTTTAACAAAAAATAGCAAAAAAAGATAGTCCACTTGGGCTATCCACACGACCATAAAATCTCACGGGACCTATATGTCACAATGGTCGTCGACGGAAAAAATCTAAGACATATAATTTTGTTGGAATATTGATTTATTTGAAATAAAAATAAATTTGTTTGTATTTTTGATCAATGCATTGAATTTTCATTTTCTTATGATGAAATTTTAAGTTATTTCGATCATTGGCGAAACAAAATGGTTTTTTGCAAAAGCCATAAATAGTAATTATTCGATGGCCTTTGCGTTGTTTTGAGCAGAAAATACATCCTTACGTCCCGTTTCACTTTTGCAGAACTGTCGGACAGAGAAGTGATAACCGCAAGTTTCTTAGGTACCTGTCTTACAACTTCGCGGTCGGTGACTGTGTTGATCATTTGAGTAGCCAGTTGCCCGCGGACTTACAATGCAGATATAGAAAATGAATCATTATTCGAAGTAGAAATTTTGTTGTAACCACAGTGTACAGCGGCGGATTAACATACGGGTTGAAAGGCTTTAGCCGCCATCCCCCTTGAAGAATTTTTTGTGTGGGAAAAAAATTTAAAAAAGCACTAAAAGCTGTTTCAGCCTCCTCCTTTGACTATAAAACTGTTAGCTCAGTCTTTTCCCCCTCTGGTGAATCCTAGATCCGCCACTGATTGTGCACACTCAAATCAAAGCGATCGCAGAAAAGACGCAAGTAGAATTTGGTCTTTGATTTGCGATCGTGTTCGTAGTAATACTGAAATAAAAACACAAAATCAAAAGTGTAATTTTCTTTCTAATGGTGGTACTTTGGCCACTCTACGACTATTGGTCCATAAGATATTTCCAAAATAGGTCAAAAGTTCGTTAAAAAATACCAACAATTTTTTGTTACAGAGTTTTGTTTTGCATCAAAGGAAAGATCCGATTTTTTGGAAAATTTAACCTATTTTGTGATATTTTGAATAGTCGGAAAGAGGTCAAGGTACCACAATTGGAAAGGATATTTTTCAACCTTTCATTGGATGTCAAACATTACGCCATAGCAAATATAGAAGGCCAGATATTATGATAGAAGTTTTGGGGTATTTTAACAATCTTTTTAAATATTTTGGGAATATCTCCTAAACCAATAGTCATGGTCATCATATTACATTAGTCATAGTACACAGAGGTCAAAGTACCATCATTGCAAAGGTGTTTTTTTAAACATTAATTGGTAAACTTTCATAACAGATTAAAAACAACGAGTTCTCATAAAGTAAATCAAAATTTCACCTCAAACTTTTCGTTCGCATACTGTCAACGAGAGAAAATAGTGGTATACATTTTTACCGTTGACGACCATTGGGATATGATTTTTCACACTTTTTCAGGTAAAAAAAAATTGTTTTTTGCGACACTTTTGTTTAGGTCGGATTAACGAATTTTCCAGCGGTTCAGGAGCGGTCGTCAAAGGGTTAATATTAAAACAATAAAGTAATCAAGACTTCAAAAATTTATTAATGTCAAAAATTATCTATTTTTTATTATGTTATATAAATGTTATGAATTGTTTTTAAAAGATTTACTGAAAAATGTTTTATTTGTGTATATTTATATCTGTGTCCACGAGCAATAATCGCTTAAGTCGACTTAAGTCACAACTGAGGTACCTTTATTGCTATATTAATGGAATATATCCTCAACCAAACCAAAGTTATGACACAAAAACCAATGAAGTGTTCATAGAATCTATATGGGGATTAAAAACTCTGAAGTAAGATTTCTCAAAACATTGAAATCCGACTTAGGCTATTATATGTAGTTTATTGACACAGAAGTATATAAAATGCAAATGTAAAAAGCCAATGATCTCGATTATCTTTATCTCGTTGTAAATATCTTTACGTAAAGTTGTATGAAATCCTTAATGTATAATAAATAAAACAATTATACAAAATAGAACAAATATAAACTTGAAAAAAACTCTTGGAAAAACACTTTAACCTACAATTTTTAATTTATAATCTTAAACGTTTATTAGTCTCTAGGTTTATTTTTTGAATATTTTCCATCTCATCCAAAATATTCACAAAATTAGCGTACATTTTTTATAAAAGTCATAAGTTTTTAGATTTTGAAGACAAACACACTTTTGGATGTGAATCTTGAGAAACTTAAGATATGGCACAATTTTAAAAATTACAAATATAAATTAGTTATACATATGTTCATCAAACAAAATAATTTTGTTTCTTAATAACTTATCGATTAAATGAAGTTAACCCATGAAGTTACCGTACCTGAATTGATAACAACTCAACTTAAGAGCTTCCATCCTTGGACACTTTGTAGTACCTGCCCTACGCATTTTATCGACTCATGGTACACAGGTGATAATTTGAAAAGAGTAAATGTTTCTTATGCTCGTATAAAGAATAATCTACTCGTCGGCTTAAAAATATAAAAATATCACTTATAGTATATAAAGAAATTAGTTTTTCTCGTAAACATCGGTGCTTAACCTTTAACAAAACTAATAAAATTAAAATACTTTACCATGATATTACTTACACAAAACTTATTGAATTATTGAGACAAGTTCAATGGAAGCCTGAAACATGATAACATATATCCGCAAACAAAATAATAAATTTGGAAGTTTGAGTCATAGTTTATATAAAAAACAATTCCCAATAAAACGTCATTGCTGCATTATCAAATCATTAGTGAATTTATGATAGGAAATAATTTCGGATACGGTATATTTATGATCTACATAAAAAGACTGGTGAACATTTGATCATGTACGTACATGATTAGAAAGATATAAACAAATAGACTTGAAAGGTTTTAAACACACTCATATTCGGTGTATACCTTGAGTTTGCTAAAGTTTTACAAGGCTTGTCTTGCAAAATGTATACAAATGTCTTCCGTATAATGTCAAAATGTTAAAATGTGTTTCCATGAGTATTTCTTCTGAATGGCGTTCTAAAATGTTTGTATACCACTCAACCCTTCTTTCGAGTATATTAAAAGCAATTGAAATTTTGGCTTATCATTCTGAAAAGGTTTGTTATCTACATCTCTCCAAAAAACATTTTTATTTTGCCGGCTTTCTACCGAAAATTTTTTTTTCCATAATTGTTTGTTTTTTTCCTTTTTTTAAATTAAAATCTTATCAATATGGATAGCATAGAAGTTATAAATTTAAATTTAAAGTCCATCGTATAAGTTGCAGATAATGGATGTTTAGTATAAAATAGAAGATTGAGGAAGTTTTAACTTTAGTTTGAGCAAGTTATTTAAAGAGTTAAAGTTGAAGTGGTTAAATAATACTTCACAAGAATAGTTTTAAAAATTTAATTCGAAAAAAAAGCAAAAATGTCATTAAAACTGACATTAATTGCTTTGTGTTGTGCAACTTGGTTGGCGGCACCAGCGCTGAGTGCCTGTGGTTACAAGGTTAAAAAGTGAAGTTTTTTAAAAATAAAATTTTTAACTAACAATGAATTTGATTGATTTTTTTAAAAACTTTCATTGATTTCTTTTAATATTGGCGTTTTAAGTACCTAAAAACTCCTTCCTTATTTTCGTTTGCTCTTTAAACCTTATACTTGGCATAATTTGAAACCTTTTAAGAAAAGTGAAATATTTTGTTTTTGGTTTTTAATAAAAAAACATTTTTTTCGTTAATTTAGACATGTCCCGCCTTGAAGGCAAATATGGTGAATGTGCATCTTGTGCCGCATTCACATGATGATGTCGGCTGGCTGAAGACAGTGGATCAGTACTATTATGGCGGGCGAAATAATATTCAACACGCCGGTGTACAATACATACTTGAGAATGTTGTTGGCGAACTCTTGAAGAATAAGCAGAGGAGGTAAGTTGTACTTCTTTTAAAAAAAAAAAAAAAAAAAAAAAAAAAAAAAAACAGTAGTTACGACTATGTCGTAACACAAGACGTAGAATTATTCAATTCGCTTTTGATGACATCTTTTTTAAAAATATTTATTCCATACACCTGACGATATGACCTTTAAGAGAGTGCCGGAGAGGGTTAATATGTATCACCAACCCCGATTACTTTTACAAAAGGAACATTTTTGCCTTTGACACCTATTCCCTCCGACCACTCCTTAGGGGCGCTCCCATACAAATTTTATGCTTTTGTCGATAAAACCGGAAACTGTCCATAAATAGGTAGAAAACTTAAACAAGCAAACAAAATTTGTTCAATGCTACCAAGTTCAACAACCCATGTGTCAAAATTTCACTGTCGATAATATGCCCGGATATTTAATTGGCTGCGGAATTTTGACATTTCAATAACAGATTCTGTTAAAAAAGCATGCCCCTCAAAATTACTCAGTATTACTGGGCTACGCGAGTCTGTTAAAAACAACATGCCCCCAAAAGTATGCTTTTTTTTAATTATAAGATTTATGTCTTCACACTAGATGGCGCTGTCTTCGCCGTCGAAAAAACCGGAAGCCGTCGATAAATAGGTAGCAAGTTTAAGCAAACAAAAACATCAAATGTTGGCTTTATATTTCATGTAATTGTGTAAAATTGATATAAGTTAGACAGTTCTAACATGAATTTTTGTCGCATTGAGGATCAAGCAGACCAACAAGTGCTAAGATCAACATTGTACGATTAGTACTTTAGGCCCACCAAAGGCTCAAAAAGTAATGTAAATACCGACACCTGATCACTATCAACCACCCTACTTACCTCCGAGAACGACGTATTCTACGTCAAAAACCTAAGAAAATAAAGGCTGGGTAATCGGCTGGTTGCCAGCGTTTAATATTTAATGATTTTTCTTTATTAGAAAGATTAAACCTTCCGGTCAGCTGTGCAATAAAGTTTCATTCAAATGTCTGCCCCGTTTGGCATTGCAATAGACTACAATATCAACTCAATTTAAAAACGCATTTTCCATAGTTTCGTTCTCTATTTCATCATAGTATACACAGTATTGTGTTTAAGACCCTGAATCCTTTATGTATTGTCGGCATAACACAGATTTTTTTTGTTTAGAAAAATTTAACGGTGCCAAATAGCTCCGAGATAAATATGTATCTCATCTGGATTTGAGCAAAGATTAAATCATGGAATGGTACAAGGTTTAGAGCTAGAAGTCAGCACGGATTGGGAAAAGGACTACGATAATGATTGTGACAAGGATAAGGACAAAGATCTAGGCACACATAAAACAATATATAGGACAAGATTGAGAAAAAGATAAGGACAAGAAATGGGAAATGGAATTCGATATTCATAAAGCAACTTGGCTGTCCCCTGATCAAAAGACGCGTAACCAAATTGATCACGTTTTGATTGACGGAAGGCACTCTTCCAGTGTTTTAGATGTACGCACGATCCGTGGTGCCAATATAGACTCGGATCATTATCTTGTCGCAGCCAAGATCCGTACACGCCTGTGCGTAACGAAGAATGCGCGCAATCCAGCACAGAGAAAGCTAGACGTCGAAAAGCTGCAATCAAAACAAACAGCCGAAGACTTCACTACTCGACTCTCACTCCTGCTTCAAGAAAGCACTCCTCCGATCGACGATATATGCGCGCAGTGGAATCACATTTCCCACTCTATGCGTACGGCTGCCGAAGAGGTGATAGGCTATCACCGCCCTCGCCGAAACCAGTGGCACGACCAAGAGTGTCGCGACGCCACTGCAGAAAAAGACGCCGCCTACAAAGCCACCCTGCAGTCGGTTGTAACGCGTGCTGCTAAAGAGCGATACAAAGAGAAGAGGAGGGAAGAGAGACGCATTTTCAGGCGAAAGAAAAGGGAAGCAGAAATGCGTGAGTGCGAGAAAATTGAGATGCATGGTGACAGGAATGAGGTCCGAAAATTTTTCGAAAAAATAAGACGCCTGGCCGATGGTTTCAAGTCCGGGGCCTCTTCCTGCAAGGATGAAAATGGGAATCTAGTGACAGATATCCAGAGTACACTGATGATGTGGAGGGAACACTTCTCTAGGCTTCTGAATGGTGACGACGACAACAATCCCGCCAATAGAGATGATATCCCGGAAATCCCAATTGTGGACGACAGCGTTGAAGTTCCGCTGCCCGACCATAGTGAAGTCTTGAAAGCTATAGCTCGGCTTAAAAACAACAAAGCCGCAGGAGCCGATGGCTTACCGGCTGAGGTCTTCAAGAATGGAGGCGAAGCTCTATTTAAATGCATTCATGAGCTTCTATGCAGAATATGGTCGGAAGAATGCATTCCAAACGATTAGAACCTCAGTGTGCTCTGCCCAATCCACAAGAAAGGCGATCCCACAATTTGCGCCAACTACCGTGGGATAAGCCTTCTGAATATCGCATATAAGGTCCTGTCGAGCGTACTATGTGAAAGACTGAAGCCCATCGTAAACCAGCTGATTGGACCTTATCAGTGTGGCTTCAGACCTGGCAAATCCACCATAGACCAGATATTTACGCTACGACAAATCTTGGAGAAGACCCTAGAAAAACAAATCGACACACACCATCTTTTTGTCGATTACAAAGCCGCCTTCGACAGTCCAATAAGGAATCATCTATATTCCACCATGTCTGAATTTGGTATTCCTGCAAAGCTCATCCGCCTTTGCAGAATGACACTGAGCAACACCAGCAGCACAGTTAAAATTGGAAAGGACCTCACTCCTCCATTTGATACCAAACGAGGTTTCAGACAAGGTGATTCCTTATCGTGCGACTTTTTCAACCTAATGATGGAGAAGATCATCCGAGCTGCTGATTTGAGACGCAGCGGCACGATATTCTACAAAAGTATTATGCTGCTGGCGTATGCTGATGATATCGATATCATTGGCCATAATACGCGCGAAGTCAGCGCAGCATTCTCCAGGTTAGCGAAAGAGTCGAGTCGAATGGGTCTTGTAGTGAACGCAGATAAGACGAAATACCTAGTGTCAACAAATAAACAGTCCCAGCGTCTTGGAAACCACGTCACTGTTGACAACATCTCCTTCGAGGTTGTTAAGGACTTCGTCTACCTGGGATCCAGCGTAAACTCTTTCAACGATGTCAGTATTGAGATAAAGCGAAGGATAACTCTTGCCAACAGGTGTTACTTTGGGCTGAGTAGGCAATTGAGAAGCAGAGCCCTCTCTCGACGAACAAAACTCACGCTCTATAAGTCACTAATCATGCCCGTCCTATTATATGCAGCACAAACCTGGACGTTGAGCAGTTCTGATGAAAAGACTCTGGGAGCCTTCGAGAGAAAGATCCTTCGTAAAATCTTCGGTCCAATCTGCGTCAATGGCGAGTACCGAATTCGATGGAACCACGAGCTGTATGAGCTGTACGCTGACATCGACATAGTTAAGCGCATTAAAATCGAGCGGCTCCGCTGGCTAGGTCATGTTGAGCGAATGGAAAACGACGCTCCAGCGAAAAAAATATTCGATTCGGTGCCCGGTGGTGGTCAACGCAGAAGAGGACGCCCACATCTTCGTTGGAAGGATCAGGTGTTGGATAACCTGACCACGCTTGGTGTTTCCAACTGGCGCCAGCAAGCGCAGAACAGAAATGGCTGGCGCAATTTCTTATACGAGGCCAAAACCGACTTACGGTTGTAAGCGCCAGATAAGTAAGTAAGTAAGTAAGTAAGTGGGAAAGAGTTTAGAAAAAGTATTCGAACAAGGATATGTTTAGGAATTTGGGCAAGAATTAAATCCAAGCACTTGATTTTATCCATGACAAAAAGTATAATAAGACAAGAAGTGGCGTAGTAGATAGGATAAGGATGATTACAAGTTTGGGAACAAACGAAAGGAGAGGGGCAAAAATAAGCATAATGTTATATATACGCTATCACGTCAAAACCCACGGGTGTGTCCACGATACTTACTAGCTTATCTGGCGCTAGCGGGTAATCCAAATGACTTTAGGCCTATCAGTCTTTCCTCCTTTTTAGTTAAAATACTGGAGAGACTTATTGGACTTCTTCTTAAACCGAAACTCGAAAGGCTTCAAAAACTCAACATGATTATATAAAACGCAGATCTACAGAAACAGCTCACCATTCTCTTGTGGTTACAACCGAAAAAGCACTTGAGAACAAAGAATACGTTTTGTTGCCTTTCTAGACATAGCAAGAGCATTCAATAACGTTCTTCCCTGTGCTGTCACCTCAGCCCTCTCAAAACTGGGAGTGGAGGATTTTCTAGTGAGTCTCATCAATCAGATGCCATTGGGCAGGGTGGTGAATTCATAAATGCGAGGATTCTCTACCCGTAGGTTTGTAAGCAGGGGAACTCCGCAAGGGGAGTCTTGTCTGCACTTCTGTGGTCCGTGACGGTTGACCGACTGTTACGAATCATGGAGGGGGAAGGCTACAAGGTTATTGCATATGCCGATGATATTGCTCTCGTCTTTAACGGAAAATTTCCTCAAACCCTCTGTCAACTCATGGAAAGAACACTCTTAATCCTTTCGAGATAAACGTCCTCTTGTGGATTAAGCATAAAACCAGATCCCATCCTTTTCACTGGGAAATATAAATCCCCAACCTAGAGCCACCGCGTCTGAATGGCACGAAGTTGCTCTTTTGTGATAGCACGAAGTACCTAGGAGTTATTCTGGATAAGAAACTTATCTAGAATGATAATATAAAGGAGCACGTTAAAAAGGCAAATATAGCTCTATTTGCCTGTAAGAAATCTATAGATATAAAATGGGGGTTTTCTACCAAAATAGTACGCTGGACTTAAATGGCAATTGTCCGCCCATTACTTGTATACGGTTCACTGGTATGGTGGAGGGCCCTTGATAAGGCAGCTGCACTTCAGAAATTTGCAAAGGTTCAAAGAAGTGCAAGTCTCTGTATTACTGGTGCATTATCCACAACCCCAACCAGTGGTCTTAATATCATGCTTCACCTTCCTCCTCTAGATATCTTTGCCAGAGAGTGTGCTAACTCAGCAGCCCTCAGACTAAGAGAATTTGGAAATTGGATAGGTAACAGCTGCGGTCACATGGTAATTCTGAACTCACCGGTCCCCGACAAAACAGATTACTGTGAACCTTCTTTAAATCTTGGAAAGAGCTATGAAGTCCTCATCCCTTTACGGCTAACAAAAGCCCCCTTAAAATTATCGGAACTAAAATCCCTACAGACAAATCCAAGCTTCAAAAACTGGTAGGGGAAGGAATTTACTCCCAAGATCTGGAAATAGAAGCTTCCTTTAGACTCCTAAACTATTGTAGTGTCCACCAAGCGGTGATGATATTTATATATGAAACCGCTAAGATTTTAGGTCAAAGAGACCTTTGGGTAAAGAATATTTACATATTCTCAGATAGTCAAGCTGCGCATATAGCGCTGAACTCGCATATTGATAACTCTAAAACTCTCACTGAGTGCCGCAGATCTCTTAACGAGATGGCAAGGTAATTCAGGATCCATCTCATATGGGTACCCGGTCATAAGGATATCGAGGGTAATAATCTGGTTGACGAATTGGCAAGGAAGGGTACGACCTTGAACACCCTCTTAAATGAGGATTTTATTGGTATACCCATGTCCTCCTATCAACTCCAGCGCAAGAACAAATCCTTGAGTCTTGCACAAGTACGTTGGGAACACCTTGTCACATGTAGGGTAGCTAAGCTAACGTTACCTCACTACGACTTAAAACGCAATAAATCACTACTTAAATTAAGCAGGGTAAATCTTTTAAAAATAGTAGGAATCCTCACGGGTCACTGTCCAATCGGAACACCTGCTCTTCGATTATGACTTACATTAAATGATTTCTGCAGAAGCTGTAAATTTGAAGAATAGGTAGAAAATGTCCAGCATTTCCTCTTCGAATTTCCGGCGCTAAGTAAAAGGAGATTGGCAACTCTGGGCCATCTCTTCTTTAATATACTTACCGAAGCCTTATGCCTGGAAATCAAGCATATAATAAAATTCATCATCCATTCGAACTGGTTTCTTGAGGAGTGATATCTCTCATAGGTTTAAAAGAGATTATGCTGTATCACAACGGGCCTGCACTGGCCTAAGTTTACGAGTGTACCTAAAGTAACCTAACCTATCTGGCGCTTACAACAGTTGATCGGTTTTGGCCTCGTCTAAGAAATTGCACCGGTGATTTTTGTTTTGCGCTTGCTGGCGCCAGTTGAAAACACGAAATGTAGTCGGGTTGTACAACACTTCATGCTTCCAATGAAGATGTGGGCGTACTATTCTGCATTTCTATTCTGTATCGCTGAAGTGATGTTTTCCATTCGCTCAACATGACCTAGCCAGCGCAGCCTCTCGATTTTTATGCGCTTAACTATGTCGATGTCGTCGTTCAGTTCATACAGCTAGTGGTTCCATCGGATTCAGTACTCGACATCGACGCAGATTGGACCGAATATCTATCCAAGGATCTTTCTCTCGAAGGTTCCTAAAATCTTTCCATGTAAACTGCTCAACGTCCATATTATTATTAGTATTGTTGGGATTTGCAGTTCGATATTAAGATCTATTGTGCCCCTGCATGGACTTATAGAACCCACTTTAGGCCAATCTCTGAGATAAATGCTGCCATATGTCCTATATCTCTTGATTTTAATGAGTTATCTGGTATTATGTGGTAACAAAAATATTTCTCTCACGAACAAGTGCAGATCACTGTCCTAGGACGAGCATCGCAGACTCTTCGACCTCCATGCAAAACCTCCATGCGTTATCACTCAGAATTTTCAGTTTTGTAAGGTGATAATGCAATGCAGCATTAGCTTAACGCATTCTTTGAATCTCTTTACGTCGTATATCCCTAAGAGTAGTTTAGACTTCTGTAACCCTGGTAAGTTTCTCCAATATTTTTCTTTTTCTTCACTTTTCTTTATTGAAAGAGAGAGGATTGCTTTGCCTATCCCATAGAATGGCTCCAGACCAACAAGGGGAGTTGAGTCCATGTTTATGCTGCATATAATAGGACGGGCATGATAAATGACTTCTAAAGCATGAGTTTTGTTCGTCGAGAAAGTGCTCTACTTTTTAATTCACTACATAGTCCAAACTCACACCTGTTGGCAAGAGTTCTCCTTGGTTTGACCTCAATGCTTACATTGTTAGAGGAGTTTATGCTAGACCCCCGTAAGACGAAGTTCTAAACTACCTCTAAGCAAGTGACGTGGTTTCTAAGACGGCAGGACTGTTTGTTTCTTGACAGAAAGAATTTGGTCGTATATGCGTTCACTGCAAGACCCATTCGACTCAACTTTTTCGGTAATCTGAAGACTGCTACACTTAATTCGCGAGTATTATGCCAGCAGCATTATACTCTTTTAAAATATCGTGCCTCTCATCATTTTATATAAGCAGCTTGGAAGATTTTCTATATTATTAGGTTAAAAAATTCGTACGATCACCTTGTCTGTAACCTCGTTTGGTATCGAATGGAGAGGAGGGTTCTTCTCGAATTTAACTTTGCTGCTGGTGTTGCTCAGTGTCATTCTGCAAAGGCAGATGAGCTTTGCCAGAATATTCCTGCTAAATTCAGGAAACTTACGCGAAGTTTTAAATTGATATTGTTTCCAAAACGCTTTTTTAAAAATGTATGTGGAAACAGTAGAATTGGAAGTAATGGGGAAACATTCCTCATGATTTATTTTGGAAACTTTTGGATATTTTTAAATTTATGTTGTTTCCAAACCGCTTCTTAAGGAAAGTTTTGCTTGTTTTGAGGCAATTTCAATTTCAATTTATTTCGAATAATAAGACAGGCTTGGTAGTTCAATTGATAGCGTGCTTGACTGCCACCCCAGAAGTTCAGGGTACGAATCCCGTCCAGGCTAACCATTTTTAGTTGTTATTTATTTGTTGTTGTTTCCACACTAATTTTCAAGACAATGGGAGGAATGTTTCCACATTCACTTTTAAGACAGAGGAGAGGAATGTTTCCCTCCAATGACATAGTGTGTATAAAAAGAAATGAAGTGTCTAATGAAAGGGTCTAATGCTTCCTACATTCTATGGAATGTTTTCTGCTTATATCTGGGAATGTTTCCATTTCCCAGAGGGAAATAATATTGTCATAGAGTAAATATCTCGTCGAAAGTAGATTTGCCTGGGTTGAAGCCACACTGATAAGTTCTTATCAGATTGTTACAAATTACTTCAGTCTTTTACATAATACACTCGATAGGATCTTATATGCGATATTAACCCGAATATACCTGTGATTGCCGATATGCCTTATTTTTATGATCATCATATCCAATCGAATGCAAACCGTTACTTTTCGTTCGTTTTCCCCACCAAAATTATTCGATTGTTAGTACGTGTTAGTTTTCAAGACTTTATTATAGTCGGGCAGTTAAACTTCAAAGCTGTCAGCCACAATTAGGGTTTCCGGGATATCATCTCTATTGGTGGGAATATTATCAGCGTCGCCATTCATTAGCCTAGAGAAATGTTCGCTCCACATTATCAGTGTACTCTGGATATCTGTCACTAGATTCCCGTTCTCGTCCTTGTAGTAAGAGGTTTTAAAAACATCGGCCAGGCGTTATATTTTTTCGACTAAAACTGTTATACAGAACCGAAAAAAGTAGGGAAGTTATATCAGTGCAACATATATAAATTAAATAAAAGACTATTACTTACTCACTTCGGGTGTGAATACAATCTGCTCATGTTGCATATCGTCATATGAAATCAAAAAAGCCGTAAGTTACATTTGAAAAATTTTGCAGGAGAAGCAAAAAATGCTTGGGCTTTGCTTTGCGCTTGCACTGAAAAGCTTATTGAATTTTGTATATAAAAACGTCGTTTTTAGTAGTAGGAGTGTAAAATTTTGCATGAACGTGTATTTTGATACGGTGCTTCATAATCAATCAAAAAGTCAATTTTGAATTTTTGGTAACTTACGCCTTTTTTGATTTCATATGACGATATATAAAAAAAGATGCATTTAGTTTTCTTAAATTTTATAAATTAAATCTCTTCAAGCATTAAATTTAATTTCTAATTTCAGATTCATTTATGTCGAGTCGGCTTTCTTCTTTAAATGGTACAACGAACAGAGCGCAGATATGAAAAAGCAAGTAAAGAAACTTGTTGAGGAAGGACGTCTTGAATTAGCAGGTGGAGCTTGGAGCATGAACGATGAAGCGGCAGTGCATTATCAGAGCGTCATCGATCAATTCTCACATGGCTTAAAGTGCGTTATCAATTGACGTTGAATCCACTGAGTAAAAACGAAAATTTTTTTAACTAATTATAGAGCGATAAGAGACACATTCGGCACATGTGGACGCCCCACAGTGGGCTGGCAAATCGATCCCTTTGGCCACTCACGAGAACAAGCATCCATGTTTGCACAAATGGGTTTTGATGGGGAATTTTTTGCACGACTCGACTGGATTGAGAGAAGTGAACGTTTTAGTAAGAAAAATGGTGAAATGATCTGGAAAGCCAGCGCTGATCTAGGTAAGCAAAGTGAATTGGGTAGTTGACTGAGGTTAAATTGAATATTAAATGAATTGTAGGCGAACGCTCTGAGCTCTTTACCAGCATTCTGTGGAATCATTACTCTGCACCACCGGGTTTCTGCTTTGATGTGCTCTGTTCGGATCCTCCAATCGTGGAAGGTAACAGTTATGACAACAATGTCAACGAGAGAGTAAGTTTGCGCTTTTAAGTTTGAGGTTTTTACCTATTTGAGATGACTGTTCTCTTCACTTTAATTGTCCACAGGTCGATACCTTCCTTAGCTACATCGGAAATTTGACTAAACTTTATCGCGGCACCAATTTGATTGTACCCATGGGTGATGATTTCAATTACGAAAACGCAATCATGAACTTTAAGAATATGGATAAGCTTATTAAGTAGGTTTTGGTTCTTTTAAAAGTTGAGAATCTTTTCTATCTATCTTGCTCCCCAGATATGTCAATGAACGTCAACAGCGTGGCTCCAAGGTTAATATTGTTTACTCTACACCATCATGTTATCTGAATGCCTTACACGAGACAAAATCTTTGACTTGGCCCACCAAGACGCAAGATTTCTTTCCTTACTCGTCGGATTGGCACAGCTACTGGACCGGTTACTTTAGCTCGCGACCCACGCAAAAACGTTTTGAACGGGATGGCAACCACTTCTTGCAGGTCACCAAACAACTCACTACTCTGGCCAATCTCACGGGCACAGCTGTCAATGACAATTTAAATAAATTGCGTAATATAATGGGCGTGATGCAGCATCATGATGCCATCACTGGCACGGAAAAACAGCATGTGGCCTATGATTATGACCGCATGCTGACCGATGCTATGAACTCGGGAGCGGTTAACACACGCATGGCCCTGCAAAAACTCACCAATTTGACGAATGGTGAATTCATAACTTGCATGCAGTTGAACATCAGTGACTGTCAGTTTACGCAGAAGAGTGCCGATATGTTGGTGGTTACGCTCTACAATCCCTTGGCTCATGCTTCCATGCAGTACGTGCGCGTACCCGTGAAGAATGGAACCTACAGTGTCACAGATGAAAGTGGTGAGTATCCAAAAAATTTCCCCAAAAAAGGGAAATTCTCATGCAACACTTATTTTTAAGGTCGTGCGGTGCGTTCCCAGGTTGTTCCCATACCCAAGGAGGTGATAGCTTTGTCCTTCCGTCCCAACGATAGTCAACATGAGCTTGTCTTTGCGGCTACTGTACAAAAATTGGCCAATTTCTATGTAAAGCGGACGGCGCAACCACGTTTCTATGATGAAGAGTTGGAAACCAATCGCATCTCTTTACCAACACGTTTCCAACGTCTCGGCAACGAGAAGCTAAAGTCAGCTCGAGCCGCTGCACCACAATCACGTGCGCCAGGTGATACAGTCATCGAGTTCCCGGTATGTATACCTCCCGCTAACTTAAGACTTTTGCGCTTACTCATTTGACTCCCTTCTTGCTCTTAATTTTTGCAGAACACAAAGGTAACCTTCAATGCCCAGGGTCGCATGGTCAGCGTTCAAATGAACGGCGTTACTGAGCAGATACAACAAGACTTCTACTACTATCGTGGAGCATATGGCAATAACGCAGAGTTCAAGAATCGTTCTTCCGGTGCATATATTTTTCGTCCCAATGGCTCCGAAATCCTGATTGGTGACAAAGCAACACTGACCGTTGTACAGGGTCCTCTGGTCAAGGAGGTTCATCAGCGTTTCAACGATTGGATTAGCCAAGTGGTACGCATCTACGATGGTGTAAGCCGCGTTGAGCTCGAGTGGTTAGTGGGACCCATTCCCATTACAGACAATATTGGGAAGGAGATTATTACCCGTTTTACCAGCAACATCAATTCAAAGGGTGCCTTTTGGACTGACTCAAATGGCCGTGAGATGCTGCTTCGTATTCGTAACGAACGCGAATATTTCAGGCCAAACATGACTGAGAGTGTATCTGGAAACTATTACCCTGTCACAGCGAGTATTTCATTGGAAGATCTCGAAAAACGCATGACTCTTCTTACCGATCGTTCTCAGGGCGGCACAAGCATAAAAGACGGCGCATCTGAGCTGATGCTACATCGCCGTCTTTTGCGCGATGATGCTTTTGGTGTCGGTGAGGCTCTCAATGAGACCGCCTACGGCAAGGGTTTGATTGCACGTGGCAAAGTCTATCTAATGCTTGGCTCGCAGAAACAGAAGCCCAGCGTTTATGAGCGCATAGCTCAGCAAGAGATCCATTTGCCATTCTGGAAATTCTTCAGCAATGCTACGAAGGCTGTCAAGAAGGTGGTGCCCAAGCTTCCTGACTTCACAAACATGCCGCAATCCATTCAGCTGCTCACCCTCGAGCCTTATTCGGAGAATGAACGTCTGCTGCGTCTTGAAAACTTCATGAATCGCAATGAAACTTCAACTGTTAAGTTCAACTTGCGTCCCATCTTCGATGGCTTGGCCGGTGAAGAGATTCGTGAAACAACGCTTGATGGAAATATGCCTTTGAGTGAAATGAAGCGCTTCAAGTTTACACCGGATGGTACGAAAATACCATCTAAGCCTGAGTATCATACCTCAAACCATGTGCCATTAGCAGCCAAGAAGAAGGATGCCAACAACAAGTTCGATGTTATTTTTGATCCAATGCAGATTCGTACCTTTATCATTAAGTGGAAATAAGTTTAGGGAGGTCATTAAGCCCTGCTCTCTATGAGATTAATTCAATAACTGTTTTTGTAAAAAATTAATTTTGATTTTTGGTTATGGTGGAATGGTTTGAAGTATGAAAGATTTGATATTTGTAGCTTCAAGCGAAGGTTTTTGCAGGTTTAAATTTTTTCAAAAATAATATACCCTGCGTATTTATTACCTTTGACCTAACGGCTCTATTCACAGAATAGAAGAATTCGAAAGATGCTTATTGAATATTAATATTAAGCACAACCTTTTCCATCACGCTTCATCAACACAATACCAAGTTTAATTGAAACAGAAAAACAGTAAGAAAGTTTCAATTTCAAACTAGACGTCCAACAAGCGTTTGATCGCGTCTGGCATTTGGGTCTATTGTATAAAATAAAAAGTCCTTTTTCCAACTCCATATTACCACACCTTGAAGTCGTATTTAACACAACGACACTTCTTTGTTAGAGTGAAGGATGAGAGCTCACAGATTTATGAAGCCCGAGCAGGAGTTCCACAAGGCAGTGTCTTAGGCCCTATACTCTACACACTTTATACATCAGATTTAGGCATACCTAACAATGAGGTGCTATTCGCAATATATATTCGCACTCGTTGCTGCACCGGCAAGTGTATTGGAAATAATAAATAAATTCAAAACTTTTATTAGTCCCTTAGTCTGACACCACGCTCATGTTCCACTGCCCGTTACAGTTTCCCAGCAGCAGAACATCACTCCTAGGTGGCAATTCCATTATGAGTTTCAATGTCCTGTGATTTTAACTTCCATAGCTATTCTGTATAGAAAATCGGGCCACACCCCCTTTTCCAATGCACGTACCAGTTTTCCAGTAGAAAGTCTTTGGCATTTAGTAACTCCATACTGAGTTTTATTGTCATGCGACGTTTAGTTCGAAAACTATTCAATATCAAAAATTTGACTTGTGTGGTCGAAGCCATAACCCCTTTTCCCATGCCCGTCAATGTTATGTGACTTCTTCTTCCAAAGCTATTCGATACCTTAATTTGAATTGTATCGGCAGTGCCACGCCCACTTGTCAAATGGTCACTCAATTTTGGCAGTCAAAGCACACAACTAAATAGTACGTTTTACCGAGATAAATTGATATGTGACTTAAAGTTCGAGAGTTATACCTTAAATTTGAGCTGCTGAAGAAGTGCCACACCCCTCGTCCAACGCCCATAAATTTTCACCAGTGGAACGGCACATGAAAATTTCATTCGAATCATTCGATATCACATAATCGCAAAAGGAAGTATCCAATTTTATCCAGTCGTTTTCAAGTTTTAAGTAATCAAACAAACCAAGATGGATAAGAATATAGATAAATATACATATATGTATAAGAGAGGGGGCACCCCCAGAATATTTGTATAGCTCTCCCCCCATTTGTAGTACTGTTGCCAACAGGGATCATATGAACTAAAGTACTAAATTTTAGTCTCAACTCCTCCATTCGATACCAAACGAGGTTTCAGACAAGGTGATTCCTTATCGTGCGACTTTTTCAACCTAATGATGGAGAAGATCATCCGAGCTGCTGATTTGAGACGCAGTGGCACGATATTCTACAAAAGTATTATGCTGCTGGGGTATGCTGATGATATTGATATCATTGGCCATAATACGCGCGAAGTCAGCGCAGCATTCTCCAGGTTAGCGAAAGAGTCGAGTCGAATGGGTCTTGTAGTGAACGCAGATAAGACGAAATACCTAGTGTCAGCAAATAAACAGACCCAGCGTCTTGGAAACCACGTCACTGTTGACAACATCTCCTTCGAGGTTGTTAAGGACTTCGTCTACCTGGGATCCAGTGTAAACTCTTTCAACGATGTCAGTATTGAGATAAAGCGAAGGATAACTCTTGCCAACAGGTGTTACTTTGGGCTGAGTAGGCAATTGAGAAGCAGAGCCCTCTCTCAACGAAAAAAACTCACGTTCTATTAGTCACTAATCATGCCCGTCCTATTATATGCAGCACAAACCTGGACGTTGAGCAGTTCTGATGAAAAGACTTTGTGAGCCTTCGAGAGAAAGAACCTTCGTAAGATCTTCGGTCCAATCTGCGTCAATGGCGAGTACCGAATTCGATGGAACCACGAGCTGTATGAGCTGTACGCTGACATCGACATAGTTAAGTGTATTAAAATCGAGCGGCTCCGCTGGCTAGGTCATGTTGAGCGAATGGAAAACGACGCTCCAGCGAAAAAAATATTCGATTCGGTGCCCGGTGGTGGTCAACGCAGAAGAGGACGCCCACATCTTCGTTGGAAGGATCAGGTGTTGGATAACCTGACTACACTTGGTGTTTCCAACTGGCGCCAGCAAGCGCAAAACAGAAATGGCTGGCGCAATTTCTTATACCAGGCCAAAACCGACCTTCGGTTGTAAGCGCCAGATAAGTAAGTAAGTAAGTAAGACTCAATCCGTCTGAAATATAAAGTTTTCATTAATTTGTGGGCGGTAAAAGGAGGTGTGGAAAAAATGTTCACATACGAACCATTGTAAGGCCAATAAGAACACAACAAAGAAAATCTCAAGCAAATAGGACGCTCCGTTCTTGAGTTATGGAATTACAAACACAAACCACGACTTTTTTATATGTATATATACATAGATATAGATATGAGAAAATCTTTAAAATTCCATAACTCCGGAACCAACGGGCCAATTTCGTGCAAATTTCGACCGTTGAAATCGGTCGACCCGTTTCCGCAGAAGTGGTGACATAAAAATGTACACTACTTTTTATATAAATAGATTTTATTTTTTATACTTTTATTTTTTAAAATACTTTTATTTTTGACTGTTGGTGCAATATTATGGCATCAAATGTCAAAAATAGTATAAATTAGAGAAAGAAAAAGTAAAAAAGAAAATAAAATGTACACACAGATCGCATTTTATGGACGCAGCTCGTGAGAAATATTTAAATAAATATATTGTTTTTTAATTTTAATATTTTTATATAAATTTTCTTTAAGTGCGATAGTTTTTTTTTCAAATAGTAAATATTTGAAAGATATTTAAAAAAATTCGTGCATAATTTTAAAATATTTTTCATTAACTCTGTTTAAATATTTTAATATTTTATTTACTTAAAAAAGTATTTAAATAACTTTTAAATATTTACGTAGTCGATTTAAGCAAATGCGTTTTTAATGAAAAAATTACTCGCTTTTTGAATAAATTAAAAGCTATGTCGGGCGACTCCGACGAAGCCAGTATAGCTGTGTCATCTATACTATTATAAAAAAGGCTTATCACGTATCTTCGTGTACGCTAAACTAGTGCGTGGCTGTTGCTGCTTGTCGGCTATTTCAGCTGTTTGTTATAGATATGTAGGTGTGTGGTATAAATAAAATTTAAATACGAGAAAAAAAAGAGTTGTAAGGAAAATATTTGATTTATTCACGTAAATATTTAAATAAAATTTTTACTCAGGCGTGTATAATGTTAATATGCGTTATTTCTCTTAGTGTAGATATTCATCTTGACAAAAGGTTAGCCTGGAAACATCATATTAGAGCCAAACGCACACATTTAGATATTAAAGCTAAGAAAATGTATTGACTTCTTGGTAAAAAATCCAAACTCAGAATTAAAAACAAGCTGCTTTTGTATAAAACCGTATTGAAGCCTGTATGGACATACGGCATCCATCTTTGGGGTACAGCAAGTACATCAAATGTAGAAATTCTACAGAGATTTCAATCGAAGATGCTCCGCTTGCTTTTTGATGCACGTATGTTTCACGCATGCATGGTACGTTTCTAACAAAACTTTGCATAAAGACTCCAATACACAGTTCGTAAAGAACGAAATCAAAAGATTAAGTGTGAAATATATTGAACGCTTAGGACATCACTCAAATCCATTAGTACAAAATGTACTAGACAACAGCGAAGAAGTACGTATACTAAAAAGGCTTCATGTTCTAGACCTTCCACTTAGACTTTAGAATTTAATAAAAATAATATTTATTTATCTACACATGGTCCAATAAGTCCCGAGACTAAGTAATAAAAAAAAAATGTTTTTGCAAATATTCTTTCTTATTCATCACCATAGGTTCCTTCAAGAGCAACACATTTATTCCACCGCTTTTGTAACTTTTCAATACCGGTTTTCCAGAACGATTTGTGCTTCGCCTTAAAATACGCTTCAGTTTCAGCTATCACCTCTTCATTGGAGCCAAATCTCTTGCCGGCAAGTATTTTTTTGAGGTCAGCAAAGCGCCAGTAGTCGCTGGGGGCCAAATCTGGCGAATACGGTAGATGAGGAAGCAATTCGAAGCCCAATTCGTGGATTTTCGCCATCGTTTTCATCGATTTGTGACACGGTGCATTGTTTTGGTGAAAAAGAATTTTTTTCCTTCTTCAAATGGGCCCAATTTTTCGCGATTTCAACCTTCAAACGCTCCAACAAAGCTATATAATAATCGCTGTTGATTGTTTTCCCCTTTTCGATATAGTCGATGAACAAAATTCCATGCGCGTCCCAAAATACAGATGCCATAACCTTTCCAGTCGACTGTTGTGTTTTGGGTCGCTTTGGCCTGCTTTCATCGGGTACTCTCCACTCAGCTGACGACCGTTTTGATTCCGGTGTGTAATGGTGGATCCATGTTTCATCCATTGTCACATACCGTGCCAAAAATGCATGCTTATTCTTTGTAAACAGTGCCAAACAGCTCTCCGAATCATCGACACGTTGTTGTTTTTGGTCCGGTGTGAGAAAACGCGGCACCCATTTGGAAAGCAGCTTTCTCATCGACAAACGTTCCTGTAATATTGTTCTCACACTGCCTTACGATATCCTCAGAGCCTCAGCTAGCTCGCGTACCTTCACTTTACGGTCGGCCAATACCATTTTGAGTACTTTTTTCATGTTTTGTTGAACAACTGCCCCATTTGGGCGTCCTGAACATTCAGCATCATTTGTGTCTGTACGACCAAGTTTAAACTAAGCATACCATCGGCAAATGGTTGCTTTTGACGAAGCAGAGTCCAAATAACACTTTCGAACACATTGCTCAGCTTGGATGGTATTTTTTCCCATAAAAAAACAGTGATAAATCAACACACGGAATTGCTTTCCATTATTTATCCATATTTTCAAAACTGCAATCCATTATTTTGAAAATATCAACCGTAAAAAAAAAAATAAATAACTGGCCATTTCAGCCCTTGAAAGGACTTTGACCTAGCTTCTTATGATCAATTGTGTTGTGCGTGTTATTAAGTTTGTACACAATTGACCGAGAAATGGACCTACATGCTTAACGCCGACTCCGAACGGCGATGAACGGAATGTTCTTATTCTCAAGAAGCTTTACATGGCATTTTGATTACTCTCTGAGGTTTGCCATTGTCTGCAGAGAGGTGGCGGCCGTACAGAAAAATTATTTTAATTCAAATAATTTTCTGTCGCTGCTGGGGTTCGAACCTGGGTCTCCAAAGTTCTTTGACATAGCGGCCACGCACTTTAACCAACTACGCCACGGTCGCCACCAAAACTCAGCATACCATCAGCAAATGGTTGCTTTTGACGGAGCAGAGTTCGAATAACACTTTCGAAGCCATTGGTCAGTTTGGACGGTATTTTTTCTGATTAAAAACAATGATAAATCAACACACGGAGTTGCTTTGAATCCATTATTTTGAAAATATCAACAGTAGCGTCACTTAAATCACTGCAACTTCTGAACTAAACGTTAAAATGTTACGAAATTTTAACACGTATTGTTTGAAGGTTGGAGCTATCGAAATATTATATCGATATTTCGTCAGAGGTGCCACCTAGTAGTTAGTCTCGGGACTTATTGTACCATGATTATGGACACAGTAGCTTTTCAACTGCATGGTTCATAAATCGAGTAATTATAATACAAAAATATTGCCATAAAAGTTCGAAGCATATGGAGCATGTCTTTGATATTCATATTGAAAACATCAACCTTAAACGAGAAGACAAACACTGACTGCTGCTAAGTAACAGAGTTGAAATGTACGACATTTTAAAGTACATTTCAACTTTTTGAGAGTAACAAAAGAGTACACAGAGTATATTTCTGTATTGCATTTATATTCATATCACATAGTTTTACGATACATATTAACCTTCTCCAGCCCTACTCTAAAAGCCCCCCTGTTCAGGTGTAGGGTATAAATACACAAAAATCATAAAACTTGCATGGGAGCCCCCTTAAGGAGTGGTCGGAGGGAATAGGTCCCTGAGGGAAAAATATTCCTTTTGCAAATGTAATGGGGATCGGGCATATATATTAACCCTCTCCAGGCCACCCGTAAAGCCCCCCTCTGCAGGTGTATGGAATAAATACACAAAAATCATAAAATTTGTATCAGAGCCCCCCCAAAGAAATGACCGGAGGGAATAGGAAAGAGGAAATTTATACTCGTAAAGCCTACGAGTGTGTTCGCGATAGAGCAAACTTATATTTTTAATAGTTCTGAAAAAAGCATTAAAAACTGTTTGGTAAATATTTATTTCAGTGCCACCATATCTAAGTGAAAACATTTCTTTGGTTCAATAGTGTAAATATTGTAAGGTTTATTTAAGTATTTAGTCTTAAGACTATTTTTTTCAACAATTTAAAACTTAAGCTATGAAGTGTTAAAAAAATAGCTACGCTTTTTCTTAAAATGTTTTTTTTTTCAAGCTCAAATGTGAACATTATGCTTTGATATTCAAAAATATTTTCTTAAAACTATTTCATTGTAGGATGAGCAAATTTTAACTAGTACTTTAAGATTTGAGAACTTTACAAGGCACAAAACTGGCGCTAACAAGGCAAATAATTAACTAGGCTAAACTATTTGCTTTACTAAGATGCTGAGCAAGCGGCAACTATTTCTTCCTAAGTATAACTAAAAGCAGCTTTTCTTCTGCTGTCAAGTGAGATATTTGATAGTAAATATATAAAACTTAAGCTTAAAAAAGAGTTTATAAAATGCCTTTTTAATGGTATAACAACTAACAAAAAACAAAAAAAAAAAAATAAAAAAAAAGACAAGACAATAGACATGATTGTAAGGTAAGTTTAAAAATCTAAATCCCAACCGGAGCACTCTTCTGGCGGTTCTGTTGGATCGTATGGAAATCTATCAAAGTAGCATGTATCCGTTGGATGTGCAATGGGACGCACAAATGGTGGTATTAGCAGTTGACTCTGTAGTCCATCCCAGTCAAAGCCCAGGAACCATCTGAAATGATGAAATTAACATGTATTATAATCTTCCGAAATTACAGAAGAGTGCTGAAATTTACTTGTGTTTCTTAATATCCTGTATGCCACCCTTCTGATAGCCCAAACGTTCCGCGGGAACATCGCGACAAAGTTTCTTAATCAATTGTACCGCTGATCTGGTCATATGCTTGGGAAAGTCAATCATGTCAATACCCTTCAGAATGATATTGTAGGTCTTCATAGGATCGTTGGAAGTAAAGGGAGGACTAGAGTGGAAAAAAATATCGTTGTGAAATGTACTTATTATAGATTTTGTGTATATTATAACTTACGTTCCATTGAGCAGCTCATGTATGAGTATGCCTAGTGCCCAATAGTCAACTGCACGATCGTGACCTTTATTTAGAATAATCTCTGGCGCTACATACTCAGGTGTTCCACAGAAAGTCCAGGTTTTGCTGCTGTTGCCAATGTATTTTGCGAATCCAAAGTCAACCTATAGAAAAAACGATAAAATTAGATAAGTAATAACAAATATAGATCTGAATTTGGATCCTTAAGAAAGCTTGTCAGGTTAAAGAATTCTCTTTCTAAGCTCTGTACAGAGTAAATGAGGAAAAAAATTAACTTTGAAGGTGAGTTATTTGGTAGTTTACGTTCGCATATTGAAAGAAAAATATTACTTTAGCTCAATCAATTCTTCAAAAGTTTCAAATTGGACAGGAAAGTTAAATAAAGAGGATAAAACTCGAACGGGGTAGTTCCGAGTTTCTTCTCTTTTCGTCGTCCTGCACAAGGTTTTTCTGAGACCTTCTCTAAAATTTGGCGAATTTGGCGAAAAGGCTTGAATTAAAAATAAAACCGATTGACCATTTCAGCCCTTAAAAGAACTTTAACCGAGCTTCTTGGAGTATTCAACAGTATTTGTATGTAAAATTATACAGTGTTTGAAGAAAAGAAATATGAAAATGATGACCTTGCTAGCGCCAGCAAAGAACTGATTTTAGACCTATGGTTTCATGGGGAAAAATAATTGAAATTTATCGTAGATAACGTTTTTGCTGTAAGCTTTCTTTGTGTTCTGGCTAAGAGATGTGGGGATTAAAAATTTCGTTGAGTTAATCAGGGTTTTCTATTATTTAACTGAAAACTATGTATCAACAAGGAATATAGGGTTGTTAAGGCGTTTGATTTTACTGCATTTATAAACTCGCGAAATTTACCATAAAATAATACACAGTGAAAAAAAAAGTGTGGGCTGTGCCGTGGACACACCCGTAGGTTTTGACGTGGCAAAGTTTCTTGTTGTTGTTGTTGATGTTGATGTTGATGTTAATGTTGATGTTGATGTTGATGTTGATGTTAATATTGATGTTGATGTTGATGTTAATGGCTATGTTTATGTTGATGTTGATGTTGATGTTGATGTTGATATTGATGTTGATGTTGATGTTGATGTTGATTTTGATGTTAATGGCTATGTTTATGTTGATGTTGATGTTGATGTTGATATTGATGTTGATGTTGATGTTGATTTTGATGTTGATGTTGATGTTGATGTTGATGTTGATGTTGATGTTGATGTTGATGTTGATGTTGATGTTGATGTTGTTGTTAATGTTAATGTTAATGTTTATGTTGATGTTGATGTTGATGTTGATGTTGATGTTGATGTAAATGTTGATGTTTATGTTGATGTTGATGTTAATGGTTATGTTTATGTTGATGTTGATGTTGATTTTGATGTTGATGTTGATGTTGGTGTTGGTATTGGTGTTGGTGTTGGTGTTGAGGTTGGTGTTGATGTTGGTGTTGGTGTTGGTGTTGGTGTTGGTGTTGATGTTGATGTTGATGTTGATGTTGATGTTGATGTTGATGTTGATGTTGATGTTGATGTTGATGTTGATGTTGATGTTGATGTTGATGTTAATGGCTATGTTTATGTTGATGTTGATGTTGATGTTGATATTGATGTTGATGTTGATGTTGATGTTGATGTTGATGTTGATGTTGATGTTGATGGTGATGTTGATGTTGATGTTGATGTTGATGTTGATGTTGATGTTAATGTTGATGTTTATGTTGATGTTGATGTTAATGGTTATGTTTATGTTGATGTTGATGTTGATGTTGATTTTGATGTTGATGTTGGTGTTGGTATTGGTGTTGGTGTTGGTGTTGAGGTTGGTGTTGATGTTGGTGTTGGTGTTGGTGTTGGTGTTGGTGTTGGTGTTGGTGTTGATGTTGGTGTTGTTGTTTGTGTTGGTGTTGGCGTTGGTGTTGGTGTTGGTGTTGATGTTGGTGTTGGAGTTGGTGTTGGTGTTGATGTTGGTGTTGTTGTTTGTGTTGGTGTTGGCGTTGGTGTTGGTGTTGGTGTTGATGTTGGTGTTGGTGTTGGTGTTGGTGTTGGAGTTGGTGTTGGTGTTGGTGTTGGAGTTGGAGTTGTTGTTGGATTTGGGTTGGTGCTTTTCTTTTAGCTTTTTTTTGCTTCCCCATTGGTTGTGCTCTAATTTCAATTAATTCAGCAAAAGTGATGCATATGCGTCACATTCGGCGGTTCCCTGAGGGTCTTTGACACGCCGTCAATTTTTTTTTTATTTTTGTCATATTGCCGAAGACCTCACCTTCGTTTTCGTTCCTTAAAATTTACCGTTGCACCAGTAGTCACAGAGTTAAAAATCCATGCAACGTTTTTTCATGGCTGTAGCATTTTTACTGCATTATGTGATTGCATCCCTGAAATCATGGCAACAAGAATTTTTTGTAATTTGGTTGTGAAGCATAATAACACATCCATGCTGTCGTAAAACATTTACCGTAGCACTCCTCCTGAGTGAGAAATAATTCCATGCAACGATATTACATTTCTGTTACATAAGCTGCTATATTCACGACCTGACGACGCCGGAATTTTTTTTTATTTTTGTCGTAAAGCCATTTATAAAACCTTCATTTTCCTTTTTCAACTTTTACCGTAGGTTATATACTCATAGAGTAAAAATTCAATGCAACGCCGCTGCATGAATGTTGCGTTATCGATCTTTGAGCGGCTCTCTCAGCGTCCCCATGGCGACAGAAATTTTTTGTCTAATTTTGTTGTGAGGGCTTACAATAGGCCTTTATTGGCGTATCGTATTTTTAATCCTAGCACTAATACTCAGTGAGTAATAATTCCATGTAACAAATTTTCAGTTGTGTTGCTTAAACAGTTCCCCCTGCGACCCGATGATGTTTTGAATTTTTGTTTTGTTTTTATAATGAAGTCAAAGAATTAACCTTTACGGGCATACCATTTTTTTAATCATAGCTCTTATACTCAGCGAGTAACAATTCAATGCAACGCAGATGAATTTCTAAAAAATTCATTTTTCAACTTTTTTGGAAACTTGATCGGTACAACGTAACTTCGTCACGTCAAAAAGAACAGAATCCGTTGAATTTTACTAGGACCTTCAAGATGCTGCCGGCCTAACAAAGAAAATTCACGATTTTTACTAAAATTATTGTTTATTCTTCCATATAGTCCCGTTTCAGCTCGATACACTTATTCCGACGAATTTCTAACATTGCGATGCGCTTTGAATATTAATATTTCTTAAGATCTCCGAAATATGCTTCAGTTTCCTATTTGACGTGTTCATTCGTCGCAAATCTCCTTCCCACGAGTCAGCTCTTTAGGCTTGAGAACGGAGAATAGTCGCTGGGGGCAAATTTTGGAGAACATAGTGGATGAGGAAGCAGTTTAAAGCGTAAATCGTTCAATTTGGTCATGGTTTCGATTGATTTGTGAATTGAAGCATTTTCTTGCAAAAATATGATTTGTTTTTCTTCGAGAAATCGGGCCGTTTGTTTGCGATTTCCTTCTTCAATCGGTCCAATAATTTACAGTAATAGTTGCTGTTGATTTTTTTCCTTTTCTCAAATAGTCCATGAACAAAATCCCACTTGAATCCAAAAAAAAACAGACGCCAACACCTTTTTGGTCGTTTGTTTAGTCTTCTCTCGCTTTAGTGCACTTTCACTCGGACCTACCCACTCTTTTGCTGTTTCCTTCGATTCTGATAAATGGTAGTGGGTATATCCATGGTCACTATTTTACGCAATAAATAAGTCGGATTTTGTTCAATCATGTCCGAACATTGTTGGGAAGTGTGAACAAGTTCACGTTTTTAATTGATTGTTAATGAATGCGGCCCCCATCATGCAGTCAGCTATCTCATACCAAAATATTCATGTGGAATTGAAATCACCGACCCACTGGATATGCCTACGATTGTAGCTTTCTCACGCATTTTCACTTTCGGATTGTCCAGTACGAATTTTCACTTTCGTATTGCCCAGAATTTTTACAATACATTCCAGAATGGTCATTGTTTTGGGTGCTCCCCCGGCGAGTTCATCTCTTGTGCTGATTCGACCTCTTTTGAACTCTGCAATACAATACCTTACGGTTGAATACGACGGAGGAGATTCACCATAATATATAACGACCTTTTCTTTTATCCTATACCTATTTAATGTGATACATTTGAAGAGTGGTGATGCCGTCACTTGAAGACCGGCAGCATCTTTAACGCCCTAGTATTACGAAAATTTTATTACGGTCTCCTGAGAAGTGTGCGCTCAATATTATCAAAAAATTCCCAGAATCTGACTCAGTGAAGATGTGCAGACACCAAAACAACTTCGTTCTGTACATTCGACCGAAAATATTAATGAATTGAAAATTATCACCTCAATTCGTCATCGTACTCGAGAAATCGAATTCTGCACGTCCGCAATGCAGCGAATATTGAAGAAAGGTGAACCTTACACGCATGCAAGGTCCAATTGACTCAAAAACTGCAGCCGGGAGACTACCAGAAGCGGATACGTTCTCTAATTACGACATGGGAAACATGAATGATGACGATGATTTTAAAAAAAAATAACGTCTTTTCTGACGAAGCTCAAAATTGTCGCTTTTTTTTTTAACTCCAAAACTCAGGGGATGCCCCCATATATGCGTTGCATTGTGTTGAATCGAAAGAAGGGTGATAGTTAGTTGGAGGGTGGAAAGATAGAGTAGTGTCGGTGTGGATTTGTTTTAAATTTACATGACCCAAAGCTGGCGGGGAAAACGCTCGCAGGGAGATTGTTCTACAATTCTACTGTACGACTGAAGAACGAGTTATCTCTTAGTGAGCTGCCCAAGTGAACATGGGAAACATGAGCTGATGGCGTCAAGTGATGTATATCCCTTGAACACTTACAATGGTTTTATCTGTACAAAAGACTTAGGCAACCAACATTGCGTATATGCCATGTTCTATCGCCTGAATTCTGAAATCGACCCAGAAGCTCTTTATAAGATCTTGAAGCCCTTGTTCAAGTGTACAACGAGTGACTGTTGGGTGCAGATTGTGGGCCGGAGGAAACATTGGGACTTTTTCGAAACGAGTTTTCGAACAGGTGACTGTTTTTGCAGATTGTGGGCCGGATGAGTCACTGGGACTTTGTCGATGGATGTACCGTTTCAATTAATGGTAAACAAGAGACATGGACAACAATTTTTTTGGTGGACGATGGAATATATGTGAAAATATGAAAATACAGATGACCTCAACTTTCAAAAACATAGTGCTTAAGCCCCAATTATCCGAAAGAGTGATCGGAAATTTCAAGAAAGGATTAAACTAGCCAGCCGAAGCAGCAATTTGAAAGATATTGTGTTCCATACATAACCTCCATATGTCTTCATATGTCTGTTTTACTCAAAAAACATATTTTATTGATACACCCGTGGTATTTCAATGAATAGAGTACTTTCTATTCCGAAATCTATTGTTTTTTGTACTTCTTTAGCGCAAAGTAGGAATTGCTCCAAAGCCCTTGTTTTTTATACTCCTTTATCACAAAGTAGAGTAAGGATAAGGTAAAACGAACCAGTTCATTGTAATAGAAACTAAAAATATGGTGCATTTTTTTTTCAATTACCAACTTAACGTATCCTCTCTCATCTAGCATTAGATTCTCCGGCTTCAGATCACGATAGATGATACCGCGTGAGTGAAGATATTCGAAAGCTTGAAGCACACAGGCAATAATAAACTGAGCGGCATTCTCATCGAATGAGCCACGGTCTCGTAGCATAGTCCAAATTTCGCCACCCATGCAGGCCTCTAACAACATATAGACGTACTTGTCATCGCGAAATGTGCGAAAGAGACGGCAAATAAAAGGTGTATTACACGTCATCATAATTGTACGCTCGCTGAAAACGTGTTCCTCCTGCTTCGTATCGACAATATGACGTTTTTTCAGGCACTTCAAGGCAAATGTATCGACACGGTTCTCCTGATAGGCCTTGACCAGCTCAACGCGACCAAATCCGCCAATACCTAGTGTAGCCACTACCTCGAGATCAGTAAGTTTCATGTCGGGGAATTCTGGAAGTATATTTTTTGTGAGTAAGTATTTTTTGAAAAAGTCAAATATATTTTTTAGGTTATTACCCTGCTGTATGTTGGCTCCAAAGATTTCCTTGGTTTCGGCATACTTCATGGCCAGCACGCGGTTCTCATCGCCATAATTCTTTTCTTTTAGCTCGCAAAGATCACCAATCAAATGCGTAAAGGAATCACGATCCAGAGTCAGGCATTCAACGCCCGGAGCCATGGCAATAATGTTGGCGGTACGTTTATCCTCGTTAATCAAGGCCTGTTCGCCAAAGTAGTCACCACGTTCCAAAGTGCGAATCTCTTTCTCCACGCCAGAGGAACCCAGCTTCTGCGTAACCTGCACAGAACCTTGACTGATGAGGAAAAAGGTATCTCCACTGGCTCCTTGCCGTATAATATAAGTACCAGCGGGATAGAATTCCTGAGGCGAAGTTAGAATATGGAAAATAAACAAAGTTTCTTTATTTCTTTTTCTATACCTACCACTTCGAGTACATCAGCTATTTTGGCCAGCACCTCTACGCTTAGATTCTTTAGCAGAGGCACTGACTTTAGGAACTTGACGCTATTCTCAATACGCTGCATGCCGGTGCGCATCATGATCTGCTGGAAGACACGTCGATCCAAGACCCAAACACGCGCATCAGATAGCACGCGTATCGAAGCGGTTCTCGTGCAGTTGTAGAGTATCGCTAGTTCACCGAAAGCCTTACCAGGACCCATGATGCCGAGAACTTTACCGTTCTTCACCACCTCGAATTCGCCGGCAGCAGAAACATAGAGATGTGCACCCGCCTCACCCTCACGTATCACAAATTCACCTTTGGCCACCGACAACGAATACATCGACTCGACTAGCTCACGTACTTGGGAGGAATCGATGTTCTTCAGGAAGTCATTGTCCATGATGGCATCCTTAATAAGCTGCTTAGAGCTTTGTGGAAAAAATAAAGTTAGTAAGTGGGAGAGAGCAAGAATGAGCATAAGTTTATGTAAAGGTCAGTTCCTGATGATTTCTCACTTAAAAGTTAACTCGTTAGTTAAGCATAAAAGAGATTTCAGAAGTCAACTTTGTCTTAATCTCAACCAAACACCTTCTCACTTACCTAAAATCCTTGTCGAATTTCGGTATCGGCACATTGATCGATTGCTGCATGGATGTCTCGCAACTCTCGCCAGACACACCCTGTTTCTTGAGCACTGGCGCTGTATTTGTCTGTACAATTTTCGACTTAGCAACAGCGCTGTTTGGCAGTGAATCGCCGCATGCACCCGTTGTTGCAATAACGGCTTCATTCAAAGCTTCAGCGCTGCTCTGTGGAGAATTATTAGCAGCGTCCAGCGCACAGGATGCAGCACTTGTGTTGGCAATAGCTACTGAGTTGTTGTTATTCTTCTTGTCTGGATAAGATGCTACCCCGCCTCCATTTGCCGAAGAATTGGCCGAGTAGTATTCACTGATGGTAGAATCGAGAGAAGCACTTCCATTGCTTTCGGATGTATTACCACCTGAACTACCATCAGTTTCAAACTTCCTGTGACAGTATGCGCAGGTCTGAGGTCTTACCGTCGCCTCCGTGCTGGTTACTTCGGTACATTGTTGTGGCAGCTCCCAAAATGGTTTCTTTTCGTTGATCGGCGATTGGAGAAGTTCATCGTGGGCAAGTGGAATATGATTGGTGGTCTGCTGCAGTACGCTCTGAAAGTCAAAAAACAGAGATGGAATTTGAGTAAAAAACAGACATAATTTCTATCTTTAGTATAATTGTAGCTGTTCGTCTGTCTGTAAAGTTCTGAACTAAGTTTTAAGCCAATCAGCGAATTCGAATGGACATATTCGAATGGACACAGTGTATTCACAGTTCCGGTAAAGCCAAGTTACGAAAAGTTAGATTCGAGAAAAGGGCATGTCCATATAACTAGAACTGTTTTAAGTTCCTTTGCACTATAAACGCTATAGTAGGGAAATTCGGTATAGAGCTGAATTGACTCATATAATCTGTTTGGAACGCAATTGTAGACATTGGAAGAGAGGACAACATCTCCCACACAGTTTGGATTTTTTATATGGTTAAGCTTTTGAAATAAATGCAATAAAGCACGTATAAATATAAGGATAAGGATAAGGATAAGGATAAGGATAAGGATAAGGATAAGGATAAGGATAAGGATAAGGATAAGGATAAGGATAAGGATAAGGATAAGGATAAGAATAAGGATAAGGATAAGGATAAGGATAAGGATAAGGATAAGGATAAGGATAAGGATAAGGATAAGGATAAGGATAAGGATAAGGATAAGGATAAGGATAAGGATAAGGATAAGGAAAAGGATAAGGATAAGGATAAGGATAAGGATAAGGATAAGGATAAGGATAAGGATAAGGATAAGAATAAGGATAAGGATAAGGATAAAGATAAGGAAAAGGATAAGGATAAGGATAAGGTTAAGGATAAGGATAAGGATAAGGATAAGGATAAGGATAAGGATAAGGATAAGGATAAGGATAAGGATAAGGATAAGGATAAGGATAAGGATAAGGATAAGGATAAGGATAAGGATAAGGATAAGGATAAGGATAAGGATAAAGATAAGGATAAGGATAAGGATAAGGATAAAGATAAGGATAAGGATAAGGATAAGGATAAGGATAAGGATAAGGATAAGGATAAGGATAAGAATAAGGATAAGGATAAGGACAAGGATAAGGATAAGGATAAGGATAAGGATAAGGATAAGGATAAGGAATAGGATAAGGATAAGGATAAGGATAAGGATAAGGATAAGGATAAGGAATAGGATAAGGATAAGGATAAGGATAAGGATAAGGATAAGGATAAGGGTAAGGGTAAGAATAAGGATGAGGATTAGGATAAGGATAAGCATAAGGACAAAGATAAAGATGCCTAAAGAGATACACTAAGACAAAAAATATTATTTTTATACAACAACTTTTTTAATTTATTCAAAAACGGAGTCTTTTTTTAACCAATAATGCATTTGCATAAATCGAGTACGTAAATATTTAAAATTTATTTAAATACTTGTTAAATTAAATTGTGCATGCGCATTGTTAATTTTATGTAAAATATTTAATATTTACATATAATATTAAAGTATTTAAAGAGAATTAATAATAAAAACATTAAAATTTAGCACAATTTTTTTTAAATATCTTTCAAATATTTAATACATATTCGAAAATAAAACTATCGCATTTTAAAAAAATTTATATAAAAATATTGAAATTAAAAAATAACATATTTAAATTGAATGTGTTATTAATGGCTTGTTATAGTTCTCGTTTGGTTTTTGTAATTAAAATTAGATAGCCTAGATGTTGAGCCTATATGTTTAGCCCAGATGCTTTGTGAGTGCGATGAGTGAGATTCTGTGGGGAACCATAAAATCTGAGCGGAGCTCGTTTCCCTACAAAATCTCACCCAACGCACTCACGAAGCATCTTGGCTAAGCATTTAGGCTATATAATTTTCATTGCAAAAACCAAACAAGAACTATAACAAACCGGGAGTGTTCAGCGACAAGCAACAATCAAAATTTTAAAAAATTCATTGATAAACTGTCGGCTATTTGAGCTGTTTGGAATAAGTCAGAAACTCACTGTCTGGATAAAATTTATATACGACACAAACACAGAATTCGTCAAATTAATAGAAAAAGTGGCGGTCGTGGCGTAGTTGGTTAAAGTGCTAAAGTGTTCGCTAAAAGAGATAGATTTGTGTTAAGAAAACTGTTCACTCACAGAGATGCGTCGGTGTTAAGCCCACTTCCGAATGAAACAGCCACATCTTTTAATGTCGGTGCAGTTGGTGGTATGCTGTATTTTCTTGCAATAATGCTTGCCAACTCCATATTTGTGTGCATCCATGTTTTTCTATAAGCGTCCATTGTGGACTTTCAGTTTTAAAATGCACAATGGGGTGACGAAGAAGGCTGACTTCTATATATGGAATGAAACGCTTGCGAGGCGTGGAGCTAATGATATTGGTTCTTGCATATTCAAATGTCAGTTGGATCTACCAGGAACAGTAAAACACGTCATATTGTATAGCGATTCATGTCCTGGTCCTAACCGTAATTCATATCTTTGCGCAATGTTTGAAAAAGTTTTGGAAGATCACAGAAGCATTGAAGTGATAAATCACAAATTTCTTGTTGTGGGTCATACGCATCTGGAATGTGACACAGTCCACGCGCAAATATAACTTAAAAAGATGAATTTATCCGGATTTATTCAGCATTCACACGACTGGGTAAATCTTATAGCGGCTACAAGTAAGAACTATACTGTCGACGATTTAAAACAGGAGGATTTATTTGATTTTAAGGCTCTGCTGAAGGAGAAATATAAATGGAGAACGAATAAGGTTTCAGGTATGTACGAGTTTCAAATTTTTATTTTTATTGAACTAGACTTTTGTCATCTGAGCTCATCCAAATTGTGTTAAATGGTGCAAATCTAAATCTAACTCTTTTAATTTAGATTAAGACAATAAAAAACTCTTTAGACGAACTCACAAACAGCCTAATTACAAAATATTCTTATTAAATCTTTACTTTTCGTATGTATATCTTTCAGGTGAAAAGTTGGAGTGGAGAACGGTTCGTTGGATGCGGTATGAAAAGAGTAATCCTGGTGTTCTGCAATACAAACAATCATTACAACCAGAAAAGTCCTTTAAGGAACTAGACATTCACTCAGGTCGTCGAAAAATTCCAATTCCACAATTGGTTCCAAGTTACACGTTTCCATTAGCAGTATCAAAAAACAAAAAAAAAAAAAGGATTTGTTAGACATGCTGCCTTTGATCGACTCACGTTTTCACGGTTTTTACCAAAACATAAAAGCTGAAGGCGTGACTCGGATCTTGATGAAGAAGAGTCTGCTTAAGTACACATAATTTTTATTACTGTCCATATATTTGATTTTTTATTGTTTCATTTATTATTATTCAAAAAAAAAAATTTGAAGAAAAAATGAAATGTAATGTCTTGCATTACAAAATGTAAATGCAAAATGTAATAATATTGACTCGGCTAAGTCAATGTATTCTGCATATATGTTACATAGGTGGTGTTTAGTTTTTTAATTTTGGTTATCGACAATGTTTGCGGTATTCACTAACAAGAAAATACACTACGACTATACTCGCAACAACTGAAACTTACCATGGAAATGTATTCACCACTACTGTCAAGTGGTTGTGGGTTAAGATATATAGGATACTGAAAGGTTTATGATTGTTGCATTGGATATCTATTGAACTAAAATATATATTAAATCCTACACTCAGAAAAAAATCCGCATTTGAAATCAACATTTTAGCATTTTGACATTAAAAATTTTAATTTTACCATAAATATTTTGAAACCAAAGTAGAAACTTTTGTATCAAAAAATAAAAATTTTGAAATAACACATAAAAATGTTTTCTCAAAAACTGTAAAATGTGGACTCAAAATGTTAAAAATTGTTAAAATACACCTTTGAAAACAAGCTTTTTATGTCTTAAATGAAAAAAAAAAGAATACATGGAATTGAATGTAGCTCGGTTATATTTCACAGATTTTTAATTTTATCGATAAATTCTTCAATGAATAAAAAAAAAATTAAAAATTTAAAATTATAAGCAAGTTAAAAATTTTAAAATTATAAGCAAGCATTGGTTTTGTTGCATATTTTTTTCTTCCATTCGTTCGATTGTTTTCTAGAAAAACATTTGAGCGAAAGTAAAGTGGAAAATTAAAAAAAAAAAAATGGCCTGCAAGATTTGCTGCTGGAATGGGACTTGCAAGAAATCTACGATTTATTGTGTTGTAAGTATAGCGCTTGCTTTTTGATTTCATTGTGCTATTTTTTTAGATTAACAATTTATTTTTGCTTAGCGGCTGGAATTGGAATAAGTGAATTTTTACATATAACAGAGATTGATTTGGACAAGCTTTTTCCTGATGTAAGCTCACTGGGATCAAAAATTAAATTTCGTTACAAATTGCAAGAGTTTTGAAAAAAAAAACATCAAACCGATATTGTCCACTGCATCATAGATAGTTTGCTTGTGAAAAAGGACCAAATAACAGTAAAAGAGTTCAAGGCAATATCAGAAGCGATTGGTAAAGAGTTTCGTGGAGAAGAAGCTGTAAGTATTTTTTGTGCAGTAGTTTGTTAACAAGAAAAAGAGTTGGCTGTGTCGTGGACACACCCGTTGGTTTTGACGTGTCGGTGTTTCTTGTTGTTGTTGTTTTTGTTATTGCTGCTGTTGTTGATTTTGCTATTGATGTTGATATTAATGTTGATGTTAATGTTAATGTTAATGTTAATGTTGATGTTGATGTTGATGTTGATGTTGATGTTGATGTTGATGTCGATGTTGATATTGATGTTGATGTTGATGTCGATGTTGATGTTGATGTTGATGTTGATGTTGATGTTGATGTTGATGTTGATGTTGATGTTGATGTTGATGTTGATGTTGATGTTGATGCTGACGGTGAAAAAGTATGATTGAGGTGACACTGTATCATTTTCTTTTTATAGCCAATTGGCAACTTTAGAAGGATATAAAAATCCAAATTAAAAAATTGTTACTTTTTCAGACCACTTACTACGTTCCTCGAGTCGCTAAAAAAAAAACCTTGCGGAAAACTGTACGACAGGTACTACAACATCAAATATAAATTTGCGGAACATAAAAAGCCCCGACAAGATAATATTCAATTCAACAATGTGCCAAGTTCAGTGCCGGAAGAAATCGAATCGTTAATGATATGGTTGTCAAATAACAACGCAGAAAGTTTGTGGCCTAAAATTTACAAGTTCTGGAAAGAAACTGCCGACTTCAGAACAAATTCGTATCAATCCAGTGCGAACCTTGCTGCTATTCTTAATGATTTGCCACGCTACAATGATTTTTACGGATTCCAGCTGGTAATAAAGTTCCTTATATATTTTGTTTATTCATTTATATAAGATTTTCTACTTAGGTATTTGCAGAATGTGCTCTCATTATTTTTGCAGAATGTAAATATAAACGCAGCAAAGTACAGACACAGTTAGATTATATAACAGTTAGGGAATATAAAAATGACCTCCTCTGAAATGAAAACATTTACACATTTAATTTTGTTAATGATTGGAGACTTAGTGCCGCCTGATTATGAAGTGTACAATTTTCTGAAAATTTTTGTGGAAATTGTTGATATTCTTTTACAACCAAGTTTTTTTGAAGAAACTCTGAGAAAACTGGAAAAGCTTATTTATTACCATAATAATTTGTATGTTCAATTATTTGGCGATACTTTGAAACCAAAACACCACTTTTTGGTACATTACCCTAATGTCATCCGTATGTGCGGGCCACTTACGCGGACAATGGTGTTTTCGATTTGAGGCCATGCACCAAAACTTTAAAAACTATAGTAGATGTATGAACTCACGTGTGAATTTGCCATGCACGTTGGTTGTGTAGTCTAATTTAAAGTTTTCAAATTTTGTTTTAACTCAAACCTTCTTCTCAGATTTAATTTCATACAAAGACAGCATCCCTCTTGAGGTGTCGAGGGAATCCTTTTATGGGCAATTTTTGTCATTTTTTAATAGTTTTGATTCATTCAGCACAGTTGATGAAATAGTTTATAAAAATACTTGTTTCAAAAATTGTTATATTATGCCATTAATTTTCCTCAAGTTTTTGAAATCATTCGAATTCTTGTACCAACTTCACCAAACCTAAGGTTTTTTTTTGTGTAATCAGTGGGAAGTTGTGGTACATTTGCACCACTATAAGTTCTACAAAATAGGAAATAAATTAGGTATGGCGTTAGTCAGCGCTAGTGAAGTAGATGGTCCACCAATCCACTTTTATTATCTTTGCAATGGCGAAAAAGTTATAAGAAAAAAGAAATTATACTTTTGTGAAAAATTTGATAATTCAAATTAAAACTATGTTTACGTTATTTATGTTTATTAATTTTTTACATTTTAATTTTTGGTCTCTAATATGAAGATATCGAGTTCTTTAAGTTTATTTTTTTAAGGATATAAGAAATTTATTCATTATAATTATTTTTAAGTAACTATTAATAAACATAATTTCTAATTCATAAAAAAACTGTTTCATTTCAGAGTTTTAGGCAAAAGTAATATACATCTATTATCAAATATTGAAATAACATTGCGTCAGCTTAAATCAACAATTTTATAACTTTTAAATCAAAGTAAAAGAATGTTTTGTTAAAAGTTGAATAAATGTTGAACCAAACTGAAGTATTGTTGTTTCAACATTTTGAAGCTGTTCGTTTAAACATTTTTCATATTTCAAATCAAACCTGCACAATTTTGTTTTTACATTTGTTACATTTTATTTCAAAAAGCCACACGATATTAAATCAACATTTAAAAATTTTAAAAAAACATTTTGTAGTATTTGATTATACAATAACTCATTTTGTTTCAACATTTTTTTTTAAAACTTTTACACATTGATTTAAAAGGGGACATTTTTTAAAACAACAGCTTCAGCCATTTCAATACAAAAAAATAAACTTTTGAGCATGAAACAAAATGTAAAATTGGCAGATATACCAATGAAAAATTTTGATTTTACCAATATTTTTTTTCTGAGTGTAGAATATTATTATTTCATTGTGTATCATTATCTGAAGGAACTTCTCTGCATCTCTATCGATAATGCAGAGTTTTATTTAACTAATTAAAAGGATCAAAAGTCCCTTAGGTTTTAAATTGATTTGGATGTTACTTTTAGGATAACTATTTCACAAAAGTAATTACTTTGCTATTAAAAATGAGTTAATATTAACCGACACCTGAATTACACAGGAAACTTATTTGCATGAAGTTTGAATTTATTTGTATTCAGAGATGTTTTTTCTGTTTTTTATTAAGCTTTTTGAAATGTAGCCGTATAAAAATTTCTTATCCACTTCTCCACATAAATTATTCAACAGTAAAATTTTTGGATGTTAGAAGTAAGATAAAAATTTATGCCACAAATATATTATCTTAGATGGTTCATGCATATCTACACTTGGAGAAAAAAATGTAACAATGTTCCATAGCTTCTTAAACCTCATTTATATCAATATATTTGAAGATAATGATTGGATCAAAAGATCAAGGGATCTTTAATTATTAATATAATATTAAAAAAAAATTCCAAATGTGCTTCAACAATTCCTTAAAAATTCATAAAATGTATTCTTATATAAAGCTTAAAAGATAAGATAGAATTGGATAGGATACCTAATAAAATTTCATCTGAGTCGAGATGGGTCTAAATAGATTCATCCAAAAAACCTCAGACTATATTTTAGTCACAAAAGCAATATAGATTTTCTGCCAAATTGTTGCAAATTTTAACATTTTTATTTTTATTGTACTCATCTTTAATGAATGCAAACAAAAATGTGATAGAAATTCTACAAAAAAAAAAAAAAAAGAAAAAAAAAATAACAAAACAGTAGCAAAAACTAGAATAACAATGATCGCAAATAATTTATAAATAAATAAATACAAACAGTCAAGCAACAAATGCAAACAAACAACAAAATGTGACACGATGGAGTCAAGTAGGGAGGCTTTCTTAGTTTTCAGTTGTTTATCGTTTTACTGTCGCAGTTGACAAGTTCGCATTTAATTAAAATAAAATAAGTCATATTTGCATGTTTACTGAACTTGCTGCTAGAGGGCGTAACGCTGATTATGCGTTCACAGAAACTTTGCGAATTGTATGGAGAGTCGGTTACAATATCGAGTTAATTTGTTGCAAACATGTTCATTGTAAATTTTTTTTGGAAGTCATTACTTGATATAATCAGTTTTGAGTCACTTAGAAGGTGGGTTCAGTTTGCTAAGAGGGTATATCTTAAAAGGTGCCGATTAAAATTAAGTGCCGAAAGTACCTATTAAATGTTTGAACTAGAAAATTTATTTTTAATTTTTTCCATTTTTTTGGGTTTTGCTAAGTGGGTAGGTCCGAAAGTTTTATGACTCGTACAGCAAGAATTTCTTCATGATCTAGTTTCAAATAGTTTGTTCAGATATGAATCACATTAGGTGTGTTTTCATACAATGTTAAAGTAAAGTTTGATAAAAAAGATCTAATTGTGAGAGTAACTGTTTTTCGGCCAAAATACGAGAATTTATCAAAAAGTGCGGAAACGGCTACAAGCTGGTCGCAAGCACAAAAGCTGTTTATACAACGTTGCAATACAAAACATTTGATTATTTGCTTATTTGCTTTATTAATGAAGTATTCTTATGAAAAAACACTTTGTGTATTATATTTAAAAACCAGCACTTACATTTTAGAACTACATATCTGTGGTCACAAGGAATAACAGCCTAACTCAAAATATCGTAAATACGCGATGTTTTATTTTCCTTATCTCGTCCGTTTCCCGGTAAAAAAGCGATCTGGTTTTTCTGCAAAATGAAAGGGCATTCATGTATCTACAATAGGGTGTCCCGAATTATGAAAATTTTTCGCGTGGGGTCTCAAACGACGCGTAATTAAAAAATAATGATAGGAAAAAAAATAAAAAAAATTTAGGATGTCATCTTCCATCCCCAACCAGCGTCTGAAGTTTGCGATCGTAGTGTATTTTGTCCAAAAAAAAGTTTTGAATTTTTTCGCACAATTGGTGTCAAAAGTTGCGCAATGTGAAGTAGATTAAGGAAAGAAAACTACAAAATTTTTTGTAGAGTAATTTTGGTCCACCACAGCATTTCAAAGTTTCAAAAAAAATTTTTTTTTTTTTTTTTTTGGTGCAAAAACATGACACGCTGTTAATTACTTCCTTTAATTAAAGAATAAAATGTTAAACATTTTTTTGCATGGTATCTTTCATCTGTTACAAGCGTTTAAAGTTGGCTCTTATAGTGTATTTTGTTAACAAAAATTTTTTGAAACTTTGAAATGCTGTGGTGGACCAAAATTACTCTACAAAAAATTTTGTAGTTTTCTTTCCTTAATCTACTTCACATTGCGCAACTTTTGACACCAATTGTGCGAAAAAATTCAAAACTTTTTTTTGGACAAAATACACTACGATCGCAAACTTCAGACGCTGGTTGGGGAAGGTTGATGACATCCTAAATTTTTTTTATTTTTTTTCCTATCATTATTTTTTAATTACGCGTCGTTTGAGACCCCACGCGAAGCTAAATTCCAAAAATCGCTGTTTACGGGACATCCTAATCTACAAGTTTCATGTTCGATTGTTCCATTAACTTCTAGAAAGCAGACGAAGTAAGGAAAATAAAACATCCCGTATTTACGATATTTTGAGTTAGGCTGTTATTCCTTGTGACCACAGATATATGCTTAGTTATTGTCAAAAAAAACAATAGAAAATTTTGTTCTGACAATTTGATGAAACTGTTCAATTAGTGCTTAAAGGAATTTTTCAAGCAACATTCAAGCAATCCAGCAGAAAAGTAGATCTAATTTCAAATAGTTCTGAACTAGTTTCAAAAGGACCAGTACTAGTGCCTATTACAATACCCTTTAACATTGAACGAACTGACGCTTTTTGCGAGTTGATGTCATAGGAAAAGACAATTGTCTCCATAAACACTCCTTTAACCCTTTCGGCATATTTGTTGCCATACGACAACAGTTTGATTTGTGGCTCTGTTTCTAGTTTGGGACACTCCGCTTTTAAATAATACATTTTTAATAATAGATTGAAATGTGATGAAAAAGAAGAGAAATTCAAAAATACGAAAATTAATATTTATAACATGTTTTTCAAGGTTATTCCGAGTGAACTCATGAGCGCGACCACGCGGCCACGCGACTTCAAAAAAGAGCAAATTAAAAAAATTATATTTTTAAAAAATTCCGGGAATTTTCTAAAGCTAAAGGTAAATAAATATTATACAACGAATGTAAGAGATCTTATAAACATTTTTAGTTAGAAAAAATATTTGATATTTATAGCGCTAGAAGTTTTTAAAATTTTTTTTGAATATTTCTAGTATATATATAGTATAACATACTTTTGTAGTATCTATTAGGAAAGCAATACGGCTTTCAAACTCAGCTTATTTTAGTCAAAAACTGACCCTGAACGAAGTTAGGAATGTTTGGCATTGCCAGGGCTAATTTGGCACTGAAAGGGTTAACTAGTTTTAAAGTGAACATTTTAAAAATGTAAAAATTTTGTGTACTGGAGCAAAGGTCCTACAGAACTGATTTGTACGATTTTTTCATCCACAAGATTTATTAAAGAAGAACTTTTGTTTAAACATTTTTATTTCTTTTTGTTATTATTTTTTCTTGTGCGTAGCAAATTTTGAAAAATAGTCAGAAAAGGAAAGTGAACTTTTCTACACTGAACGCCTTTTATACTTTTTCAGAGCTCCTTCGAACTGTGCTTGAAATGAACTACTTATGTAGTTAATTTTTTCAATTGACTCCAAAATAACTGCTAGTAAGTTTCAAGCAGCAGAGAGCGAAATTTTGTTGTTCGTCTGCTCTCTTGAGTTCAAAAATAATATAAACAAACTTCAAGTTAAAAAACAAACATTTTGTTTTTCGAAATAAAGAGTTTCGGTTAAATTTGTTAATTTTTTAAGAGATATTAGTTAAAAATTCTCATGGCATAAACAGAAAAAAACAAAGAATAACATCATCGGAACATAGAGGAAGCTACTCGGAGCTACTCAAATTCCAATTGAATATAGATGTTAAGATAAAATATATATTATACGCCAGTAAAGACTGGTGTACTCACGACAAAATAGACGAAACCTTTATGACGTCACAAGGCCGTGGAGAGTGGCGTTCTAAGATAGAAAATGGAACAAACATGCAACGGCGTTGCAGGAAATTATTATTAGTATTCGGTGAGTATATGCGCTACGGTAAATCTTATGAAAAGAAAAAGTGTTTGTTAGGGTGATTCATATAAAACCAAAAAAAAATTTTTTTCTTTTTTCTACTCTCAACGTTTAAAACTAATCTATTCCACTAAAAAACAGACCAGGATTTTTTTTATATTTTTAAACTGAAATTTAGAGGTCGCTACCGGACTTTTGACATTTGTAAAAATAAAAAACAATTCATTTTAAAATAAGAGTTTTTATAATAAATAATAATAATATTACATTGCATTTATAAAACTTATTTAATTATTTTGTAGAAAAAAAAAAATATTATATTAAATTTGACTTGTAGACATTTTGGTTTTTAAGTCTATAATTCTAAACTAAAAACATTAAGTACTGCTTCTGCTCTTCATCGTTAGTGTGTAATTTATTGTACTCTTCCATTAGAGCAACACCCCTTTCAGCTATATCGTTAATAACTCTTATGTGTTGAACAATTTCTTTGGCCATCTTGTAGCTTTCTTCCTTTTCCCATAGCTCAGGGTCCTATAGCTGACACTACGACAGCTTCAAGTACGATTTCTAGGATGTGATGCCGACAAGTAAGCCAAATAAATTCCTTTTCCACTTTCTGTTCTAAAAGAATACAAGCTCCACTAATTCGACCTGTATTTTATGCTGTCGTATCAAAACACATACATTTTATTTTATCATATAGTCCCCACGATGAAATGTTGTCAACAATAGCAGAGGCAATGGTTTCCCCTTTGCAATCTGGAAGCTTAGGAACAGCCAAGAGCTGGTCGATTCCTTTTCCAGATACCAAGATTGGTAAACGATCTACTATTTCATGTCCGGTTATGTCCTCAAGCATCTTGCCGTCCCAGTGCACAGTTAGTGTAGTTTGTGGTTGAAATTCAGCTTTGATAGACTTAGCAAGCTGCTTTCTGATAACCATTCTTTGGCGACGTATAGAAGAATAGCTAACGTTATATTGTGACACGTTACAACCCAGAGTTTTAAGTGCAGAGGCCAAAACAACAGTTGCTTTTGGGTCGCTTAACTTAGCAACATCAAGACTAGTAGCTAAATTAACATCTAGAATTGTCTTTCGGCCTCGATTGCTTGAAGAGGGTCCTGGATGAGAAGAAATAGGAGGACTTTGACTTACGCCACTTTCATTTAAATTCTCTGTAGAAGAAGTAGCTGAAGATGATGATAACTCGCATTTCTCAGTCAGTCTATTTATTGCTTCTTTTTCCTTTTGTTTCATTTTTTCTAACTTAGCTTCTTTTTCTAACTGCTTATTAAGTTTTTTCGCATGGCGTCTATTGATGTTACCAATACGTCCTGGAAGGCTTATTTTCCTTTGTTTTAAAAGAAATTGCTTATCTTCCTCAATAGTCATCATATTTAGAGCATTTGAGTGAGCAATATCAAACAGAACATTTAAATTCGATTGCCATTTATTTTCTTTTGCTTTGATTGCTATGGAGCGTTTCGCTTTATTTTCTTTATTTTTTTTTTAAATTCTGTCATTCATTAAAATGTTTGAGTATTTTAGTGATAACGTGTTGCTTTTCCTTGGTGGGAATACTTGCTTTTTCCCAAAGCGCCATCACATCACTAGCAGTAAATGACGCCGATTCTCTATTTACTTTGCTCAATACGTTTTTCTTATGAAAAAACAAACTCATCACTTCTTTAACTGATGGTAATTTTGTTTGCACTAATTCTGAGCAAGTATGTCCAATTAACCAAATTTCAGTTCTTTTTCGCGTTTTTTTTTATATTCAAAGGCATTTTAGAAAAATATATATAACAACAAACGAAAGTAATCAAATAATTCACACTCACACGCGGCCAATCAGCGTCACTGAATAAGTGCAAGAATGATAGAAAATTGATTATGCACTGCGTAGGTCCTTTACTTTCTGTCAGCGATCAGCTGTTTTGATGTGCGTCAGTTATTTTCAAAAATATATGTTTACCATGTCGTTAACAATTATTAAAAAGAAGAGTTCAACATAACAAAGCGCGCTGTGTGGAACTGCACCAATGAAAGGAAGAATAAAAACGAACGTTGCTTCTTCTGCATTTTTTTCGGCAAGACAAAAATTTAATGCTGGGTCATAAAGGGTGTACTAGGAAGATTTCAGTCTGGATGATTTGAAAGGATAGTTGCGGTTTGAAATCAATTCAACTTCTAAAATATTGCAGTAAGTGCTGTTTTGGAGATAATTTAAAAACTTTGAAAGTCGGTAACGACCCCTCAATATTAGTTTAAAATTCCGAAATTAAAAACAAAAAAATATTTTGGTAGATATAATTATATTATAAGTTGAGAGGCAAAGAAATAAATACTTGAATTTTATGAATCATCCCAATTGGTTGTATTTGGCTTTACGACGAAAATAAGAAAATAACAGGAAGCTACACTCGAGTGTAATATATCATAATCGAAGTTATAAAGGTTTTATTATATAAATGACGTCAGCGTGTATCGGGGATAGGTGTGGGTTTCGTTAAATTTGTCTTATTTTCAACCTCATTGTGCATTTTAAGTATTATATATGTAAAACATCAAGTCAATACATACATTTTTGTGGAATTTATAAAGGTTTTGCTATACAGATGATGTTATCTTGCATGAGGAATAGCATTTTTTATTCAAATCATCCTAATTTAAACCCCATTCGTTGTACGTTTCACTAACACAGTGTGACGACTAAAAACTGCCGCCATTTTGACAATTATCAACCGATATTGATGATTTTGGATTCAATGAAAAGGTATTTTTACGTGCAATGAATTTTTGTGGACAAAATATGTCATTCATGCAGCATTATATCATTTAAATTTATAGAAACACTAATTTTTTTTATGAAATTAAAGAAAAATAAAGGAATTTGCTAGTGGCGTCCGTGGCGTAGTTGGTTAAAGTGCGTGGCCGCTATGTCAAAGAACTTTGGAAACCCAGGTTCGAATCCCAGCAGCGACAGAAAATTATTTGAATTAAAATAATTTTTCTGTGCGGTCGCCACCTCTCTGCAGACAATGGCAAACCTCAGAGAGTAATCAAAATGCCATGTAAAGCTTCTTGAGAATAAGAACATTTCGTTCATCGCCGTTCGGAGTCGGCGTTAAGCATGTAGGTCCATTTCTCGGTCAATTGTGTACAAACTTAATAACACGCACAACATAATTGATCATAAGAAGCTAGGTCAAAGTCCTTTCAAGGGCTGAAATGGCCAGTTATTTATTTTTATTTTTTTAAAGGAATTTGCTTCGCTACACGCTTCATTTTGTATTTTATCGTATTTATTTTTATACAGCCTTAATCTACGTGAAATTCTACTGAAAAGAAGTGGAATTTGTTTTTCATTTCCAACAAGGCAAATAGCTCTAAAAATTCAATGAACGTCGGCGCAACAAAAATCGAACCCTTCAACTTCAAAAACGAATTAAAAAAAATTGTGACGACATTGAGAGGTCAGACCAAGTGCGATGTACTCACAACATTTCCCTCTTTAAGAATTTCTATATAGTTTGGTTGTGCTTTTTTTTGGTCGATTTCGTCACACTGTGTAATCAAAGCTTACGAGTAAAATATCAAGTCAATGCATTATTTCTTTATAATTATGAAGGTTTTGCTATGTTGATGACGTCACATTGCATGTGAAGCAAATCAAAATCAAAATCAAAATCAAAATCAAAATCAAAATCAAAATCAAAATCAAAATAAAAATCAAAATCAAAATCAAAATCAAAATCAAAATCAAAATCAAAATCAAAATCAAAATCAAAATCAAAATCAAAATCAAAATCAAAATCAAAATCAAAATCAAATTCAAAATCAAAATCAAAATCAAAATCAAAATCAAAATCAAAATCAAAATCAAAATCAAAATCAAAATCAAAATCAAAATCAAAATCAAAATCAAAATCAAAATCAAAATCAAAATCAAAATCAAAATCAAAATCAAAATCAAAATCAAAATCAAAATCAAAATCAAAATCAAAATCAAAATCAAAATCAAAAATCAAAATCAAAATCGAAATCAAAATCAATATCAACATCAAATTTTGAGTAACGAGACCTTCTACCTGTTCCAGGAAGATAATTTTCTTCATACCTATCATTTCTACTTATGGTTCTGGCAAATGTTGAGGAAACATTTTTTTGTAAAGTAGGAACTTATCTTAAGCAAAGTAATGAGAACAAATATAGAGACATGGGTGAGGATACAAATAGGGCAATGGGAGTCAGCGGATAATGAGAGTCAACAACATATACATAAAACTGTACATTCGAGCGTCGCGTTAACTACTTCGCCGCCCCACTCTGTGCACCCAGACATTATGTTAAACGACTCGCGCATACTATCCGCCCGTGCTGCACAGAAACAAAAGTGTTTTGTTGTTGTGATTCGCTGATGTAATTTTGCGTCGAAGTGAAATAAACGGTAAGAGTGGATTTTTTTTACAAAATTCTATCCAAACTTTTACACGTATTTAATTAGATGTTCAAAATATTGATGTGTACTTTAGATTGTGTCAGTATTTAAGGTTTTTTATTTCAATATTTTTTTTCTCGTTAGTGCAGTTGTGGGAAATGAGAATCAGGTGGCTTTACAAAAGGTTAAGGCTAGGGAAAGAAGTAAGACGATACTTCTGTGTCAGATGTTGGTACTAACCACTAACCACATTATGCCAGGATAATGGCGACGACGAAGGAGAAGATGCGGAGAACAGACGCCTAATATGCAAAGATTTTGGAAGAGACAATGAGCTGTGGTACAGATGGACTTCTTGTGGATAATGGGCTCACGCAGACTGCACTGGGTGGAACTCAGCCGTAGGTTTCATTTGCGATATCTGCTAAATTATCTCTGACTCCGATTAACCACAGGGTGACCACCATTGCCGCCACGTCAGTGCAATGAGAGTCAAATCTGTTTTCTTTTTTAACTGTTATAACTTCCAAAATTGATTACAAAAGTCTTTAAAACTGGTTTTGGTTAATAGCTAAACAAGCAAACTTGGTATTTCGGCGGTTGCCATAAATATTTGATTATAAATTCAGATTTTATTTCATTTTTCGCTTAAGTGACTCCCATTACCCTATTCTCCCTTTCCTGAAATTACTCTCGTTGTGAGTTTTTCAGGAGTATTTATTGATTTCAGGATACAGATATTTTGGGTAATATTTTTTCGAGTTTGAACATACGATATTATAATTGAAAACATGAAATTTCCCAACATTTTCTTAACTCACTCTTGGGATTTTCGGAGCTGGTAGTTGATCTAACTACTGACATGTTGGGAAAAGAAGACTGGTATTAACTCCTCCAATGATAAATTATTTTATCTGAAAACTTTGCAACTTCGGTAGTCCAGTAGGTGGCACGGTTGAGTTCGAATCCTGACTACGGTAGTAGAGTAGGAAGTTTGTGGATGGGATTGTCGAATAACTAGAATTGACTGAGGCAAAGGCAAAATACTTGCCTCATATTCTAGTTCACATGTTTCCATATCTTAACGCAACCCTTTGAAAATCAAATTCAACTTTCACTAGATTGACCATTCTTTACCACTTATCTATTACCGCATTTTCGAAACAAGGCAGACTTGACTGAATAGGAATAACTCCTGAAATCCTTCCTTCAAAGATAAAGAATACAAAAAGAAATTTTTTTAACTAGCTTTATGTATTAAAAATAAATTTGGAACAGTTTATTGGATTGATATAATTCATATTTTTGTCAATGTCAGCCTAAATAGTACAACGTAAATTAATTTAAGAAAAAAAAGTTTTTACTGATAATGGTTATCAGGAGTATAATGAGTGGTTGTACAATTTGTACACATGTCTAAATGATGTTATAAATAATGGTTACTGGGTTTAAGTTATTTTTATATGAATTGAAATTATTTTAAATCATTTCAAGAAAATACACTGAAAAAAAAAATATCTTAAGCCCAGAATTTTTAAGCAGTATTTTTCAGATTCGTTTTTTTTTTTATGTTCCATCAATAAACTTCACTCTAGAGCAAGTTTAAAGTGTTCAGCTTTCTTGATCAACGGTGACAACAGCTGCACTTGTCACCTCTGACTGTGAACTGTGCGCGATAACTACGTATTAATTGCTTCAATCAACAATCAAGGAAAACACATACGTTTCGTATACAAACATATAAACGTGATCATAGCAGATACAACAACAAAGTTTGCAAGTTATTTTTATCAGACAAAAGTTTTGATTGTTCGTTAGATACAAAGATAGTTAGTTAGATGAACGATAGTGTGGATAATTTTTTTTTTAACTAGAATTCAACATTGCGCACTTAATACGATCTAGATGTTGAATCTGGAGTAGAAAAGAATAACAAAATAAAAACGCCCCACAATAGCTAAGCGCTAAAAAATTACTTAAATAAAAGCAACGCTGTTTAAATAAGAAACGGAGCGAGTTACTTTCGATAATAAACCATAATAATTAACGTTGTGATAAAACTAAATCAAACTAGGAGCGAAACATCGCAGAGATGCAGTGGTACATTTGTATCTAGATACGTACATATCTTGATTTGAGTTTGTTTTTGTTAAATCCGAGCTTTTGTTACAGAAAATGATTTTTAAAAATAGCTTATAACTGAGTACATAAAACTTGAATCTCAAAGATCGGCTGGGTGGAAAAAGTTGCCACTAAGGGGCCATTAAAATATTTAGAACTGCCCAGATACTTTACTTATTCGCACATCTAAAAGCTCTAAGTTTATTGTTCATGCTTAATTTTTATAAAAATATCTAGGTTTCTGGATTCTTGCAAAATATCACTTCATAATCATGATTGCGGCCAATGCCTATTTTGCCACTTTTTTTTTATATTTCACCCCACCCACATACCTTAAGTTTGTGTATTTCTCTGCGCAGCTTAACAATTTCCGCATCTCTCGACTTGATAACATCTTTCAGTGAGACGACCTCACCCTGCAGACTTTTGATCAAAGCATCCCGATCATCTGTATTGCTCGAGCTCTGCATTGTCAGATTCGGACTAAAGCCACAGGTCGTTGTTAGGGTGTGCGGTGATTTCGGGGATTGTGGTTTTGATTTTGCATAAACTATTGTTGCCGGTAGTTCCATGTCGTCATTGTACAATTCAAAAGTTGTTGGTGGTGGCGGTGATAATGTTGTTGTTGGTGAACTTGATGCCGATGTGTTTCTTTGAGGTGCTGTTACCGATGAGTTTTTACGCAATATCATCGATGTTTTACGAATCTGAAATGGATTTTGTGAAAAGTTAAAATTATAGCGGAGTAAACTTGAAATGAAAAAAATATATAATTTAATTTTTTTTTTAAATAGATCAAAACAACTTAAAAATTGACAAAGTGGTTAAATTGTATTCATCAATTGAGTAATGGTTCAAGTGCCCATGCTCAGTCTACATATGAATGGGTTTGCACCTAATTAGACGACATTACATTTTGGTGACCCCGACACCCAACTAACAACCTACATTCAATAGTTCGGTGTCACAAAGCACACACTGCTGAAGAACCTTCAGTGATAGCAGTTCGGTGTTGCAAGGACACATTCTATAACAGTGGTGTTCAACGCACAGTTCAAACAACAACAAAGATAGCTTTCTGAGTGCACAGCTTTACAATGAAACAAGAAGTAGCTAAAAGCTCTCATAACATTCGGTGCAAGAAAATCTTATCGAATGTTGGAAATCCAATATAATGGTTTCGTTTTTGTTTTTTGCTGTGATAACATAGAAAAGATCAAAAAAAGGTAAAGTGATGAATAGAACGTATCACTGTTTATCCTGAAACATTACAAAATATTTATATAATTCATCAAAAAAAAAAAAAAAACAGCGAGCGACACCCCCTCCGCATGAACGATCAAAGCATACTGACTTAAAATTTAAACAAACTTTTACGCTGTGTACCAGTGTTGCCAGGAAAAAAAATTCCACATCGTAACTTTTGCTTTCAGCCCGTCGGATTTTCGTCGCGTTTGTCGGAAGAAAGACAAGTAAAATATAACATTTAATTTTTCCACATTTAAGATTTATTTATTCAAATAAATTACTTTTTTTCCAGAATCTATTTCTTTAAGCACTGTAATACTACAAACATACAAAATTAGAGCCAAAAACCAAATAAAATAAATTTTAAATACATTTTGCTTTATTGTTATTCATAGATAGATAATAGATATCTTACAATATCGGTAAAAACTGAATACCTAACGCTATAATTCAATTTTTTAATCTGAACTCTTTAAATGTAAATTTTGTTGATATATTAACGATATACGGTACGATACGATACGGAAAATTTTTGTTTTTTCAAGTCATTTGTAGATTGTGTTATTAAATTTATTTATCAGTTCATTATCAATTTCAAGACTATAACAATTAAAGGACTTCATACGTAAATAATCTTTTGTATGAAGAATTCCTTCTAATGTATCTAATTCTAATCTATTGCGAACTTTAGTTTTATTAATATTTATTTGGCTAAAAGTTCTCTCAACATTAGCTGAGGAGTTTGGTAAGCTCAACAAATTAAAAACAAATTTCTCCATTATTGGAAATGCAGACGTGCCATCGCATCTTTTTATTTTAAAAATATTTTTCCAAAATTCCGTTACATTAATATTTTTATGAAGGTTATCCGCAAATATATTTTCAAAATCAAGGTTTCGAATTTCACGAAACTCAGTATCAGCTAACTGAAAGTCTGTCTTCTCAATTAAATTTGGGAACAATTAAAAAATTTTTAAAAACGACGAAATTTTTTTTTCAATTATAAACTTGGGATCTAAATTACAAAGGTTTTTAAGAATTGCATTTTTAAAATCGAAACGTTTCAATATCTGATCGATGAATTCAATGTAAACGTTTATACAGTTTTTTTTTAAATCTTTTATTTCGCAAATGCTCAATATTTTCTTAGAAATTTCGGATTGAATATCTGTTCCCAAATACAAATCTTCATAGTTAACAATATTACTTTGATTTTTGTAGTTATTGCTTCTATTATCTATTTCAAATGTTTTTAAATATTCAGGTTTTAAAAAAAAGTCGCATATAGTCAATACTAAACTCTTAACTTCAGTATACATAATTTGTATTTGTGGCTGTTCGCTTTGAAAAATGCGGTTTAATTTGTTAATTTGAGGAAGAATAAAACGTAAAAATAGTAAATACAGTTTGGTAACCGGGTTTGATAAGTTCTTAAAAATAGTTTCAGAACTGTCAATGAAATCTACATTTCTTTGAAATCCAAAGTAAATTTTTAATGGCTCATACAAATCCAGTAAACGATCAACAACGCTTTCCAATGACAGCCAACGTGTTTGAGCAGGGTGTAGAATTCTTTTGGGTTTTATTTCTAAGAGAATTACAATTTTATCAAACTGGTCAGTTCTTTTGGGACTGTTGGAAAAGTAATTATAGATATCACGCGTTGTCGATTCAACATATGATGGAAGTTTAAGGCATGCATGTGATGCACATATTGCAATCGAATGACAAATGCATTTAAAAACTATTAAATTTGGACAGTCCTTTGATAGTAACGTCGCCACTGAATTGAATTTAGCCGTCATATTAGGAGCTCCGTCTGCTGCGTAACCAATTAGATTTTTCTTATAATCAATGTTTCCTTGTTTAAAAACTTCAATAATAATGCCATATAAAGACCTGGCATCCGCAGCCTGAACTTTGCGCAAGGCCAGTAAAAAATCAAAAATTTCACAGTTTTTAGCAAATCGTACAACTATGCTCAAGATTTTAACCGTAGATATATCGGTGGATTTGTCCACACAAATTGAAAACTTGCTTTCCTTCAATATATGGCAAAGTGCATCAAATTGGGTAACACCAAAAACATTTTTTACTATTGCTGTTGTTTTTGTTCTAGCACATGTTACCTTTCCTGCTATGTTTGAATCAGAATATGCACTTTTTCCCATTTTTACCAAATGATCTGCTAATAAAAAAGGCAAATTGTGCTCAGCAATAAATGCTCCAATTTGACACTCAGCTTTAGTCACGTTTTTCATATATACTATGCGAAAATTTTTTGAATTTTTCTGATATAGTGGGCTGAACAATATTTAATGCTTTAATATTATCAGTGTGGTTTCCAGTTTTTGAATGTTTATATAGATCGTGTTTACCTGAAGATGCTTTTAATGGAGTGTGGCAAACTGAACAAAATGCCAAAAAGTTTATGCTTGTTGATGGTTTTAGCCAATTTTTAAATTCTGGTAAAGATTCCCACTCAGCATTGTATTTTAATTTTGGTGTTTTTCTCTAATGAAAAAAATTGAAGTAATTTTATAAACATATCTTAAATTAATATTTATTTTATAACAAACCATTGAGTTAGATTCCAAATTCGTATCGATAGAAACTTTATCATGTACGATTTTCTGAACGTCGTTTTCATGTCTCAACGTCGATGCTAAGACAGCCCGGATTTCACTTGTTGCAGAATTTGAGCAAGAAAAATCACTACTTATACCTTAACGGAATAGAAATTATTCTGCATTTATTTTGTAACAATAATTAACTAGTTTTTTATCTTTTTTAATCAGAAATTTATCCATATCCAAATATGAGATGTTTTTTCATCCACTACACAGTTTAGCACAATTCAATATTTACTGTTATAATTCAAACACAAAGAAAAGTTTTGAAAGCAATGCAGCGAAAGTAATTGTCATTCCTTATGTTGACATTCGTGATAAGAAGTGCTGCCAATGATTTTTAATTAAAAATAACGCTTCAAAGTTGCCACCATTTTTTTATTTGAAATTTTTTTCATTTCATATACATAAAGGAATATATGTGAAATCGGACGTCGGATCTATTTTTCCTCAAATCGTAACATTTTGAGGAATTTTGGCCAAATATCGGATCATCGTATTCAAGGCTAAAAGTCGTAACAAATCCGATATATCGGACCATCTGGCAACACTGCTGTGTACAAATACAGTTAGCCGATTGCTACTTCGTGTGCAAAAGCACAACAACACACGATGCCCGCGAGCTATGGGAAACCATGTAGTGAGCACCACTGCTCTATAAGGAGCCCTTGTGAAATTAATTTGGTTTACTATTGACGTCAAACTTGATATAATAAACGTCAAATAAAAACATACAATGGAGGAATTGTTCAAAGGACAATCTAAGCTCCGAGAAGAAATTATAAGATCAATTAGAAACTTTAAGAAGGACCCAGAAGAGCGAAAGAACTTAAAGTACTTAATATATATAAACTACGGCTATGTCAACTGCAAGCTGTATATCTCAAATTGAAAGCAAATCATGCCAAGCTTTATAGAAGAAAAGATTGCAATCATAAGTATTTCACGAAAGATTACTTCTTGCAACAGACAGTACTTTGCGAAAAATATAAAAAGCATTTTCAGCTAGAAATTCAAACATTGCAAAATTAAGTCGAACCAGAGGGTGACGAATGTAATAATGAAGACTTCAGAAGAATACGGAAGAAGATGCATATAAAGTCAGAAAAATCTCCAACAACGAGGATTTGACTAATTTCTCGATTCGAAAAGCCCATCGAAGAATGTCTTTATTTGAGCAAAGACTTCTTAACATAAGAGCCTTCGAGAGATAAACGCACGATACTACGACATTAATGTGGAATTTGTTAATCAATTGTGGCATGACATAGCGTCAATTGGCGACACATTTGAGAGCAACACTCCAATCCATTAGCATTAGGTTATAATGTGGTCAAATTGCAGAAGTTGGAGCAAGAAGTGCATCTGAAATTCGCAGAGATCCCTTTACTGTTCAACCATTAGTTATCAGCATAATTCACACTCAACTAGAAGGTTAAATAAAAAAATGGTGGACTGGAGGAGTTAATATGTATCATAGAACTATGTGATATGTAGATTTTTTTATCAAGAACATAAAAATATAAGGAAAATAAATGTAACACAGAAATATACTCTGTGGACTCTTTTGTTACTCTTAAAAGTTTGAAATATTCTTTACAATGTTGTACATTACATCTCTGTTACTTATCATCAGTCAGTGTTTGTCTTTTTGTAAATATAAGGTTGATGATTTGAATCTGAATATCAAAGACATGATCCAAACTTCGAATGTTTATGGCAATATTATTATAATTACTCGATGTATGAACCATGCAGTTGAAAAGCTACTGTATCCATACTATATTATAATTATTTCAGTTTGCGCAAAATTATTTTAAAAAAACGCCCAAGCGTTTCACGGCGAAGCGTATCATCGGCGAATTGGATTTACTTCCCATCGTGGCTAAAGAAGTTTCACTTTAAAAAAAAAAAAAAAAAAAAAAAATACGGCAGGTAACCTATAATAAATTAATAAATTTAAAGTAAAGTAAAGTAAAGTGCCGCGACAAATTGGCGCCCAACGTGGGGCTCGAACCCACGACCCTGAGATTAAGAGTCTCATGCTCTACCGACTGAGCTAGCCGGGCGCTAATCATTTATTTCGCTTTCTAACCGCTTTCTAATCATTTATTTTCATATTCATTATTCTAAAATGCAAGTCCTTTTTTTATAATAATTGAATTGAATATCTGGCCCAACGCGACCGTTCAATTCAAATCTTACGCAGTGCGAGGTGCGTGGTTCAAATCCCACCTAACGCAGTCAAATTTTTTATATTAAAATTACTTTTTCTGACCGACACCTATCTGCAGACAATGGCATGCCTCAGAGAGTAAATAAATCCATGTAAAGCTTCTTAAGAACTAATCTGAAATACTTGAACACATCTTTTAAGATGGGGAGAATATGGTATATTCCATTATTTGATATTTTTATACCCCCACGTTTAAAAAACGTAAATGGGGGCATATTAATTTTGTCACTCCGTTTGTAACGCCCATAAGGAGGCGTGGTAGGTATAGAAAAGTGTATATATTCTTGATCAGCATCACCACCCGAGTTGATTTAGCCATGTCTGTCTGCCTGTCCGTCTGTCCGTCTGTCTGTGATCACGATTCCAGCCGTAATTTTAAAGCTATCATCACGAAATTCTATATTTGAGCTTTTATCTAAAACATGAAGGTCAAGTTCGTAAATGAGCCAAATCGGATGAAAACCACGCCTACCTCCCATACAAAGCGACTTTATCAAAACGGTAAAATCTCTTCGAATTCAACAAAAATTAATATATGGACTTGAAATTTTGCATATGAACTTTGATATATAACGTGTACTATGTGTATGGAATTCAACCAAATTGGGTGAAAACCACGCCATCCTCCCATACAAAGCCATTTTATCAAAAAACAAAAGCGATTATTTTCTGTTAAAAATATAACGAAAACGTTTTTACAGATAAACATTTTATTGATTGCTTAAGACTTTGAATATACTTTGGTTCGGCCGTGGGGGTATTTTAACTTCGGCCCAGTCGAAGATCATTTCTTACTAGTTTTTTTTTTTTTTTTGATATTTCAATTTCAATTTATTTTAGAGATAATGTTAGCATATAAGACAGTGTCTTTTAAATGCAATTATTTCTATGAGTTTTCAAAAGAAATCTTAAAAAATCTAATTAACACTTGGAAATCCTGGAATATTAAATGTCCTGGTTTTATTTTCTAAAAATATTAATTAAAAATGTTTCAATCCTATTTTATATTTGCTATCCCTTTATTAAGAAAAATCAAGAAAATCTTAATGGGATACTTTTTAATATTTTTAACTATTCTTATATGCAAACCCTCTAAAGACGACTTGACCTTTAAAATATTTAATAAGACTGGGCTTAAAAGGCATTTATTAAAAACAATTAAGTTTACTCTATGCAATTCGAATTCAAATGAAAATTTTCAAAATACAAGAATAGAATTTAACAGATCAAGAATGGAAAATTTGTGAAATTCGTCGAAATATTAATATTATTAAAATATAAATAATATTAAAAGATTTATCATTATCCTAACGAAAACTTTGGTCATTCGCTTTATAAAAAAAGAAAAAAATATATATATTTATTTACATTAAAGAGAAGAACTTAACCAAAACCATGTACAAAGTATTCTAAAATTTCGGATAACCTGACACAAAATAATCGGTTTTTCTAATAATCTGAAATTACTGCTTTAAAACAAACCTAAACAAGAAAAACTGAAAAATTAATAAAAACCTGGCTTCTTGAAGAACCCAAAACCGAGTATGTACCCAATACTAAATACAAAATCTGCAAATAATCATATCATATAATAGTTGTTCTGGCTATTACCCAATAGTTGTTCTTGGATCTAGTCGTAATACTTGCTTGTTTGAATTCTGATTTTTCATACATATATGTTTGGTTAATCCTTTGAAGGCGATTATTTCGATTTTTGCGTTATGTGGCATAACAAAGGCAATATTTTTTTTGGCATATATTATTCGGAGATTTTTCTTATAGTCCATATTGGGCCAGAAATTAAGAAAAGTAACCAACCAATCTTGGCATTGCATAAACAGAATTAAATAGAATTTAGTGCAGAATACTTGGAACAAGATCTTTTCCAATCACGATAGAAAACGTGGGCGGTATTCAACAAAGGGGCGTGGCATTATAAATAAAATACTGTATCTCCGGTAATTGGCACTGGCTTATTAAAATTCGGTATAGTAGTGGGTAGGTTATTTTTTGAGCATGATAGAAAAAGTGGACGAGATTCAACAAAGAGGCGTGGCACTATCAATACTTTTAATTACTGCATCTCGTCTTATATTAGCACTAAGTTATTGAAATTCGATGCAGTAGTGAGTATGATTTTTTCGACCATGATGGAATAGTAGGCGAGATTTAATTAAGGAGCGTGGCACTTTTAATAAAATTTCGTATCTCAGTAATTTTAATAACTATTATAATTCCATTGCGCATGTCCACTGCAAATAATATTCTTTTGTGGAACAATAAAGCGTACCAGTCTCCAATACGGTCTCTTTACAATACGGACTATCGCCACTTCATGCCTGGATAGAAAGATAGATAGTAAAAAAGAGGTTGGTACGAACAAAAAGAGAAGATCAAAAGATTCTTTGGAAGAAGTTGAGTCTCATAGTGTGATACATAAAATCAGAAGTTTCGGGCTCCACGAATGATGGTTACACTTCGCGAAGAGCTTTTTATAATCGAGAATCATTCGCGAAGTATCTTACCTTAGAACCTAAACTGCTTTTGAATTTCAAAACGTTTTTAATAGCCCATGCAGACTCCTAATTATGATGTCATTAAAACTAGTCAGTTATCAGTAGGAATGCTCTCTGAGGAAACTTCTGAATCCCAAAATAAGGATTGTAAAAAATTCGCATTAACTCAGTGTAAGACTAATAATCGCGAAGTTTAAATTCCAGACATCTTTTATAGAGCAATGGATAGTTCTGATCCGAAAATTTGCGCCAGCCGCCAATAAAAATAAAAAAAAAATAAAGAAAACAAAAATGGGTTCTGTTAAAACTTGACACCTCCACGTGGTAGAACCTAAAAACTACTTCGAATTTTGTAGGATGACGACAGGAATATTTTTAATCATACACTTTCGAAAAGAGAGAAACTTTTTTATTTAAATTTTTTTAAAAGAATGAATTTAATGGCCCAGTGTGCATTCCTTACATGCTAAATAATAACTTTTAAATCTTCACTTCACTTTTTTTTGTTGAGTACACTAAGAAAAAAAAAATATTAAATTTATCCAAAAACTTTTTTAATTTATCCAAAAAGCGAGTCAATTTTGCACCAATAAAGCATTTGCATAAATCGACTAAGTAAATATTTAAAATTTATTTAAATACTTTTTTAATAAAATAAAATTATTTAATATTTAATATTTAAACAGAATTAATAAAAATTATATTAAAATTATGCACGAATTTTTTTAAAATATCTTTCAAATATTTACTATTTGATAGAACTATCGCATTTAAAGAAAATTTATATAAAAATATTGAATTTAAAAAACAACATATTTAAGTTGAAGAGGAGGAATAAACGAGGAAAAAAAGGGGAAGAAAAGAGGAAGAAAAAGTATGAAGCAAATATGCAGGTAAGTGACAACCGTTGCAAGATATTTTTGAGAAAATATCGAGTTGTTACTCCACCCTACATAAATTCATCATCATACCCATCACCTATCGCACTTACAAATCATATTGACCAAAAATCCATGCTATATTACCCTTGCAACACAAACTAAACGAGAACTATAAGAAGCCTGCAACTGCAAGAAATAACTGCAGGAACAGAGTGCGATGCTGTTGCTGCTTGTCGGCTATTTCAGCTGCATGGAATGTGTGTGTAGGTGTGTGGTATAAATAAAATTTAAATACGGGAAAAAAACGCGTTTTTAGGAAGATATTTGATTTGTCCACGTAAATATTTAAATAAAATTAATATTCAGGCGTGGATAATGTTAATACGCGTTATTTCCCTTAGTGTAGGTGTCATTTGAGGGCAGAATTTTTCGAACATTCAAAGTTGAGGGGAAACAATTTCCGCATTTTTTCTGATATAGTCTATGCTAAGAACAGTCAGTTCGGAATGTTAAAAGCTCTGTATTCTTAAAAAGCAAATTTTTTTTTGCCGAGTTAAAAGAAACGTTATAAGTTTTTGTACTAAATGATGTACTTCTGTTATAGTCTATAGAAACAATGTCCGACATTTTTAATTTCTTTGGTATAAAAGAATTATATACATATGGATTGACTAGTGAGTGATTCTGAAAAATTTCGTGTTGAAAGTCGAAGGATAAAAACTAAATTTTCTGAAAATCATTGACTCATTGAAATTTCGATTTGACTCAAAAAGCAATATACCTTTTTGTGTTTATTGCCTGGATTTAAGATTAATTCTCTCCTAAAATTGATATTTTTGGAACTAAACATATGTACGAGTATATATATATAAAAAAAAGAACATGTGGTGGATTATAACTTTTTACAGAAATTTAATTCATAAAATTCTAGTTAGATCCCATGAAATAAGCATTGACTCAAAAACTGCGTTATGTCCATTTATCTATGAATTTTTTGAGTAATAGTTAAATATGAAATACCTATATCCTCCATCTTTATACTATGTATTGAAATCCTTTTACCTTATATTCACTTAAAAAATTTCTTAAGTAGTAGATCTTTTTGACAAAATCAAATAAAATTTAAAAAAAATTAATTTTATAAGAAATCATTAACTCACCTTTTCAATGACATTTGAGTCCTGAAGTATTTTCGATGTCTTGCGTATTAAGGTGCTGGGTGCACTGATGGGACCTAAAATTCCGCTTTCAGCAAAATAACGCTCGGCTGCGTTTAAGGTCTTTTGCTCTAAGCTAGATTGATTCTTCGAGGCAGATTCTTCCCTTACAGCTTTTATTGGACTCGTAGGTTCGTTGAATTTGAACTCTTGAGGAGGCGATTCGTTCGAGGCAATTGTTGGCAGCGCTGGTGGCGACTGAAAGTCATAAGATGGCTCTGAGTCGGTAGTCGAACCACCAGATTCTATTTCTTTGGAACGTTGTAACCAACGTCGACGCTGCTGTGTAGAACGGGCGCTGTAAGTTAACGACGCAGCTGCTGATGTTTGTTTACGCTGCTCAGCAAGTAATGGCGAATGTCTGGGTGAGATTTTAACGAGTAGATCAGGATGTACGGCAACGTCCAGAGTTTTATATTGACCGATATTCGGCGAAGAGGAACGTTTGGTGTGTTTAACTGCAATTTGACCGTCACGTGAGGTTAGAACAGCATCAACTGTTGCGGCTGGCGCGAGCACAACTGAATCACGACTAGGATTTTTATTCTCGTCCGTGAAAATAAAGTTCGTATCGGGGTGCGAGTAGGATTGAAACAGACGTTTCGGCTTGCGTTGCGTGCCAGAGTTGAGACTCGTTAACGACGTTAAGGAACCGGAAGTTGTAATTGTAGGCACTTCAAAAGCAGGCGGTGATGAGATTCGCGATTCGCCACTTCTTTGTGTGGAAATTTGCGACTTGCGACTCGTTGCGTGCGCGCTACTTGCGTGCGATTCACCAACTAAACTCGACCAAGCATAACTCACATCATCGACCGCGCCGAAGTCTTCAACGTCGTCGTCGCGCGAGAGCTGCGCCGAAGTTGTCGTTGTAGTGGAGAGCGAAAAGCTGCCGCCACTCAGCCACTTTGTTGACGATGCCGCGGAGTTAGAGATGAGAGAAGTGCCAATGCCGCTGGACATGGAGGCCTCTGCGCTGGATGGTGATAGCGAGAGATGCACAGATTTGGGCAGAGCAGCTAGTGGTTGGCGTCGCTCATTGGATGTTTCTCGCGTGAATGTGCCTGTTTGTTGCGGTATGGGTGTCGCTGCTGAGTACGCGCTGCAATTACAGTTGGCAAAAAGGCTGCCGCAGGTATGGCTCTTGCGAAATTTCAAACGAAAGTTTGTCGCTCTTGCTGCACCCATAGAACTAATGCTGCCATGTCGGCTGTTTGCTAGATCCGGAAATATGGGCGAGACGCTACCGAAGCGTCGCTCGAGTAACTCCTCAACATCCTGTCGACTGCGTGCCTCTTCGTCGTCATCGTCCTGGCTGCGTGAGATGCCGCTCAATTTGCGTGGCGATTGCGTGACTAGATTGAGTAATTGTTGCGGTACCGTGACCTCAAGACCTTGAGTTTTGATGGCAGTTGTATCGCCACCCAGTATAAAATTTATGTCTGGTCGATTTGTTGTCATTTTTGTTTTTGCTACTGCTGCTGTTGTTGTTGTTGTCGTTGGTAAAGTCAAAGTATTTGCTGACATTTTATCCGAGTATCTGGCGTTTTTTTGAGGCTGCGAAATCGTCCTTGATGTGGGACTCTCGGCCAATGAGCTTCTTTCATGTGCTGGCTTTGGTATGTCAAGTCTTAGATTTGTTGCTGTTGTTTTTGTTGTTGTTTGTGCCGTTGCTGTTGGCGACTTCATGCTCGGGCTAGGTCAGTATTTTCAGTTGGCTGCATTTAAGTGGTTATTTAATCAACACAAGCCGCATGCAATCTGATGCGAAGTGGAAAGTTGTTTGTTATTTTTTTGGAACGTGTGGTTACGAATGTGCTAAAAATATAGAAAATGAAATATTTAATGAAGAGTGCTTCAAAGATTTTTTTATTTTATAATGACCTTAAAAATAGAGAAACTCAAAATGTTAAACTCAAGATAAAAACTAGCTTGAATATTTTACAAAAACTCTTTAGAAGAATTATAATAAATTTTGTAATTTTTTAAAATATATTATTTATAAAATATTTGATTTAATAAAGTCTTTTGAAATTGAATCTTCAAATAATTTTTGTTTTTAAATTATTCATGTATCTGAATATCTGACTGAGCTAGTTAAGCTGTATTCATTATTTCGATAATTTTATTGTTTTCAATTTTTAAAAATTGCAAAAATAAAAAATGGTCCGATATATTCCTATTCTTAAATTTTTTGTATTTCTTAGCTACAATCTTAGATAGATTTCTCAGATAAAATGATGAATACTCTGCTTTTGGGAAACTTGCCAAGAAATTAACGCTGCATTTTTTAATTAATTTATAAATCCGACTCTGAATAATGTATTCAATAAATTCTGAGTCTTTGACAGGCAGTTTTTTAATGGAAAATAAAAAAAAAAAATTCATGCAAAACTTATTTTTAAAACTCTTCCAATGCGAAATTCATCCAATAATCCATTTAAAATTCAAACTATATAAATATTTCTGAATTTCAAATTCAACAGATGAAGCATTGATTGAAATCATGTGTTTTTCCTTATTTGTGGAAATCTCTTGGCTTTTCTAGAGTTGTTGTTTGGTCAGTAATGAGCAAACATTAAAGAAAAAGTGTATATTTTTTCAACAAAAATAAGAAAGGTCAGCGAACCGAAACGAACAGCAAAATCGGTTCAATAAAACCAAAATAAAACCGTAAATAATTTTATTTGATCATGTTAATAAGAAATGAAATAGAGGCCAAAAATTATCATACACTAAGAGAAAAAAATATTAAATTTATCCAAAAACTTTTTTAGTTTATCCAAAAAGCGAGTCATTTTTGCACCAATAACGCATTTGCATAAATCGACTACGTAAATATTTAAAATTTATTTGAATACTGTTTTAATTAAATAAAATATTTAAATATTTAAACAGAATTAATAAAAAATATATTAAAATTATTCACGAATTTTTTTAAAATATCTTTCGAATATTTACTATTTGAAAATAAAACTATCGCATTTAAATAAAATGTAAATAAAATATTGAATTTAAAAAACAACATATTTAAATTGAATATGTTATTTATGGTTTTATAGCATTATTTTCTTCATATTGCGTCCATCAAATGCCATTTTCCTTTATTATTTATTCTCTGTTTCACTTTTTTCGTTCTCTAATTTTTACTATTTTTGACAGTTGGTACAATATTAAGGCACGAAATGTCAAAAATAGCATAAACTAGAAGAAGAAAAAGTGACAGAAAATTATAAGCAAAATATGTAGGTAAATGACAACCGGTATAAGATATTTTTGAGTAAATATCAAGTTGTCACTCCACCCTACATCATTTCATATCTTGGCCAAACTTTCAAGCTATATTACCCTGGCAACAATAACTAAATGAGAACTATAAGAAACCTGCACCTGCAAGAAATAAACTGCAGGAACAGAGTGCGATGCTGTTGCTGCTTGTCGGAGTATGTGTGTACATGTGCGATGCTGTTGCTGCTTGCTTGTATGGAATATGTGTGTACGTGTGTGGTATAAATTCAAATACAGGAAAAAAAACGAGTTGTAAGGAAAACATGTGATTTATCCACGCAAATATTTAACCCTTAAACAGCTGACAATTTACAAATGTAAACTTTCCGGCTTAAAATCATTTTATTTTTATATTTAAATTGTTCAAATTTCTTGAAACTTCATAAGAGAGCTACAAATTCATTTCTAAATCGAATAAAAGAAGATAGAAGTGTAAAAAAGGTTTTTTTGTACCTCATATTACCTATTTTGCAAGCCTACCTGCTAAACGGCTGACTGGTTTACATTTGTAAACATATGTTTAATGTATGGAGATACGTATAAAATAGCAAAAACTCATTGTTTTTTTTTTTTTATAATTAAAATTTTATTTGATAAAATAATTGCCAAGCATTTGGTCCATGGTGTGAACGCCAGCTTTAGTACGGTTATATTCCATAACTATTTCTGGTTTCCCAGTTTTTGCATCAATGGCGTTATTGGAAAGCATCGAGGACAAAACAAAGACCATTTTTTTTGGCATTAGGCAGTAAGAGGCCAATGTAACATCTTGGCAAAGGCAAATTCGCCCACTTCTCTGTCACGTGTCCAATGCATTTCCTGGGGAATACAGCGTTTGTTCTTGCGCATTGTGCCGATGACACTCAACTTTTTGTCCACCAATTGATGAGTCAAATCCAATTCGGTAAGAAAATTATCTATTGTGATGTTTCGACCAGAGCTCCAATTGTTGCTGTTTTTGCTTTGCGATAGATAGAACGTGTGTTGCGCATAACGCTAAGCGTGCAGCGTCTCCTTGCGATGGAAAAAACTATGTTGTGCACAACCAGCGTTGCCATATTCACATTTTGAAACATAAATTTAAGTTTTTTAAACAGGTTTATAGTTTTTGAAATGACTTATAGCGCAAATAACAGTTTTTTAATATTTAAGATTTGAACATTTTTTTTTTATTTTTTTTTGCGATAATTTTAATGTTATTGTAAACAAATCTGGCAACGCTTCGGTAACGAATAAGGGTAAGCTTCGGTAAGCGTGCAGCTCTTGTCGCGTTGGAAATTAATGAACAGGTGTTGCGGTTATCGTTCTGCGCAGGCTTCGAATGAGGATTATATATGAGTTTACAACTGTAAACCAGTCCGCCGGAATAGGAATAAGTTAACAGTCAGCTGTTTGAGGGTTAAATAAAATGTATATTGAGGCGTGGATAAGGCTAATATACGTTATTTCCCTTAGTGTACGAATTTGTGCGTTATTTATGAAATAAGACCTTAATGTTGAGCTTTATAATAAGGGGGGCTACCTTTCAAGTCTTGCGCCTCGGCAACACTAAGCATTGTCAGATGATTTTTGACAGTTCCATTGGAAAATTTGACATTTTGGGTCAAAAAAAGTTCTCATAAGGTTTTGGTTTACAGTGACATATATTCGTTTAAACGCACTCACCATTTTAACTTTCCCAACTTTTAAATCTATGTTTAATATGTTTGCAACAATAAAGCTTACGCTGAAACTATTCGCGAGAATAACGGAAATTGTTTATTGCATACACATTATTGTGGCGTGCGTGGCGTAGTTGGTTAAAGTGCGTGGCCTTTATGTCAACGAACCAACGAACCTGGAGACCCGGGTTCGAATCCCAGCAGCGACAGAAAATTATTTGAATTAAAATTATTTTTCTGTACGGTCGCCACCTCTCTGCAGACAATGGCAAACCTCAGAGAGTAATAAAAATGCCATGTAAAGCTTCTTGAGAACGAGAACATTCTGTTCATCGCCGTTCGGAGTCGGCGTTAAACATGTAGGTCCGGTTCTCGGTCAATTGTGTACAAACTTAGTAACACGCACAACACAATTGATCATAAGAAGCTAGGTCAAAGTCCTTTCAAGAGCTGAGATGACCAGTTATTTATTTTTTTTTTTTTTTTTTATTTTTACACATTATTGTTTTGAAAATTTGACATTATTTGAGAACCATGTTCGTAATTTAATGAACTGTTGTTACATTGGATACCAACTATACTTTTTCATACACAAAAAACCCGTATTTTCGCAAAAGCTCTCAAAATTAAAGTTTTTTTTTTGTTTTGACGTATAATTACGTTATTCTCGGAGGTTAGTAGGGTGGTTGATAGCGATTTTAGGTCACACTGTGAGCCTTTGGTGTGCCTAATCGCACAATGTTGATGTATGCACTTGTTGGTCTGCTTGATTCTCACTGGGAGAAAAATTCATGTTTGAACTTTATAACTTATACAAATTTTAAACAATTACATGAAATATAAAGCCAACATTTGATGTTTCTGTTTGCTTTGAGCATGTTTCTTGTTTAAGGTTGCTATCTATTTATCGACTGCATTGGTTCTTGTGTATAATAGAATAAATGTATGTACTGAGTGTTGATGATTAAAGCAAGAGGGCACCGCCAGTTAAAGAAATATATAAAACCAGCATTTGATGTTTCTGTTTGCTTTGCGCATGGTTTTTAACCGACTTCAAAAAGGAACCTCCTCAAGTTCGTTGGTTTGTCCGCTTCTTTTTTTTGTTTTTTTGTTTTTTAAATGTATGTACATCAATAACTCCTAAAGCACTTGCCCGATTTCCGTAATTTTTTGTCAACAGATAGATACCCTGAACGCGGAGGTCCGTATCAATATAAGAAAAACACTGTATTTCAGTTAATATTGACACTAGGGTACTGAAATTTACAGTAAAAATACTGGGGTAGGTACAATTATTACAAATTACGATCTATAAAGTGGGCGTTATTTGACAAAGGGGTGTGGTCATATTAAAAAACACTGTATCGCATATAGTATTGACACTAGGGTACTGAAATTTAGTACAGGGGTAGACACAATTTTTAAAAATTACTGTAAAGTAAGTGGGCGTTATTTGACAAAGGGGTGTGGCAATATTAGAAACACACTTTATATCGAATAATATTGACACTAGGGTGCTGAAATTTAGTGCATGGGTAGGCATAGTTATTACAAATTAAGGTCAATAAAGTGGTCGTTATTCGACAAAGGGGTGTGGCAATATTAGAAACACACTATATATCGAAATAATATTGACACTAGGGTGCTGAAATTTAGTACATGGGTAGGCATAGTTATTACAAATTAAGGTCAATAAAGTGGTCGTTATTCGACAAAGGGGTGTGGCAATATTGGAAAAACACTGTATTTTGAATAGTATTGACACTAGGGTGCTAAAATTTAGTACAATCGTAGACACAATTTTTAAAAATTGTTGTAAAGAAAGTGGGCGTTATTCGACAAAAGGGTGTGGCAATATTAGAAACACACTATATATCGAAATAATATTGACACTAGGGTGCTGAAATTTAGTACATGGGTAGGTACAAATACTACAAATTTCGGCCAAAAAGTGGGAGTTATTCAACAAAAGGGTGTGGCAATATTATAAAAATACTATATCTTAGTTAATATATACACTAGGGTACTAATATTTGGTATGCAGCTAGGTGGGTAGTACAATCATTAAAAAAGTGAGCGGGATTGTACAAAAGGTGTGGCACTTTAGGCAAAGTACTATATTAAGGTTAATATTGATACTTGGAAACTGAAATTTAGCACAGGGTTAAGAAGAATCATCAGGCGGGATTAGAGAAAGGGCGTGGCACTAAAAATTGTAAAGAAACAGAAATGGAAAATACCCAACAAACTTTCAGGAATTAATAAAACAAATTTTTTAAGAACAAAGTTTCATGTTTGAAATTTTCCTCAAGAAAACTATTACATAAAATATTTCATATTCTCTAAGAAGGAAGAAATAAAAACTTTTTAACAAAAAAAAAAAACCGACTTCAAAATCACTACAAAGTAAAAAATAATTTTAAATAACTTTTCCCATTCATTTCTTGGTCATATTTTAAAATCTATTTATATGTATTATAATATTAGATATCTTATCCATCCCATTTTTTCTAATTTGTTTTATTATCATCAATATATTAATTGCTTAATGAACATAAAAGCTTTGAAGTCGGCGCTAGTCTTTGACACACAATCATGATCTTTTACCTTCTGTGCACTATTTGGTGCCTTGGTGACACTATAGTAATTTTAAAGGCTTTGTACACATTAAAATTCTCACTAAACTGGTTTGGGTGAGCTTGTAAAGCTCATATTGAAAATGACATAGTGTGTAACAGCTGCGCAAATAATGCATGGAACACATTGGCTACATTCAGAGTACTCAAAAATTGCCAACTGAAAGAAAAAAAAAGTTTTGCGTTTACTAAGTGAACAATGTAAAGTTTTGAGTGTTAAAGCGAGGTCGTACTACAGTATTGAAATGTCAAAATTACGCAGCCAATTAAATATCCGGGCATACAATCGGACAGCATTGAACAAATTTTTGACTCTACAGCGTACTAGGTAGTGAAACAAAATTCCGTTGTTGCTTTATTTATCCATTCTTGCTAAATATTTTTTAAAAAAGATGTCATCAAAAGCAAATTGAATAATTAAACGTATTGTGTTACGATATAGTCGAAACTACTGTAACTTTTTTGTTTTGTTTTGGTGTTTACCATTGTCCCACGTAGGGACGTAGTTTTTCGAAAATGACAACGGAAGAGCCGTTTCAGTTAATGGAGTGCGATATTGGGACATGATAAGTAATTTTTTGTGGTCGGGGACCTTTACTTTTGACTGGATTCCATACAAGTCGCGCGGCAATCGAGTTATTGCACACAACGTTCCCTAGTTGGGTAATTTCACGTTTTGGGGGTACCGAGGTCTTGAAATTTAACACCATAAGACTTTTTCTTTGGAGTTATGTTCAGAGTAAGATCTATACAAATTATACAGGGTGCGTCATGTAATATGTCGGTATGTGAATATTGAATAACTTAAAAAAATCGATTTTCATATACACTGTCTCAAACAATTGTCCATACATATGGCATATCAATAGAAATACGGCTGTTTTATGGAAAACATTCATCGAATTATAACTCGAAATAATTTTTTTAGGAGTCTCTATATGTTGTCGTCATAAACAAAAAATTCGTTGATATTCCTATGTCTTGGGTTACTCATAACGTTTATAATGACATCAATAATTCTTTTAGCGTCGATTCTAGCTTCAGTTTCTCTTGTGTCTGTTAGGCTGATGTACTAAGAAGTATCTCATCTATCAAATCGAACGCTATCGGTTATGATGTCCAAGGTTTCTAAAAGTTCTGCTTCCGAGGGTACTTCCTTATTTAAATCATATTTTTAATACGGTGCTTACGAAATTAATTTACCCAAAAGAATGGAAAAAAGCTAAAATTATCCCAGTACCTAAATCTCATAATGAGCACCACCCAATAAGAATACTATCATTTTCATCCAAAGGTTACAACTGTTAATAAGTCAACAAACTAACTCTCACTTGCACAGACACGGTTTAATAACTTATAGACAATCGGGCTTTAGGGCCAAACACAGTTGCATTACTGCCCTTCTTGATGTATCTGAAGATTTGCGTGCTAGTTAAGATGATAATGAAGTCGGGCTCTTAGTTCTTATGGACCACTCGAAAGCTTTCGACACAGTTGACCACGATATTTTAGAGACCAAGCTCTAAAACTTTTCAATTTTACACCATCTGCTGTTAGTTAATCTTATTGCGTCATATCTCTCCGAAAGATTGCAAGCAGTTTTCGCTAGTAATATCTCATCAGCCTTGCTTTCCATTAAAAGGGGTGTTCCTCAAGGATCTGTTTTGGCCCTCTATTTTTCTCTTTATAAATAAACGACCTTCCATTGTAGAATAATGTTTCCATTGTAGTTTTCACAAAAACCAAATTCCCCATGCCTTTAGCTTACATCACACCTCAAACCATTACAGATCCGCCTACATGTTTGATTGAAGCTTTTTTTATTGGAGAGCAGTATTTACTTTTCGCCAAACAAATCGTCTGCCATCGGACCCAAAGACCCAAAAATATTATTTTTGCTTTCGTTCGTAAAGATAACTGCTTTCCAGAAGTCGTCTGGCTTCGTTCCAACATATTTCTTGGAATATTCCAAACGAAGTTTCACATTCTTCTTAGATATAAAGGGCTTCTTTCGAAGAACACATGCTTTGTCCTCTTCCTAGTTAAGTCTCGTACATTCCGGCTTCTTCAAAGTTTTCAATCACATATTGAACTGAAGAACGAGGTCAGGAATGAAGAGTCAATTTTATTAAAAAAACAACGGAACTTAAAAAACTTATACGAACTAGAAACGAAGAGCGCTCTTTTGGTGAACGGGCAATCAAGGCAGGATTTAGTTTTTTGGCGCCCCTAGGCTCTTTTAAATTTGACGCCCCCATCAGAAATTAAATTTATATAATTATTTGTGTACATGCGCGATTAAGCAAAAATTAAATCAGCAGAATCCACTGAAATCTTCAAAAATTTACTGGTACCGGTACACACATTAATGGAATCCTCGGATTCACGTTCAATGTTCAGCGTTCATTTTAAGCGACATTTCTGAGGAAAGCAATTCTTTTATTTTATAAACACCTTTCTGAATTATTGAGATGGACTGCCAGAAATTAGACATAGAATGGAAAATACGGCGCCTTTGCTTTCAGAAAATATCAGCCACGATCTGGGATATACTCAAGACTCATAATCGCGCTTCCACAGTGCTGGATCTTTGGGTAAAGTAAGCACGTTGTCTCTAGAAGTTTCAATTAATTTCCTTCAAATTTTTCCTCTAAGGATTTTACGCTAACCATGGTTATACCATTTGATGCTATGTCTCATTAATGTTGATAAGGAAAGGTAAGAATCTTATGGAATATCTTTAACCCTTTCAGACCCAAATTAGCCCTGGCGCTGCCTAACATTCCAAATTACTTTGAGGGTCAGTTCTTGACCTAAATAAGCTGAGTACGAAGTTTGAAAGCTGTATTGCTTTCCTTATGGATACTACAAACATTTTTACAAAAATTTTAAAAATATTTTACAAATTCTAGCGCTCTAAATATCATATATTTCTCCTTACTAAAAATTTAAATAAGATCTCTTACATTCGTACTTTTACATTTAATTATCTTTAGCTTTAGAAAATTTTCGGAAATATTTAAAAATATAGTTTTTTTATTTTCTCTTTTTTGAAATCGCGTGGTCGCGTTGTCGTGCACATGAGTTGACTCGGAGTAACTTTGAAAAGCATGTTGTAAATATAAGTTTTCATATTTTTGACTTTTTCCTCTTATTCACCATATTTCAATCTATCATTAAAAATTTATTGTAAAAAAACGACACAAAGTCAGAAGTTTCCCACATGTAACTTTGGGGCTGAAAGGGTTAATTTTTAATTGAAACAACAGTTGCATCTGAAACGTTTTGAATTGAAACAGATTTTCAGGGATGCAAATAGCGAGTTTTTTTAAAGTAGAATTTAACCTTTAAGGGTGTGGCCTATAATATTTGTTTAAGATTCAGGTTTCATTTGAAAATTTGAACAATTTGTTGATGGTGTAGCGCCCCCTAAAGCTGGTGCCCCTAGGCTCAAGCCTTTTGTGCCTTATGATAAATCCGCTGCTGTGGGCAATTAATTGAGTTTCTTTTCAGAAGTATGATCGTACATTTTTTACAATAAAAGTAAAAACAGGACAACCCTTTTTTATGTCTTTATACAAGAGAAGAAAATTGTAATCTCTCAAATAAAACTTATATCGTTTTATTCAATTGAATACTTTTCTTAATACAGTCAAATTACTGTTTAGAATTTTAAATAATTGCTACAACTCTTATGTATACCGTGCCTCAAAAGTGTTCTGTTTGTTTTTTGATTTCATAGTTTTGTTTTTGTTTTTTTTTTTTTTATTCATAACAAAAGTTTTTATGTACAGACAGATAAGCCAAAAATCCAACGCACGCAGAACGCTTCAACAGCTGTTCGTTTTACAATAAAAAGCGCGCTAAATGTATACAAATATATCGTGCAGCTTAGTGTAGGAAAATAACCTCCTAAAAGCATGCAATGCTTTTGCTGTATCATGTTAAAAACACTCAAGGTGTGAGTTTGTTTTTGTTTACAAACATTGAGTGAGCTTTTAATAATAATCAAAACAAACGTACACTCAATGCACTACAACAACAACAACCACAACAAGAACATAGAGTGGTGTATGAAAAATTAAATAAACCATGAGTATAGTAAAAATAAGGAATAAAAAAAACATGTCGAAGAAGATATTTACTGTGAAAAGGTAATTAGTGTAAATTGCACGCCATTAATTTTGGACTTCCGACAATTCTAAATGGCCTCAACGGCTTCTAGGAATATTGGTCTATTATTGTTGAGCTGTATGTATGTACGTACGAGACATAAGAGAGCTGGCACTACACATCGGTTTTCCATTTTTTTGTTCACAAAGGTCAAAAATTTTGTTGTTTCTTGCAATTAAACTATATTTAGTGACATAAAAATTCGGTGTAAATTCAGCATTTATCCTAAAAATAAAATATGTTTTATCAACTTTTTAAAAGCTTCAATTTGAAACCATCAACTAAAGTGTGTATTTCTCAGTCAATGACGTTTGTTAAGGTTTCAATATCAGGCTGACCCACCTTTTTGAACTCTCTTTTAAGTGACCCATCAATACTGCTGGTAAGACATCACCACAGTACCGTTAACATTCATTTGAAACGCATATCACAATTCAAGGTTACCTGAGTTGACATTGTGTAGTTTTATTTTGTTCTTTGTGAAGCTTGCGCTTTTCTACTCAATTTTTGTGCCTGTCCAAAAGTAAATGCTTTTTATTCGTAATGATTGATGATTGATTTTTTAATGCCATCGTGTGTTTTTGTTTTTGTTTTCTTTTCTTTTAGGAATAATTCATATTGGCTAAAATATTGGACAAGCTCAAGGTCAGACAGTAAAAGTAAATATTTGCAACAATTGTTGAAAGGAAAACTAAGCAAGAATAGAGTGGATAAAAGTAAAATAAAAACGAGAATAAAAAATGGGCAAGTATTTGTCAGCTATTTTTTAAGTCTATTTGTCAGCAATGGCAAGCAAAACGTGGGAAAATTTAGTGTTCAAGCTACAAAACCGAGACAACGTTTTTTCATATATTTTTTTTTAATTTTTCTAAGTAAAACAACAACTGAGGATGTTATATACAAACAAAAATTAAATTAGAATTTTTGAAAAATATTTATTTGCAGTTCTGAAAATAATAGATATAACAAAAATATTGGTTCCTAACATAAAATCTTTTCTTCTTGACAAAAAAAAAAAACATCATTAATTTAAAATTAAATCGAAAAAACTTCAACATACTCGTATTCAACATTCTTTTTATCGTCCGCGATATTTCGGGTAAGAGACAAAAACAACGTCGAAAGAAAGCCTTGCCTTTATACACAATGGACTCTTTTTTCCAATCTTTATATGAAGTGAGCTTCCGCAAAGACAGGCCCTTAACCATCGATGGAAAGAAGTGAAGTGGTAATAAGAAGAAGCGATATCTGGAGAATAAAAAGGGTAAGGTAGGACTTCACATGTGAGCATTTCTTCATCTTTGCACTTTTTCGGCTGGCTATGTCGTTTCATATCTCCTTAGTCGAAATCGCCACTTTTCAAAAGTCTTAAAAAAGTATCTGCCATTGTATCAACATCTCAGCATAGACTGCCGTTTAGGCCTGAAAAGGAAAATTCTATAAAATAACGCAATTTTTATTTCGGGAACTGCCAACACTTATGTCAATACCTAAAATCTAGCATTACCATAATAAAGTTTGACATTTGTTAACATAAATGTACTCACAACGTTTTGGTGTACAAGTGCTTTTTGTTTTGTTTGCAGTGAGTTAAGAAAATCAATTTGTTCAAAAAATGGAAATTTCAAGAGAAGGCTTTCATTGGATTTTTTTTCACAACTTTCGACGTGGATTATCTCAACAAGAATGTGTGGATGAACTCAGTTCTTTGTATGTCAATAAAGCACCATCAAAACCCACAGTATATCGCTGGTATAGTGAATTCAATCGTGGTCGTAGATCGGTCGCCGACGAATTCCGTGAAGGTCGTCCAAAATCGATTGTTGTGCCACAAAACATCGATGCAGTACGTGAACTAAGAATGCAAGATCGTCATGTAATATATCGTGAGATAGAGGCATCCTTGCGCATTAGTTCCACTTCAATCCATTCGATTTTGCTAACTACCTCATACTTTGTTAACTACCTCATAATTTATCAATCGCTCAAAAAAGTATCGCGTCGATTGTTGTAAGAAAATTATTAAAAAGTTCAATCGTGGTGCTTCAAAAGTCGTGTATAAAATCGTGACAGGTAACGAATCATGGATATATGCGTATGAGCCGAAAACAAAACAGCAATCGACCGTGTGGGCATTCCAAGACGAGGCAAATCCAACAAAAGTTGTTCGCGCACAAAGCACTGCGAAGCAAATGGTCGTCTGTTTCTTCCACCGAATGGGTCATGTGGCCACTGTACCGCTTGAGCAACGTAGGACGGTCAATTCTGAATGGTACACGACCATTTGTTTGCCAGAAGTCTTCGGAGAAACTCGCAAAACCAACCGCGAAAAGCCATTCATTCTCCATCATGACAATGCAAACTCTTACACATCTCCTCAAACATGTTCATTTTTGAGCAGTCAGAACGTAGAATTGATGACTCATCCTCCATACAGTCCTGATTTAGCATCCAATGACTTTTTCTTGTTCCCGGATATCAAAGATAAACTGCATGGTCAACGATTTACGAGCGCCGCAGAAGCAGTTGAAGTGTTCTAAAACCATGTTTTGGAGGTGTCTCAAGAGGAATGGAAAAACTGCTATAACAAATGGTTTGAACGAATGCAAAAGCTTATTGATCATCAAGGGGAATATTTTGAAAAACAATAAAGCCATCTTCATTTAAAAATGTTTTGTTATTATATGCTATTCCCGAAACATAAATAATACCCCTCGTATCGGCATTAGTTCTAAACATATTTCCGTTTTGTTTTGATTTGCAAAAAACAAAAATTGATTGACAACATTTTTTTGATTGCAACCAACGGCATCTCTCTTGGCTTTCTTATGAAACATGGAAACTTTAATTGGAGTATGTTGTATTGGACATTGGTACTCTGCCGTTATGCCCAATGGCTTCTGTAAAGTTATGAATTGAAGAAGTAGCATGAATCATTTTCAGAATTTTCAAGTAATTTAAAAATTCGGGTCCCTTAGGATAATTGGTGAGAGCAAAATGGTCCTGTAACCTCAAAATTGGGTTTTTCTATATTGGACTTATCATATGTCTTTAGGACTTATTAACCCATTAAGTCCGGGAAGAGCACAATTTTAATATGATGTTTGAGACTTATTTTCTGCTATTTAAAATTGGAATAAAAAATTCCAAACATACCTATTCTACTATTTTTGGGGTCGCTCTTTCGATTGGTGCAGTCGGATTTGCAAAATAATGACTTTTGGAACCAATATGGCGCATTTTAATTAAAAAAATAACGAAATTTTTTTCGTTTTTCTTTTTTGTGAATCTTTTTCTCATAAATAAAGTTTCTGAATCGGTGCCAAACTAAAACCAAAAGTGCACAAAATATCTAAAGTATAACTATGAAAATTTATTTTTTTGTTTGAATCAACCTAACCTCTTTAATATATCAATACGTAAAAAATGAACGTTATTTGGTAAATTATGAGTATTATTAATAAAATTTACATCTCTAATAATATAATTGTCCCAAAAGTATATAAAGAAGGGGGTTTTGAGATCGCTGATCACGAATTTGAGGTAAGATTTTCAAAATTTAAGATGGCGGATTCAATATGGCCAACCAAATTTCATAAAATCTTCAAAATTACAAGAAAATGTGTATAAGGGAGTTTTTGAGGCCGTAGGTCACGAATTCGAAGTTAGATTTTCAAAATTCAAGATGGTCGATCTGTAGCCGATTAAATTTCATGAAATGACTGAAACTAATGTGATAATATTTATTATACGGGGTGTTTACGATGTTTGATTGTTTCCGTCCGTTAGTCGTTGTATAAATGTTTCCCAATTCAAACCAGGTGAAGGTGGACGCCAAGAGTATTTTTTATTTTTTTTTATTTAATTTCTTTTTATGTTTTTATTTTATTTTGTTTTTTTATTTATTTTTTATTTGTTTTTTTAAAATTTTTTTTTTTTTTATTTATTTTTCCTTAGGATTTCGGATTTTTTAAGTATCTAAAATTACGAATATTTCAATATAAAACATTAGACTTAATTTACAAATGCTAGATAACTTCGTTTGAATTATAAAAATATAAAGGTTTTACAAGGTTCCAGTTAGGAAGCGTTTATAAAACGGCTAACGGACGGAAACAACCAATTTTTTATCGTAAACACCCCGTATAATAAACATTATCGCATTGGTTTCAGACATTTCATGAAATTTAATCAGATCCACGATCTTAAATTTTGAAAATCTAACTTCGAATTCGTGATCAACGGCCTCAAAAACTCCCTTATACACATTTTCTTGTAATTTTGAAGATTTTATGAAATTCGGTCGGCCATATTGAATCCCCCATCTTAAATTTTGAAAATCTTACCTCAAATTTGTGATCAGCGATCTCAAAAACCCCTTCTTTATATATTTTTGGGACAATTATATTATTAGAGATGTAAATTTTATTAATAATACTCATAATTTACCAAATAACGTTCATTTTTTACGTATTGATATATTGAAGAGGTTAGGTTGATTCAAACCAAAAAAAAATTATTCATAGTTATACTTTAGATATTTTGTGCACTTTTGGTTTTAGTTTGGCGCCGATTCAGTAACTTTATTTATGAGAAAAAGATTCACAAAAAAGAAAAACGAAAAAAATTTCGTTATTTTTTTAATTAAAATGCGCCATATTGGTTCCAAAAGTCATTATTTTGCAAATCCGACTGCACCAATCGAAAGAGCGACCCTAAAAATAGTAGAATAGGTATGTTTGGAATTTTTTATTCCAATTTTTAATAGCAGAAAATAAGTCTCAAACATCATATTAAAATTGTGCTCTTCCCGGACTTAATGGGTTAAACAAAGAAATTTTTTGTGCTGGAAACGGTCTCCCTGTTTGCCGGAATCTGTGAGAAAAACGCAAAGCGTGTACCGTGGTCATCAGATGGTGTGCCGCGGAAAAAAAATCAAGGTTTCGTGACAGGGACATTGTTTTTTACACAGGGAAGTACTGATGACGAAGTCTCTGCCTGATGAATTGTTGTCTGTCAACTTACACTACTATTAAATCGAAAAAAGAGAGCGTCTGAGGACGATCAATGAAAAGATGAGAGCAGCTTTATCAACGATTGCTCAAAATTTTGATCGCGTGTGCTCAGTTAAAAAGGTTCACATTTCTCACTACACATCTTTTCATATAAGGTATATTGATTTTAGTAATAAATAAATATTAAATAAATGCTTTTTTCTTTGGTGTACCTCTAAATTTTCTTGACTTGACAGGTGTACTTTGAACACAAAAAGTTTGCGGAACACAGCTGTAGAGGATAATGCTTTTACTCCTAAAATTGTTCAAAAATTGTTTACGCCAAATAGTTCAAGATAATGAGGAATTATGGTTCCAATAAGATGGAGCTACTGAGTACACTGCAAAGCCTACTATGGACCTATTGTCAGTCTCTCATGGGCCAGCCTGTATAAAACTCTTATCTCGGTGATAATTTATTTTCTTATGTGTCTGTTTATACGATAGATGCATACTTATAAATTGGATCTTATAAATTGAGCAAACTTTTATCTTGTATGGTTTTTTGTAACTTAGCGCTATTTGACAGTCTTCAAATTTCAAGGATCAACGCGAAATCAATCCAATACATTTTCGTCTTTTATTTGTTTTTTTTTTTTTTTTGCACTAAAGACGATCATAAAAGCTGAATGTAAAAACTGAATTTGTATTTCAACGTAGAATACGTCATTCTCGGAGGTAAGTAGGGTGGTTGATAGTGATCAGGTGTCGGTATTTATATCACAATTTCAGCCTTTGGTGTGTCTAGAGTACTGATCGTACAATATTGATGTTAGCACTTGTTGGTCTGCTTGATCCTACCTGGGAGAAAAATTCATGTTTGAACTCTCTAACTTATATAAATTTTACACAATTACATGAAATATAAAGCACACATTTCATGTTTTTCTTTGCTTAAGTTTGCTACCTATTTATCGACATTGCCGGTTTTATCGACAAAACCATAAAATTTGTATGGGAGCCCCCCTAAGGAGTGGTCGGAGGGAATAGGTGTCCAACGAAAAAATGTTCCTTTTGTAAAAGTAATGGGGATCAGTCATACATATTAATCCTCTCCGGCACTCTCTTAAAGGTCATATGCTCAGGTGTATGGAATAAATATATAAAAACCATAAAATTTGTATGGGAGCCCCCTAAGGAGTAGTCAGAGGAAATAAGTGTTAAAGGCAAAAATGTTCCCTTTGCAAAAATTATGGGGGTCGGTAATACATATTAACCCTCTCCGGCACTCTCTTAAAGGTCATATGCTCAGGTGTATGGCATAAATATACAAAAACTCTGGGAATAGGTGTCAGAGGCAAAAATGTTCCTTTTGCAAAAGTAATGGGAGTCAGTGATACATATTAACCCTTTCCGGCACTCTCTTAAAGGTCATATGCTCAGGTGTATGGAATAAATATAAAATAAAATTTGTATGGGAGCCCCCCTAAGGAGTGGTCGGAGGGGATACGTGTCAAAGGCAAAAATGTTCCTTTTGCAAAAGTAATGGGGGGGTCGGTCATACATATTAACCCTCTCCGGCACTCTTTTAAAGGTCATATGCTCAGGTGTATGGAATAAATATTTTGATAAAATATTTTTTAATAAAGACGTCATCAAAAGCGAATTGAATAATTCTACGTCTTGTGTTACGACATAGTCGAAACTACTGTATATTTTTTCCACCGAACTTTCGAAAAAATTTTGGAATTTTGAGCCTTTTTGTGTAACTTTTTTTTAAACACCATCCAAGCTTCATAAGAATCTTCCTCTAGAAGTTGAATAGAATCGCATCTAAATGCGCTGTAATGAGGGACCTGAAGTTGAATTGCTAAGTTCAAAGATGCTCTGAGCCTTTTAAGAATCTAGACTAGATTACACTGTGTTATTTTCGAAATTTATAGGAATAGCTATTATACACATGGTGGGATGTATTATTTATAAGAATGTTCCATTAAGACGTGTGGTACTTTGATTTTGAATAAAACGCATACAGTATAAAATTTTCCAAATATTTTATTTTGTTTGTAAGGTCACATCATAGGATTATGTGAAAAAATATATCGCGGATATGTTCAGCACGACTATTCCATAGATTTCTCACTCTTTCGGCCATATTTTCGATGACATTTTGCTGTTTGGGCCCTCCGGAGTGGCCCAAATCACCGATGTAATATTGCTTTTCAAGTCTGGAATCGTTTTCGGATCATTCACATATACCTTATCCCTGTTATCACCCCACAGAAAAAAATTCTAACGACGTCAAATCGCATGATTTGGGCGGCCTATTCATATCACCGTGAAGAGAAATTATTCGGTTCGAAAATTTGTGACGCAGTGGTCCAAAGTAAGGCAAGTTGTGTGTGATGTGGCGCCGTCCTGTTGAAACCACATATCGTCCAGACCATGAGCTTTAACCTCCGGCACAAAATACTTCTCCAACATAGTGTAGTACCGCTCAGAATAGACATTTTCGGTATTCCCGTCCTCATCTTCGAAAAAAAAAAACGGCCCGATGATGACTCCGACTCATAAACCGCACCAAACAATGACTCGCGGTAGATGTATAGGCTTCTCCGCGATCACTTGTGGATTTTTCAAGCACCAGATACGGCAGTTTTGCTTGTTAACATAGCCACCGAGGTGGAAATGAGCCTCGTCCGAAATGATGATTTTTTGCAAAAAATCATCATCTTCAGCAATCGGCGAATGTACGGCATTGTGCATGGTCACGAAGCAACAACTGCTGCGTCAATTGGACTTTATGTGGGTGTAATTTTAATTCCAAGCGCAAAATTCGATGCAAGGATTTCGCGGAAATGGCCAATTGTTGCAAACGTTGGCGAATAGACATTTCGGGGGACTTGACGACACTTTCACTTACGGCAGCAATATTCTCAGCACTGTATGATGTCCGCACTCTGGTTGGCTTCGGAACAACAAGTACGGACCCAGTCTGATTCACAATGTTGCGCACAGTTGTTTCACTAATGTGGTGATTGCGTCCCCATTTTTGGTGAACCGATCGTAGCGTTTGCACCATCGACTTTTAATTTAGGATAGAAAATTCGACAATTTCAATGCGTTGTTCTTTCTCGTAGCAAATCATAACAGAAATCCTATACTATCAAAATGACAATGACATAAAATATGGCGAACAAGGGTCACTAAGGCAAATTTTAATCGATAACAAAGTACCACACCTACTACTGGAACACCCTTTATATATTATATAAAACTAGCCTTTTCCCGGCGCGCGTTGCTGCACCCTGCAACTATATAGGAACATAATAGGTATATTCAAAACTTTTCTTAAACTCATAGTTTGACACCACTCTCATTTTCTACTGACCGTTACAGTTTCCCAGTAGCAGGATATCACCAAATAGTAACTCCATTTCGAGTTTGTATGCTTTTTTTACTTTCAAAGCTATTCTATAATACAAATTGTATGGGCGGAGCCACAACCCCTTATATAATGCCCATACCAGTTTTCTAGTAGAGGGACATTACCCAGTTTTACTACAGTTGCCGACAGTGAGCATACAGACTATATTACCAAAATGTAGCCAAATCGAAGAAAACCGTAGTAAATATAGCACTTTTTATTGATTTGTGGGCGGTAAAAGGGGGTGTGACAGAAATTTAAGCCATCTCGTACTGGAAAAAATGTACTGCCAAAATTTCAGCTATATCGGCTCAGTAATTTTGAAGTTTCCAGCCATTACACAGACAGCGTTTTATAAATTAATTTTTTAGCTTTTATATTTTTTCAAAAATGTATAACAAAGCAGCGTAGATATTTGAATCGAGTCACAAAATTGAATTTCTGATTATTTTTTTCTCATTTTTGAGCAGCGATGTTGCATTATATATATGGTTGTAGTAAAATTTTTCAGAGTATTCAAGATATGTTCATGTTTTGATGTCAAAATAACGGAAATTTTTTTAATTTTTCTTAATTTAAGAAGTATTTTATATTTTGTAAATATTTGCATATGTAACCTAAGAAAACCACTAAAAATATGCTATTTTTAAAAATTTGTACTACAGTACAATCTAGTGTCCAAGGTGGATCAAAGAAGATTCCAATTTATGCTCAGAATTATATGATATTTATTCAATTGAGAATTCTCTAAGCGACCATAACATAATTATCTGCATAATACATTTGAAGTGTAACTCACCATAAGTTAAAACTATTTATAAGAAATTAATTTTTAGTATTTATAAGAAATTAAAAAAAAATCCAAATAGAATTGATCTTAGTTTTCGTCTAGCATCATTAAATAAGGTTATCAAAACTGCAAAAAAACTTTAACAAGATGAATACTACAAAACGAAACTCAACAATGTAAAAGGCGATGTAAAGGCAACTTGGAGAACATTAAACGGCTTCTTTAATCGGAACTCAAAAGAGAAAACTATTGAAAAGATTGGGAATGAGAACGGAATAATTATCTCGACAGATGTAGAGGTGGCTAACTGTCTTAACAGAATTTTTGTTAACCGCGCTGAACAAGTAGCATCTTCAATCGAGACTTATGACGACGATGATGTTAATGCTTTCAGAACACTGCAACTGCCCAGGCAGAAATTCAATTTTAACGAGGTTACTGTTGAGGAGGTAGAAAATATAATTTAAGATTTGCAAACACACAAAGCTATGGGTGTAGATGAAATATCACAAAAAATAGTAAAAAATTCGTCTAAAGCGATAGCAAATGTTCTCAAGCATCTCTTTACTCAAATAATTAACACTGGAATATATCCTACGAAATTAAAGCTACAAAAAATCATTCCTATATGGAAAGGAGGCGACAAATACAAAGTTCAAAATTATCGACCTATAGCGATATTGCCAGTGATTAATAATGTTATCGAGAAGCTTATGAAGCGCCAAATAATAAATCACTTAGAGGAAATTGAGTTTTTGTTTGTCCGTCAATATGGATTTCGGAGAGACTCAAATACTCAATCTGCTATAGTTCAGGCATTAGAAGATATGTGTTCTTTCTTGGACAGAGGATGCAGTGAAGTAGGAGGGCTTTTCATAGACCTGCAGAAAGCTTTTGAATGTGTAAATCACGAACTTCTTCTTTCTAAACTAAAATTTGTTGGATTTGATGAAACAGAACTTCAAGTAATGCGCAGCTATTTGAGCGACAGATGCCAAATTGTTTTCAATAACACAGCAAAAAGTGAACCGCAAAGGGTAATATGGGGCGTTCCACAAGGAACAGTTTTAGGCCCGCTCCTCTTCCTTATTTTTATAAACGATATACAAAATATCCAAATTAATGGAAAGCTATTCCTTTTCGCGGATGATATCGCTATCTTCTATCCGATCATGTCTAGAACTGCCCTTAGAGCAAAATTAGAGTATGATGTGTCCATGCTTAAAGAGTTTTTCTGGTTCAATAAGCTACTCATAAATGACTCTAAAACTCAATTTATCATTGTCTCGCCTCAACGTCGTGAAGCCAATAAATTTAAATTCGCAGTGAACGACACTGAAGTTGTGGAACAGGACCATGTAAAATTTCTCGGGTTGACTATAAGCAACAAACTTTCTTGGAATCAGCATATCAGAGGTGTACAGAAAAAATATCGTATGGCCTGGGTTTGTTGTATAAATTCAGAAAAAAACTCACTATTGAAACGAAATATACTATATATATGTCACTAATACACTCTCACCTATCATATCTGACTATGTGCTGGGCATACAAATCCACTCAGGAACTAAAAAAATTACAGAGAATGCAAAATAAGTGTATCAAAGCCATCTTTGGGTTACAACCACGACATCCTAGTCATCTATTATATGTGGAAGAGTACAAGAATGTTCTCCCATTAAACAAGCTTTACAAATACCACATTTTATTACATGTATTCAATAGCAAAATGAATGTGAACTATAAAAGATACAGTAGTTTTGACTATGTCGTAACACAAGACGTAGAATTATTCAATTCGCTTTTGATGACATCTTTTTTAAAAATATTTATTCCATACACCTGAGGATATGACCTTTAAGAGAGTGCCGGAGAGGGTTAATATGTATCACCAACCCCCATTACTTTTGCAAAAGGAACATTTTTGCCTTTGACACCTATTCCCTCCGACCACTCCTTAGGGGCGCTGCCATACAAATTTTATGCTTTTGTCGATAAAACCGGAAACTGTCCATAAATAGGTAGAAAACTTAAACAAGCAAACAAAATTTGTTCAATGCTATCAAGTTCAACAACCCATGTGTCAAAATTTCACTGTCGATAATATGCCCGGATATTTAATTGGCTGCGTTTGACATTTCAATAACAGATTCTGTTAAAAAAGCATGCCCCTCAAAATTACTCAGTATTACTGGGCTACGCGAGTCTGTTAAAAACAACATGCCCCCAAAAGTATGCCTTTTTTTAATTATAAGATTTATGTCTCCACGCTAGATGGCGCTGTCTTCACCGTCGAAAAAACCGGAAGCCGTCGATAAATAGGTAGCAAGTTTATGCAAACAAAAACATCAAATGTTGGCTTTATATTTCATGTAATTGTGTAAAATTGATATAAGTTAGACAGTTCTAACATGAATTTTTGTCGCATTGAGGATCAAGCAGACCAACAAGTGCTAAGATCAACATTGTACGATTAGTACTTTAGGCCCACCAAAGGCTCAAAAAGTAATGTAAATACCGACACCTGATCACTATCAACCACCCTACTTACCTCCGAGAATGACGTATTCTACGTCAATACTATTCAAATAGCCGAGTCATCACATGAATTTAATACGAGAAGCAGAAATAACCTTGTTGTGGCGAGATGCAGATTAGAGCTAACAAAACAGCGATACCTTCATGCGGGACCGTTGGAGTACAACAATTTACCAGTGGAATACCGAGACTTTTCTTTTTTTTTAGCTTGTTAAAAAGTAGACTGAAACAATATTTGCAATATAATTAAATTAGATTATGATCCAAGAAACTTATTTAACTTATTAAATTGATCTCATTTATACTTATATTTAATTGTATATAAGCCAGAGTAGCAAGCTCTTTAAAAGCCTTTAAGGTCATGGAGCGTTAAGCATAATGAATTATAAAGTTTTGTACATGTTAAAAAAAAAAAAAAAAAAGAAAGATAGTGCTGAAAAACTCATCGTATCTGAAAACCCGTATGAATCAATTTTCATTATAATCGCATTAGCAGTTTGTGAGTTTTAGGTAGTTTTGTAAAAAATTTGTACTACAGTGCCTTCTGGTGTTCAAGGTGGATCAAAGAAGATACTGTAAAAAAACTCATCGTACCTGAAAACTACTATTTACCAATTTTTATTCTAATCGCATGAGCGGTTGGTGAGTTTTAGGCAGTTTTATAAAAAATTTGTACTACAGCGCCCTCTGGTGTTCAAGGTGGATCAAAATTGATAGCCCACAAACACGCACCGTACCAAAAAACTTCTTTACACAAATTTGCATGCTAATCGGATGAGTAGTTTAGGAGTCTATTGCGGTCTTACAAACATAAGCTCCTTTTTTATATATATAGATATAGATATAAAACGTGGGCGTTAAAGTGGGCGTGGTTAATTTTTCTTCAGTAAAAACTTAAAATGGATTACTACGAACATTTAAAAAATAAATTAGCCAAATCGGTGTAGCCGTTTTCCGATTTAAGATAAATCAAAAAAGTGGGCGTGGTAAATTTTTCTTTCCGTAAAAATCTAAGTTGGACTATTACGAACATTTAAAAAAAAAATTATCCAAATCGGTCCAGCCGTTCTCAACTGATACAATTACCAACGAACGACATTTGATTTTTATTTAAAAAGATAGATTACAATAATATGTCTGATATATTTCCCAATCATAGATCATCAGGTATATAATTAAATATATAAAGAAATTATTAATTAACTAAATTATTTTAAAAGTGTTGACAGCAATCGTTACAGTCATTGTGTCATTTCTATTTGTTGCTGCTGTACAATTAAATGCAGCACAAACTCAATTAAATGCCAATAAATCATTGCCAAGTTCAAGTTATGAGTGCTGATAAAGTAGAATTGTAACAAGAATTTTATTAACACCGCACAAATAATAGGATTCAACAAATAGTGTCAATTTCTCTTTTTTTGTTCTATTTTCATATTTTCATGCCTGGATAAAGAAAGTCCGACTGGGAAAAATCCGAGATATGACAAAATCTATTCCAATTTCTCCGAATAAATAGTGTTGTTGATATTTTCATTGATTTTTGTTTACATATTATTATTGAAGCAATATATCAAACAATTAATGTAAGTATCCATGACTGTTGATATTGTTGTTTGTATTGTTGTTAAATTCGTATTTAATGCATGAATTTTACAGCTTTTTGCTGTTGCTTTATTACTTTTGGTCAACGCACTCTCTCTCTTTCTCTCATTCATACATTTATTATCTCCATCATTCGGTATCTTTATTGCGGTTGAACCTTAATCTATCTTTTAATCTTTGTATCTACATTTTAGTCGCATATCTAGTATGTACGTATGTACTTCGTCTGGCCGTTTTTGTATCTACTAGTAAAGCGTCGAATAAAACTGCTTTTATTATTAATTGTGTTTTTTTTTATAAATCTTAAAGTCAAACATGAGTTAAAATGTAAAAATTTTCAAATATTTATTTCTGGTTCCATTTGTCTTTCGAAGTTCAAACTATTGTTTGAGTAATTTTTCGAGATTTATTCTATCTCATAGCACATTCAACTTTTAAATTTAGCTTGTAATCGCATAGTTGAAAAAAGTGATCGATTGAAATTTGTCAATTTATTTGCTTTATGTTATTTTTAACAAAAGAATTTTAATTTATTTTTAAGTTGTTACTTGAAGAAAAAGAAAAAAAAAAAGACGAAATAGTGTATTTATATATAAATATATATTTATATATAAATAGAAGAAAACAAGAGTGACAACAGCTCACTCATGTGACAAGCATGATTACAGTGGGATGAACAGTGCTATTGATTGCACTCAAAATATTTGAAAGTTTTTTGGGCCCAATGCAAAAAAAGAAAAACAATCTGTTAAACTGACAGATTAAGTGCTTTATTTTTATATCTGTACAATATTAATTAATTTAAAGAGGAAATGTGTGCATACATTTTCTTAATTCCTAAACAATTTATTTGTCATGGATCTTTTTCTGGCATGTTCTGACAACACCTTTTAAGTGACATGAGTTTAAAAACAATTTTGCTTTTTTAAAAACGGAACAAAAAGTCGGCAAATGGTATCAAAATTAAACTAGCAGGAGGATCACCACCACAGTTCTCTGATAGGGTCTTGGAAAACATGAATATAGTGATATAGTGATAGAGGTTTTTGCAAGAAATCATGTTTGGGGATCTTAATAAAGACCCCACGATCAATTATTTTTGAATGCATGAGTTGCATATAATGCATGAGTTGAAAAATGCCTCATAAAGAGTGATTGTTTGGGGCGAATTGTAAAGCCGACGCGTCTTGATTTGGTACTTATTCGACGGAAAAGAACAGTTATAGTCAATGGATTCCGCTAGGGAGGCAGTTTCTTTTTGAGTTCGAAGATGGAATATACGGACACATATGACCTTTAGCTCTCCGCAAAATCGCCCAAAAAAAAAAGGAAAAATCACCCAAATGAAAAATGACCCAAAACTTTATGAAAAATCGCCCAAAACGAAAAAACGAAATTTTACCCAAGAAAACGAAAAAAAGCCCAAAAATTTTTGGAAAAATTAATCAAAAACAAAAACGAAAATGCACAAAAAAAAAAAAGAAAAATCGCCCAATATTTTACATTGTGTTCCGAAATTCCCTTGTACGAAATTAGCATTTTCAAGGCCAGTATTTTTTTTTTTTTAAAAGTCTATTTTAATTCAATCATTTGATGATATAAATTCTATTTATTTATTTTTTATTTTTATAGCTATTTATTAACCACTGTTACTAAACAATGAAATAATAACACGAAAACTATTATTAGAACTATTATTGCAACGATAAAAGTTACTGGGTAAGCTGATTTTTAAATTGCACTACTACGTTACTAATCCATCTTAATTGTGTAGGAAGTGCGATAAATTTAAAAATTTAATTCATTTTAATTTTATATAATCTCATACTTAAAAATCTACTTTACTACATATTTCAAATCTACTTTCATACTTTCGTAGAAGGGAAAAATACTGATTCTTTTTCAAAACAACAAGTTTCTTTGGTTATCAAAAAATTTCAAAAAGAAAAAATGAGTTGGAGGTGGTGGGGGGTAGCAGGGCGGGGCGACGGATCGCGCGCCATCTAACGTTTTTTTTTCAACTAGTCCTTATTTCGTGAATGGTAACACTTAGCACGTGTCTGATTTGACAGATAATTAGTTTTATCCTTCCGCTGAACGAATATGGGTGTGTGAACGAATATGGAAACGAATACGAGTGGGCTTGCGATCGACTTACAGAAGATCCCGATTTTGCCAAAAAATCATCTTGTCAGATGAAGCTCATTTTGATCTTGGCGGGTATGTAAACAAGCAAAATTGTCGCATTTAGGGCACAGAATACATTGAAAAGCCGATGCACCCAAAACGAGTCACTGTTTGGTGCGGATTTTGGTCCAGAGGCATAATTGGGCCACACTGCAAGAAGTGGTCGTTTCAGTCAATGGCCATCGTTATCGGGCCATGTTGAACGAATTTTTGTTCACAAAAATTGAAGAGGAGGATATTGGCAACATTTGGTTTCAACAGGTCGGCGCTACGTGCCACACAGCCGAAGCTACACTCGATGTTTTTATAGCATTTTAAAAAAAAAAAAGTTATTTGGCGGATTTAATATTGAAAACGGAAGATCACCCAAAAATAACGAAAAATCACCCAAAAACCAAAAGTGAAATTTCGCCCAACATATTTGGATGAAATTTCGCCCAAAAGCAAAAAACAAAATTTTACCCAACAAAAATGCAAAATTGCCCAATTTTTTTGTGTGTTTTTTCATATGAAAAATCACCCAAATTCGTATGGAAAAAAATTGGGTGATCTTTCATTATTTTTTTTTTAGCGATTTTTCTTTGGGCGATTTTGCGGAGAGCCTGACCTTTTCTTTCCACAGGATAATGGTATGTGCTATATAAGTCGCGAAACAATCGATTCATTGTGCACTTAGTACTCTGGTTGCGTAATTTCTAGCTTTAGAGATACAAATTGGCCAGCAAAATCTGAAGATTTATTGCCGTTAGATTTATTTGTTTGTGGTTATGTTTACGTTTACCATCCGCAAATAATTGCAAGTACTCCAAGCAAACATTGAAGTCGACATCGCCTTTAATAGAGTCCCAATTATGCGTCCCAATCATGCGAACATCTACAAGCTTATTCTAGGTATTTTTTAGAAAGATATTGTATTTTATACATAATCTAGATGTGTTTTCTTTATAATGCAATAACAACTAAAGAGACATGCAAGCAATTTTTCGTTTTAATAAAAAAACATATCTTACATCTCTTGTTGATACATCCTATAAATGAAAAGATCGGGGCGTAAGTTCTTTGAATGAAAATCCTTTTTTTATTATTTTCAAAAAATATTGAAAACAAATTTTTTGAGCTCTAGGCCAATCATGTTGATAACAAGACAACATGAAGAACAAAGAAGGCAACAACCAACAACAACAACAACGGCTCTGTATAGAGCAAATCACACAGCTTGACTATACAGACTGTTTCATTGGCCGCTACATCAGCTTATCAGTAGCCTTTGTATGACTTTACACTGTGATCCACTCAAGCTACTTAGGTTCTACTTATACTGCCAATTATGCCGAGAAAGTTACCCGGGATTTATTTTGACAAAAGAACGCTTAAATTCTTATATACTTCGATGCAACCCTGTATCAAGGTTAACCTAGATCGTATCATACTTTTAGGCATAGCCTTAATTCATGTGAATCTTCGAAATTCGATCATAGCGGTTTACCGCTATCAGAGCATATTGAAGTTGTTGTTATTTTGCTGTTTAGCTCCTCCCTTTTTCCACACTTCCAAAGTGTAAAGTCATACAAAGGCTACTGATGAGTTGGTGTAGCGGCCAATGAAACAATCTGTATAGTCAAGCTGTGTGATTTGCTCTATACAAAGCCGTTGTTGTTGTTGTTGGTTGTTGCCTTCTTTGTTCTTCATGTTGTCTTGTTGTCATGATTGGCCTAGAGCTCAAAAAATTTGTTTTCAATATAAATAATGAAAGGCCGTATTCAAATATTAAGATTAAAAAATTTTCAAAAAATTAAAAAAAGAGAGTTGGCTGTGTCGTGGACACACCCGTAGGTTTTGACGTGACGGTGTTTTTTTATGCTCTTATTTCATGTCCAAACTCTTGTTTTAATCCATGACCAATTCTCGACTTAATCAAATATACCGAATCCCTTTCCTAGTTTAGAAAGGTCTGTTTAAGATGTGTCTTAATTTTTTTCCTAGTCCATATCTTAATTCATTTCATAGTTATTTACCGGTTTTATAGTCCGGCTTCATTGTGCTATTTTTTTGCTTGTGAGAAAAGTTGGTTGCCACGAAAAAAACTGTTGAAATCATAACCAACTAGATTGTTGTTGTTGTTGTTCTTGTTGTTGTTGTTATTGTTGTTGTTGTTTTTGTTGTTGTAGTAGTAGTTGTTGTTATTGTTTTTCTTGTTGGTGTTGCTGTTGTTGTTGTTGTTGTTGTTGTTGTTGTTGTTGTTGTTGTTGTTGTTGTTGTTGATGTTGTTGGTAATGATGTTGATGTTGGTCTTGGTGTTGGTGTTGGTGTTGTTGTTGGTGTTGGTGTTGGTGTTGGTGTTGGTGTTGGTGTTGGTGTTGGTGTTGGTGTTGGTGTTGGTGTTGGTGTTGGTGTTGTTGGTGTTGGTGTTGGTGTTGGTGTTGGTGTTGGTGTTGGTGTTGGTGTTGGTGTTGGTGTTGGTGTTGGTGTTGGTGTTGGTGTTGTTGTTGTTGTTGGTGTTGGTGTTGCTGTTGGTGTTGGTGTTGGTGTTGGTGTTAGTGTTGGTGTTGGTGTTGGTGTTGGTGTTGTTGGTGTTGGTGTTGGTGTTGGTGTTGGTGTTGGTGTTGGTGTTGGTGTTGGTGTTGGTGTTGGTGTTGGTGTTGGTGTTGGTGTTGGTGTTGTTGTTGGTGTTGGTGTTGCTGTTGGTGTTGGTGTTGGTGTTGGTGTTGGTGTTGGTGTTGGTGTTGGTGTTGGTGTTGGTGTTGGTGTTGGTGTTGGTGTTGTTGGTGTTGGTGTTGCTGTTGCTGTTGGTGTTGCTGTTGGTGTTGGTGTTGGTGTTGGTGTTGGTGTTGGTGTTGGTGTTGGTGTTGGTGTTGGTGTTGGTGTTGGTGTTGGTGTTGGTGTTGTTGGTGTTGGTGTTGGTGTTGGTGTTGGTGTTGGTGTTGGTGTTGGTGTTGGTGTTGGTGTTGTTGGTGTTGGTGTTGGTGTTGGTGTTGGTGTTGGTGTTGGTGTTGGTGTTGTTGTTGTTGTTGGTGTTGGTGTTGCTGTTGGTGTTGGTGTTGGTGTTGGTGTTAGTGTTGGTGTTGGTGTTGGTGTTGGTGTTGGTGTTGGTGTTGGTGTTGGTGTTGGTGTTGGTGTTGGTGTTGGTGTTGGTGTTGGTGTTGTTGGTGTTGGTGTTGGTGTTGGTGTTGGTGTTGGTGTTGGTGTTGTTGTTGGTGTTGGTGTTGGTGTTGGTGTTGGTGTTGGTGTTGGTGTTGGTGTTGGTGTTGTTGGTGTTGGTGTTGGTGTTGGTGTTGGTGTTGGTGTTGGTGTTGGTGTTGGTGTTGTTGTTGGTGTTGGTGTTGCTGTTGGTGTTGGTGTTGGTGTTGGTGTTGGTGTTGTTGTTGGTGTTGGTGTTGGTGTTGGTGTTGGTGTTGGTGTTGGTGTTGGTGTTGGTGTTGGTGTTGGTGTTGGTGTTGGTGTTGGTGTTGTTGGTGTTGGTGTTGGTGTTGGTGTTGGTGTTGGTGTTGGTGTTGGTGTTGTTGTTGTTGTTGGTGTTGGTGTTGCTGTTGGTGTTGGTGTTGGTGTTGGTGTTAGTGTTGGTGTTGGTGTTGGTGTTGGTGTTGGTGTTGTTGTTGGTGTTGGTGTTGGTGTTGGTGTTGGTGTTGGTGTTGGTGTTGTTGGTGTTGGTGTTGGTGTTGGTGTTGGTGTTGGTGTTGGTGTTGGTGTTGGTGTTGGTGTTGGTGTTGGTGTTGGTGTTGGTGTTGGTGTTGGTGTTGGTGTTGGTGTTGGTGTTGGTGTTGGTGTTGGTGTTGGTGTTTCTTCGTCACGTCAACTAGCGTACCCACCGAACTTGGTACCGCCCAAAATCGGTTTTTTTATTAGAATAATTTTGAGCATTCACGATTCCATCCAAAATAAATTTTTTTGATAGAACATTCGCGATCGATAACAGATTAACGCCACTCGAATTTCATATATTGATTGAATAAAAACTTTTTCGGATTTTATTGAATTCAATATCCTTTATTTACACGCAATATAAAGAGGTTAAGGGAGTCACATGTCAGATTAACTCAATGCTTTGTGGTAGACTACATTCTTCGTTTTGTTGTCCGGTGTGTAAATAAACAATGAAGAATTCAACACGCGAACATTCCACATATAATGGCAATGTGGATGACAAGGAAAGATTTGCCTTGAGATTTATTGATTGGAGAATGCAATACAAATCGGAAAATTAATGCGTTTGAACTCGAATAATAAATTAGTTGAATGGAATTCTCGGAATGAGTACCTCCTCGTCCTTGACAATTGGCCACCATTCCGGAGCTGTGATGAGGTTCAATCTGGTAGTCGCTTGCTACGAGGTCCAACCAAAGGCTGACTTAAAAACTGGTACCACAGGCAGTCGGCAGCTCCAGATTACTGACTTGTTAGGATGACCGTTCAGGGATAAACGTGGTGGTTGTAGTTTACCATATTGCTGTGGAGTTGCATTTTTCAACCGGTTGCCGCACACAAAAGTACGGAAGAACTGTTATGTAGGCCTCCACTCCTACCAAGGATTGCAACATGTCATTACAACATATTCTTATTTGATACCTTTGAATGCTAAAAGAGGTACAGGCCGCTGCAATGTTTCGGTCTCGTGCTTGGAGCACATTTGGATTCTCTGTCCGAACACATTTTGATTCTCTGTCCGAACAGCACCAACTTGTTAAATTCGTTATTTTAGCATTTATGAACACCAGAGTCTTAATACTGGACCCAAAGGTTATTATCATTACAATTATCAAAACTGGTTCCTGGAAAAAATATTATTGAGATATAAAACCGGATAATTCAAAATCGAATACGATGTCAAGACATAAAATTCGATATCTTAACACTTTGAAAAACTTAAGTTTTCAAATTGGAAGCAGCTTTGATTATTATCGAAGCTATTTTATCACATAAAAGTGTAAATTTACAACGAAATCGACCCATATAACTCAAAAAATTAAACACTATAACTTCGCATCCATGAAAGCCAGACTGTTATTACTGAGACCAGATTGAGGTATTGTTGGAAAGCACCTCCACTAGGGCGTATCGAAAAATTTAGATCGTATTCTAAGAGGTCTCTAAAGTTGCATGGCGTTGTCAAGATTACCCAAAAAAAATTTTTAAGGAAAAAAAAGGATATCTTCCTGTCTCGCAAGGACAAGGTTGTTTTTTTAAAGCAGCGATGCTGTTGCTGCTTGTCGGAATATGTGTGTACGTGTGCGATGCTGTTGCTGCTTGCTTGTATGGAATATGTGTGTACGTGTGTGGTATAAATAAAATTTAAATACGGGAAAAAACGAGTTGTAAGGAAAATATTTGATTTATCCACGTAAATATATAAATAAAATTTATACTCAGGCGTTGATAATGTTAATATGCGTTATTTCCCTTAGTGTACATATGAAATTGTTTTAGAGTGCATTAAAGACTAAAAATTGGAAACAGATATGAGAATTGTCAGAACTCAAGAGAGAGAAAAAGCAATGCTATAGAGGAGGAAGGTCCTACCGGGGTTTCTTCGAGTGGGGTCCCTGAACAGGTGGATTTAATCTGGGGAGCCTCGAACAAGGGTCCTACACCAGGGGAACTCTGACCAACAAATTGTTCTCCTTGGTAAGCGAAATTTCACAGAAAACCGTTTAGCTTTTTTTATTAAAAATATCCCCGGTAATATACCCTATATATTAGCAAACTTTATATTGCTCATTCAAAAAAAAAAAAAAGTCTTACACACGTTAAATAATTTAAATTCAATTATTTTAAATATAACCAAGAGCTAACTGGTCAAAATGGTTGCCAGATTCGTGTTCAGCAGGTCAAAATACATGGAAATATGTGCGTTTACCTTCTCGCACTCAAACTTTTTTTCTTGTGTGTTTCGGTTTAATAGGAAATTATTCATGAAAAAACGAAAATGGGACTTTTCGTGCTAAATTACGTGCTAAATAGGAGATATTTTTTTTTAGAACTGACATATAAAGATTATAACGCTATATCATGAATGCTTTATACAAAATTCGTGGCAAAACTTTAATTTGTAAATGTATAGATAACGCAGAGATTTGTGTTACAAAATGTCATCTCACAAAAAAAAAAAAAAAAAAAATTCTCCGTGTCCCGATCAGAGAACAGCTTGATTGCATTCAAATGGCGTTTCGAATATATCCTCAATATACGAGCACCGAATGTGCCTTCTGCATTAAAATTAATGCGCGAATACATGCACCAATCGCTGCGGATACGAATACCATAGAGTATGATTGGTCGCGATTACGATTGCCTACGAATCAAGAATACCCAACAAAGCGAGACATGAGCAACATTCGGCAAAAGCAACGAAAATTCATGCTTTTATGTCCATTCGTACCACGGAGAAAACTCGCAGTCTGCAGTGTTGATTTTTTTGTATACGAAAAAAGCTCGTGAAAAAAAAAACTATTTGTGCCGTACACACATGGCTATGGGATGACAATGTTATAAACTAGGGATTGCCAAAGAGTGATTTTTGAAGAGTGCAACAACAAATACAGCAAAAAACAAACAACAACAACAAATCGTGGAATACGTAGTACAATAAGGAATTATTAACAAAAAAAAGCAGTCGGTGACGAAACAATACGCAAAAATACCAACAAGAAGCCTTCAGCGTAACAAGCGCTATATTTGCCAACAACGACAAGAATAAACAACAACACACACATGCTGTATTGTTGCGGAGTGGAAAGAGTTAGGCGATGGCAATCGCTGCAGCTACAGACACTCGAGTGTTAAGCGAAGCATCCGAATGTCTGCATTGTCTGGATGGTGCCTTTGTATGTATTCGCAATCGTTACAAAATGTGCTTAGCACCAATCGTTGTTTACGAACTCGAGCGGTATGCGTGCATTAATTTTTATGTGCGATTGTGGCTGACGACGATTGTTATTCGAGTGGCAAAAAATAACGATTGGGCTTGTGCAAATCTCTGGTCCCGATGCCTGATTTTTTTTAATGTTTGATTCTAAAAAACTCTTGCGCATTTAGTATTAAATGTCATTATGACCTTTCATTATTTATATTAAAAACAATTTTGAGCCTTAGGCCAAGTATGTTGACAACAAGATTACATGAAGACAATGAAGGCAACAACCAACAACAACAACAGCGATAAGCCACTGCGATCGAATTTTCGAAGATGCACATGCCTAAAAGTTATCGATCAAGGTTAACCTTGATACAGGGTGCATCATAAGGAGATAAGAACTTATAGCGTTTTTTTTTCTGGCGATAATGTTTCTTTATTCTGCACTGCGGTAGGGCTGTCATATTTTCGTGTTCTTTTCTCAGCATCTTCATAGAGTTGCGTGTTCTTTTCCCAAAATGGTGCACTCTGATCCAGCAAAAGTGCGCCATTTTCTACGCTAGTAAAATCGTAAGTGCGGAATGCAACATTATCACGAGAAAAGAAAACTGTATTAGAGTGAGTGTTGCCCAGCGGATTTTTATGCATCGTTTACAATTCATAAATAAATTTCGTTATAATGGATGTAATGGAAGTTTTCAATTGTTTGCTGCTTCATTTTAATATTGCTAAAATTTACTTTTAATATTTGTGCGTCACAATCAAATAATTTCAGCAGCAAACGAAAACAGTCGAACAGCTGATTTGTGACAGGGTGGCATTTTTCTTGTTCTTTCTCATATGAAAATTGCAACATTTCCGCAGGGACTATGGCAATATTTTCGTAATGTTGCCATCTAATGAGGTGACATTTTGATCGAGAAACGAAAATGCCATTAGTTACTAATGTAAAAGCATTCTCTCTGCCAAAACAAACTTCCGGGTATTTTTCTCGGCATATTGGCAGTGTAAGTAGGATCTAAGTAGCTTGAGTGGATCACAGTGAAAAGTCACGCAAGCCTACTGACGAGTTGATGTAGCGGCCAACGAAACAGTCTGTCTAGTCCGCTGTGTGATTTGCTCTATTATAGAGCCTCTATACAGAGCAACGTGTAATTGTACACGGCAAAAAAACTTAAAATTGAATACAATGTGTTCAAAAAATTTGTTCATAATTTGCCTTATTTTCATATTTTTTTCAAAAGTGTTGAACACATATACTCTTACTTTGACGAAATTTGTTGCAAGCTATTTTTTAAACACAAAATTCATCAAATTAACAACAATTGTCGTCAATTTTAAAATATTTTTTTTTTTCAGTGTAATTCTATTACAAATACTCGTATCATGGATCACGAATACTGTGTGACAAGCGAATGTAATTGTTGTTTGCTATTGATTCAAAGTTGATTTATTGTACTTTGGGCACGTAAAAAGAGTAATAGTGGGTTTCGTTTTTATTTTCAAAAGCTCACGTGCAATTCTGGAAATATCTTAAGTATTAGGTTTATTTAACTTCTGTGCACTTATATATAACTTCTATGGAAATCAAGGCGAATTACTTAATATGTACTTGAATCAATTTGATATTAAATGATTAAAATCTTATTATCAAACATTAAAAAACATACAGGATTAAGACAAGAGCTTTTTTAAAAACATCAATATTTTAAAAAATTCTCTTACATTTTTTTATGTCTTAAATACGCTAAACATATTAGATCCGCCACAGAACAATAGCACCCACTTCAAATACCAAAAATTTTCAACTTTTTTACCTCAGCAACACATTGATTTCAAGTCAAAATCCGACGCTAAGATAAAAATCCAACCAGAGATATTTCGCTCGCGCAGCTGCTTTGTCTGTCATTTATTTGTCTCAATCTCTGTTGGTTGCTTATGCTTTTATTTATTTTGCAATTGTTTACTTAAGTTAAGCCACAACAAAGTAAGAACAAAAAAAAAAAAAAACTAGAAGAAAAAAAACCAAATCTTATCAAATTCAATTAGATGACATTTTCAAGTGCTGTTGAGATCGTTGAGTACACTTAAGTAATGAATATAAATGACAAGATAAAAATGTATCTCATGAAATTAAAAAACAATTTCAATATTTCAAAAAGAATTTTATAGGGTATTTATCTATAAATATCACAAAAAAATATTTAAATTTCAAGTGTTAACGTATAAATTGCGGTTCCATCTGATTTATAAATAAAACACTACAAACGAAGGAATGAATGAACTCATTTTCATTGAATGAAGAAAAAATAATTTCATTATCATTTCATTGTTGGGTTCAATGTATTTCTTAAAGCTCTTATTTTTTTTGTTTTCCAATTAATTTTCCAATGCGATGAGTCATTTTAATTTTCTCTTAAAAATTAAAAATTAATAATTAAAAATGAAAAATTAAAAATTAAAAATTTAAAATTAAAAATTAAAAATTAAAAATTAAAAATTAAAAACTAAAAATTAAAAATTAACATTAAAAATTAAAAATTGAAATTAAAAATTAAAAATTAAAAACTCAAAATTAAAAATTAAAAATTAAAAATTAAAAATTAAAAACTAAAAATTAAAAATTAACATTAAAAATTAAAAATTAAAAATTAAAAATTAAAAATTAAAAATTCAAAATTAAAAATTAAAAATTAAAAATTAAAAATTAAAAATTAAAAATTAAAAATTAAAAATTAAAAATTAAAAATTAAAAATTAAAAATTAAAAATTAAAAATTCAAAATTCAAAATTCAAAATTCAAAATTCAAAAATCCAAATTCAAAATTCAAAATTCAAAATTCAAAATTCAAAATTCAAAATTCAAAATTCAAAATTCAAAATTCAAAATTCAAAACTAAAAATTAAAAATTAAAAATTAAAAATTAAAAATTAAAAATTAAAAATTAAAAATTAAAAAATTAAAAATTCAAAATTCAAAATTCAAAATTCTAAATTCAAAATTCAAAATTCAAAATTCAAAATTCCAAATTCAAAATTCAAAATTCAAAATTCAAAATTCAAAATTCAAAATTAAAGATTTAAAATTAAAAATTAAAAATTAAAAATTAAAAATTAAAAATTAAAAATTAAAAAATTAAAAATTAAAAATTAAAAATTAAAAATTAAAAATTAAAAATTAAAAATTAAAAATTAAAAATTAAAAATTAAAAATTAAAAATTAAAAATTAAAAATTAAAAATTAAAAATTAAAAATTAAAAATTAAAAATTAAAGATTTAAAATTAAAAATTAAAAATTAAAAATTAAAAATTAAAAATTCAAAATGAAAAATTAAAGATTTAAAATTAAAAATTAAAAATTAAAAAATTAAAAATTAAAAATTAAAAATTAAAAATTCTAAATTCAAAATTAAAGATTTAAAATTAAAAATTAAAAATTAAAAATTAAAAATTAAAAATTAAAAATTAAAAATTAAAAATTAAAAATTAAAATTTAAAAATTAAAAATTAAAAATTAAAATTTAAAAATTAAAAATTAAAAATTAAAAATTAAAAATTAAAAATTAAAAATTAAAAAATTAAAAATTAAAAATTAAAAATTCAAAATTCTAAATTCAAAATTAAAGATTTAAAATTAAAAATTAAAAATTAAAAATTAAAAAATTAAAGATTTAAAATTAAAAATTAAAAAATTAAAATTTAAAAAATTAAAAATTAAAAATTCAAAATTCAAAATTAAAGATTTAAAATTAAAAATTAAAAATTAAAAATTAAAAATTAAAAATTAAAAATTAAAAATTAAAAATTAAAAATTAAAAATTAAAAATTAAAAAATTAAAAATTAAAAATTAAAAATTCAAAATTCAAAATTCTAAATTCAAAATTTAAAATTCAAAATTCAAAATTCAAAATTCAAAATTCAAAATTCAAAATTCCAAATTTAAAATTCAAAATTCAAAATTCAAAATTCAAAATTCAAAATTCAAAATTCAAAATTCAAAATTCCAAATTCAAAATTCAAAATTCAAAATTCAAAATTCAAAATTCAAAATTCAAAATTCAAAATTCAAAATTCAAAATTCAAAATTCAAAATTGAAAATTCAAAATTCAAAATTAAAGATTTAAAATTAAAAATTAAAAATTAAAAATTAAAAATTAAAAATTAAGAATTAAAAATTAAAAATTAAAAATTAAAAATTAAAAATTAAAATTCAAAATTCAAAATTCAAAATTCAAAATTCAAAATTCAAAATTCAAAATTCGAAATTCAAAATTCAAAATTCGAAGTTCAAAAGTCAAAAGTCAAAATTCACAATTCAGAATTCAAAATGAAAATTCAAAATTCAAAATTAAAAATTTATTTTCATACAAGCAAAGCTAATATGAAAAATAGCTAATTTTCGTATAAATTTCCCAAAAACTATATGTGAAAATTCATTGAAATTTTATGTGTATTTGAATTGTTGCTTATAAACTCCGAATCATATACTATACATGGCTAGATGTTCATTAAGCAAATCTGCAACAAATGAGGCAGGCTGGCTGTCGTCAGAGATATAAACTCTGCTATCGCACCGCTTTTATTTGCCGAAATAATAAAAAAAGCTGAGGTTGATTTTTGAAATTAAGACCGAAAGCATGGAAAGCAATTAAGCTAATCTTTTTATCAGTTTGGAAGTTTTTTGGTGTTTGTTCTTAATCGTTTCGTAAATAAATAATTCTATTTTAAGACTTAAGGTTTTGAGGTTCTGTTCTTTGTTATTGTTATGTGTAACATCTGAGGGCTTTAACTGAGTTTAAAACAAATTAAACATATGCGTCAATTTACGAAATTATATAGACTAAAATATAAAACAGATTTTGTTGAAATAAAAGATAGATAAGAGGAGTAAATAAATATTAATATGACAAGGTTATATCAACAGCAGGTTTATGTACTTTGATCTGTGTGAAAAATTGTTGAAAAAAATTATTCAAAATAAGAGTTGGCTGTGTCGTGGACAGACCCGTAGGTATCATTGTTTCTTTATCGTTGACCTTATTCTTCTCCCTATCCTTTCCATTGTTCCTAAACTTATCCTCAACCCTCCGTTCTTCTTTTATTTGTCCTAATAAGTTTCCCTACTTCATGTCCAAATTATAGTTGCAATCCATAACCAAATTCTTGATTAAAGAATTGAATTCGTCCTTGACCTTATTTTTGTGCCTATCATTTCCATTGTTCCTAAACTTATCCTCAACCCTCCGTCCTTCTTTTATTTGTCCTTATAATTTTCCTACTTCATGTCCAAATTATAGTTTTAATCCATGTCCAAATTCTTGATTTAATTCTTGTCCGTATCCCTTTCCTAGTTTGGAAAGGTGTGTTTTAAGTGTGTGTCTAAATCTTTGTACTTATCTATATCCTAATTTTCATAGTCCTTTTCTGGTTTTATAGTGCGATTTCATTGTGTTATTTTGTTGTTTGTGACCAGTGTTGGTTACCACGAAAAACTTATGAAATCGTAACTTTTGTTTTCAGCTTGTCTAGATTTTGATTTTTGTTGTTGTTTCGCACGCTGTTGCTTCTGGGTTTGCGTTTGCTTTTGTTTTTGTTTTTGTTTCTCCATTGATTGTATTTTTAGCTGCAGCTAACATTGCCTTAGCATATCTTTTTTATGCCATAAAATTTGCCGTTGCGTCAGAATTCACACAGTTAAAATTCCATGCAACTTTTTTTCACTGTTGTTACATTTTCACTGAATTATGTCGTTGCCACCCTAAAATCATGACGATAAGAATTTTTAATATTTTTGTTGTGACGCTTAATAGCACATCTATGCTGTCGTAAAGTAAAATTTACCACAGCACATCTTCTAAGCGGGTAATAATTCCATGCAACTATGCTACATTGTTGGTGCATTAGCTACTATCTTCACGACCTGACAACTTCACAATTTTTTTTTTTATTTTTGTCGTAAGCCCAAGTATAAATCCTTCATTTCTGTTTTCAAACAATTAGCGTAGCTCTTACTTACCGAGTAATAATTCAATGCAACGCCGCAGAGTAGAACGCTTTCATACAACAGGCGGCCATTGATAGTAAGCGTCATCGGAATGGAACGAAATTTGACGTATATGACTTTTAGATCAAAAAAATGAAAATTTGTAAAAATGGTTGAAATCGGTTAAGGGACTCGCCAACCTCCCATACATATTTTTTCTAAAAGTGTTATAACTTCGCGATAAATACTCGTAAAAAAATATAATTTCACACATACAACACTTTCAGTATTAAAACATTATTTAGAAAAAATTTTCCAAATCGGTCAAACCACATACCCATCTCCCATACAAAATAATGAATCCAAAAAGAAAAATCAAAAATATTTTACGAAAGATGTAATGAATGGTTTGAATTATTAACTTTCAAATGGCATTCAAAGTTTATGTAATTATTGCATTTTATTTTTTTTTTCGGTCCATATTCTAAATGGCCATATCGTCCCACTGTGCGCCGTTGCATTATCAATCTTTGAGCGGCCCTCTCTGTGTCCCCATGACGTCAGAAATTTTTTGTCTAATTTTGTTGCGAGAGCTTAAGAAAGGCCTTTATGGGCGCATCATATTTTATATAATAGCACTAGTACTCAGCGAGTAATAATTCCATGTAACAAATTTGTAGTTTCGTAGCTTAAGCAGATTCCTCCGAGTCCGGAAGACGTCTTTAATTTTGTTTATATTTTTATCATAAAGTCAAAGAATTAACCCATTAATAAAACATTTATTTTAATCATAGCATCTATACCTAGCGAGAAACAATTGAATGCAGCGCCGATGCATTTTGAAAAAATGTCTTTTTTTAACTTGTTTTTGAAAATCTGAGCGGTAAAACGTAACCTTGTCACGTCAAAAAAATTGTGACAATATCTCAAACGCGGTTTAGTTGGTTGAACAATTTTGGGTATTTTTTAATCGGAAGGTTATTGGTCGGTATGGAGTTGCGCTGATTTACAGCCAGATAGCAATGCTAATACATATATATTGTCAGATATTTAAGATTGGTCTCGATTTCTTTCAATAAATGTTGATCGTAATCAACTAACTCAAACGACAACTGTTATTAGGAATTCCAATATCGAAATGTACCTAATATTAAATACATATTAGTTGATAAAATATATGGGATATATTCAGTGTTGAGATTCGTCAGATAGGGTGATAGCCACACCGGGATTCAAGAAAATAGCAATCATGAAATCAATTTATTGGGTGTTAATTCCTTGAGCTCTTGACACCATGCCATGGGTAAAGTTCAAATAGTGTTAAGCCAACAAAGTACGTGACTACATTTGATCTCAATGAAGGATCTGGGTTTGCTCTCTATTATAGAGCAAACGGTATTGCAATACGATTTAAAATAAAATTTGATTGGGAGCATTACGAAAGCGTGTTGCCAACATATTGGATACTAACCGAGGTGAAATTTTTCTTAATGAAGCTTATTATAATGTAGCACCTAAGCATGCCACCTAAACATGCCTTGATCGTAATCTTTTCTGTATTCATTTTCTTTTTCCTCAACCTTATCATTATACTTTTAATAATTTTTGTCCTATTCCATATCCAAATCCTTTTACATATTCTTGTCTTTATCCTAACTTCAAAATTCTTGTTATAATCCTTGTCCAACTTCTTCTCTTACCTTTGCCCTAAGCCTTGTAATGGCTACGTCGATCCTTGTTGCAATTTTTGTCACAATAACATTCCTATTCTTTCTCTTTATTTTTGTTCTTGTCCTTTTCTGCAAACTTGTCGTTATCCTTTACTTAATTCGTATACTAATCGTTGCCTCTAGCTTGGTTCAAACCCTTCTTCTAATCCTTGTCCTTATCCTTGTTTCAATCTTTGCTTGAACTATTATTCTTGTCTTAACTCTTGCCCTTATCTATGACTTAATGCTTGTTTTAATGCTTGTCCTTTTATTTCTTGACTTAATCCTTGTCAGAAGCGTTTTCCTGATACTTCTTCTTTTATTTACTCTGGTCCTTATTCTTGTTTTTATCATTTTTGCAATTCTTATCCTAGTCCTTATCCAAACTGTTATCCTGTTCTTATATCTGTAGTAATCCACTCATTATAGTCTTAATTGTTGATGCAATTCTTATTTCAATCCTTTCCTTAATACTTTAAGCATTCGTTTTTGAAATTCTTGTCAGAATCTTTGTTGTAACCCTTCTCCTAATACAATTGAAAAGCTAGTATTAATCCTTGTCCTAATTAATGTCCTTATCCTTGTCCAAATCCTTGTCTTAAGCCTTTTCCTAGTCCTGGTTCTATTTTTTGTACGTATGTACAAGCTTTTTCATTTACTTTTGATTTTGCTGTTACTTTTGATTTTGCTTTTGCTTTTGAGTATGGGGTATGGGGGAGGCGAAAAAACTACAAATTTTTGTTATAGAATAGCTTTGGAAATAAAAGTGACAGAACGTTGAAACTCAGAATAGATCTACCACTTGGTGATGTCCATCTACTAGAGAACTGGAACGTGCATAGGACAAGGGGGTGTGGCTCCACCTATATAACCCAAAGTTTTGATATCAAATAGCTTTGGAAGTAAAACTCACAGAACATTGAAGCTAAAAATGGAGTTACTATTAAGTAAACCTCTGCACAAATGCACTCGTTTTTTCCACAACTGTAGATCCAACAGTGCAGAGTTCAGAGCTTGACAGAACTCTGTTACTCAAGCAGAGCGTGTCTAAGTCATTTAATGATAACAAACGAACACTGCAGAGCACTCGTCAGCTTCAAATCAAACCATGTTCGCCGTTTGCTTTAACAGAGCAATTACTAACAGCGAAAAATGCATCAACCACACCTAACACAACAGAACCTTGGCGAAGTAATTATTTCTAACATTGGCAAATAGAAATTTTATTTTTACGAATTCGGTGCTTGGGCGAACACTAGGTAAAACTTGGTCGCTGAATCCGAAATCGTTGTCAGTATTTTAAAATGAAAAAATTTTTAACAAAAGGGTTGCCACCTTATAATGTATTTTTCACGAGTTTTAAACATTGTAAAACAGTTTTAGGGGGTCACTGTTTTCGAATCTGATGTCAGAATTTTAAAATTAAAGATAGCTAAAAGGGCTGCCACCTAATTTTTTTTATTTTTACGAATTCGGTGCGGGGGTGAACACTAGGTAAAGATGGGTCGCTGAATCCGAATCCGTTGTAAGAATTTTAAAATTGTGAAATTTTTAACCCTTTAGGGTTGCCACCTAAAAATTTTGAAATTCTGACTACGGATTCGGATTCAGCGACCCATTTTTATCTAGTGTTCGCCCCAGCATCGAATTCGTAAAAATAAAAAAAAAATAGGTGGCAACCCTATCTGCCATTTTAAATTTTAAAATTCTGACATCAGATTCGAAATCAGCGACCCACTAAAACTGTTAGATAATGTTTAAAACTTTAAAAAAATTATTAGGTGGCAACCCTATTGTTAAAATATCATACTTTTGAACATCTTACATCGGATTCGGATTCAGCGACCAATTTTTACCTAGTACTCACCCCAGCACCGAATATTTTAAACTACAAAAAATTTAAGTGGCAACCCTATCCACCATCTTTAATTTTAAAATTCTGAAATCAGATTCGAAATCAGCTATCCCTAAAAACGGCTAAACACGAAATCTACAGAACCCTAAATGGTCTTAATACACTTAAGTTTTTCCTACACTTCATTGAATTATTTGTATACTTGAATTATTTGGATAGGAGCCACACCCATTTATCAAATCCCCATTCCAGTACCCTACTTCCCATATTCTACTTTCTAGTAGAAGGATATCACCAAGTAAGAACTCCATACATATTGAGTTTCATTGTTATACGGCATTTACTTCCCAAGCTATTCAAAGACAGCACAACTCCAAGCGTTCTGCTGTTGTTTACATAACTTTCTAGTCAGTGCACACTTCTTTTTCGAATCGTGCCTAACATTGCTTTGGTTTCAGTTTGTTCTTGTTCTGCTCAAGCGATGAGTGTTCTTCGTAGTAAAAATAAAAAAAAAAAATAAATAACTGGCCATTTCAGCCCTTAAAAGGACTTTGACCTAGCTTCTTATGATCAATTGTGTTGTGCGTGTTATTAAGTTTGTACACAATTGACCGAGAACCGGACCTACATTCTTAACGCCGACTCCGAACGGCGATGAACTGAATGTTCTCGTTCTCAAGAAGCTTTACATGGCATTTTGATTACTCTCTGAGGTTTGCCATTGTCTGCAGAGAAGTGGCGGCCGTACAGAAAAATTATTTTAATTCAAATAATTTTCTGTCGCTGCTGGGGTCCGAACCTGGGTCTCCAAAGTTCGTTGACATAGCGGCCACGCACTTTAACCAACTACGCCACAGTGTTCTTCGTAGTATTTGGCTTGATTTCATTGATGAGAGCAAAACATAGCAAAAGCTTGCACTACAAACGAGTGCTTTGAAACGCATTTCAAGCGCACTCGTGCAGAGGTTTACTATTTAGTGATGTCCTGCTACTTGGGAAGTGTAACCGGCAGTGGACCATGAGTGTGGTGTCAGACTAAGGTTCTATTAAAAGTTTTGAATGCACTTAGTATTTTCCAATATAGTTCCAGGGTGTAGTAATGCGCGTCGGATACCGGTAGTAAAATATAAATAACAATAACAATAACAAAGATAAAAAAAAAACAAACACGATCCATCATGCATGAAAGTAGCATTTGGTAAATGGATTTAATTCTTGAGCTACAGTGCGCGTGTTTTATGTTTACTAATAAATGACATTTACTTCTTAAGCATTGTACTGTCTTAAAGAAGTTGATTTATTTATTTATTTAAGTTTATTTTAAATTCCAGTGCTAGACAGGCTAGCAGTTAAATAATACGCATGATTCGAAATATTAACAGTACCTTACAATTTATAAGGTATCTAAAAATACAACTTAAAAATAGACTTAAGATTGAAAAAAAAAACTTCAACATTGTAGGTTCAACATTAAATAAGCCGGGGGTTCAAGAGTACAAAGTATGCTAAGAAGCTGCGTGTCGCTTTGTAAATACAAAACAATTACGAGCGCTTACAAAAGAATTGCGCATGAAAATCTCGTTTTCGTCAACTTCTGCCTTTAAGTATCACATAACGTATCGGCTAGGTAAACAAGAAGAAGAAAAAAACAAAAACAACAACACTATACAGAACGCGTGTGTTAATTAGTATCTGCATGCAAAAATCTGACAAAGAGCTAAGAGACACAAAACAAAAAAAAAAAAAAATAAAAATGTGGCAACATCTTAGCACAAGCACACATCTTTATGGTTGATTTAATTAGTAACATTTGTTCGTTAAACAAACAAAGCGAAACAACAAAAGAATCAAAACAAAAACAAAAAAAAATAACAAAAAACTTAAATTCGAATCAAAATAAAACAAAATATTATTCAAAATAAGCACAGCCTAAAAGCTTCATTCGCAGGTGCAGTGCTAGCTTTTTAGCACGGCTAACCTGTGCTGGCACTCAGCCAAGTGTTTAGCTTGTGGCGACAACAGAGAAATAGCGCAACAGCGCAACAGTAAAACAACATAACCACACATGAACCTACGTTGTTTACATTACCGGAAGTGCATACATTTAACAGCTTTAGTGGTGCCATTTAATGGCTAACTGTTGTTTTTTTTTTTTCTTGAGTGTGTGTTCGTTTGTATGTTTTGTATGCATGTGAATTGACAAAAAACAAAACGTTGTCGTTTATGTTTTTACCTGGGCTTTGTAAAGAGTACAAGGTTTTTGTTTGGTTTTTTTTTTCTTTGCTTGGATCAAGCTGCGGAAAGCTGTTTTTAACTAGCTTGGTTCAGCGTGTGTGAAGTTGAGGCTATTTATTTTTATAGAGCATTTTGAATAAAATTTAGTTGATGGCCTTATTCTTTGGAAATGGCTTAGTTTTTAAGCACATATTAAAAAAGTTCGATTTGTTAAGGAACAACAGGGCGTATGAGTGGTATTAATTGAAACAAAATTGTTCATGTCGTGCCCTAAAGTGCCAGGGCCAAAAAATAAATTTTACAATTGAGAATTTTTCTAATTTTGTCAGCCAGGCATAACATGTTAAACTGATTTTTGTTTCGAATCTAAAATGTCTTGTATTCCAATTTAGCAGATTAGTGATTTTTAAGTGTAGATAAAGGCATAAATATGTTAACTAGGGTAAAAGGGTGATGATTTGCCATGGGGGCACATACGCCATCCCTACTTTTTTCCAAAATTGACAACACTTTCAAATCAAAACAAGCATCTATTTATACAAATATCGATAAAGTTCCATTTTTCCCTATGAAAATGACATTTCAACATCGTAAGTGATCCCGCAAAGTGTGTTTTTATATTTTTTGCTATGCTGCGGAAACATTTTTGTGTAAGTTCATTCATTTTTAATATTTTAAGTGCTTGTCTGGGGAAGTTGAAAATTCACGGTAATTTTTGTGAATACAATCACATATAGTTTTAATAATTTTTATGAAAGAATTAAAAAAAAAATTAGCGACTGCACATGAGTGACTGCTCAGTATGGGGCACATACGCCGAAGTGCATATGGGGCAGTTTCTCCGTCGTATGGTCCCCTTGGGGTAGATTCGCTAGCCATTTATCTTGAAATAAATGGAAAGCCAATTAACAATAAAAAAACTATTTAGGAATTTAATGATAAAAATAGTTCGTAACTACAAATCCAAATCAGACCGCTCCAAAATTGATAAAAATTTAGTAAAACTCGCCATAAAAGATGTTTTGAGTAAAAAATTTAGCATCAGTCCGTCTGCGCTAGAGATCTGCCAGAGATCTGCAGAAGTCAATTGAAAATCAAGTTTTGACTTGACTTGTAGAAACCTGATATATTTCTACCCTACAAGCCACGACTTGATTCTGAAAAACGAATCATAAGTCAGACTTGATTCAATTTTGTTTCTACCCTACATTAATTTGTAAAAAAAATCAAGCTTTCTACTTTTCAAGTCTGTTTTCAAGTCTATGCGACTGTGCTGCCGAAGAAAGCCACTGACGAGTGTCTACTTATACTTTTCTATACAAAGTGACAAAATTGACAAACCCCCTCTAAGTTTTTTTTATGGGAACCCCCGTAAGAAGTGGTCGGAGAGAATAGGTGTCCAAGGGAAAAATGTTCCTTTTGCAAAAGTAATGGGGGGTCGGTCATACATATTAACCCTCTCCGGCACTCCCTTAAAGGCCATCTGTTCATGTGTATGGAAAAAAAATACAAAAATCATAAAATTTGTATGGGAGCCCCCCCAAGGAGTGATCGGAGAGTATAGATGTCAAATGTAAAAATGTTCCTTTTACAAAAGTAATGGGGGTCGGTCATACATATTAACCCTCTCCGGCACTCCTTTAAAGGCTATTTGTTCAGTTGTATGGAAAAAATATACAAAAATCATAAAATTTGTATGGGAGCCCCCCCAAGGAGTGGTCGGAGAGTATAGATGTCCAACGCAAAAATGTTCCTTTTACAACAGTAATGGGGGTTGATCATACATATTAACCCTCTCCGGCACTTTCTTAAAGGCCATCTGATCAGGTGTATGGAAAAATATACAAAAATCATAAAATTTGTATGGGAGCCCCCCTAAGGAGTGGTCGGAGAGAATAGGTGTTAAGGGCAAAAATGTTCCTTTTGCAAAAGTAATGGGGCTCGGTCATACATATTAACCCTCGCCGGCCCTTCCTTGAAGACCCTCCTGTTCAGGTGTAAGGAATAAAAAAACAGTAAAAAAACAAACAAACATACTTCAATCCAATGCTTCAAAGTTAAACTGTTTTGTCAAAACGAAATTGACTGCCCATAGAAAATCTGAAAGCGATTTTTATACCCCCACGTTTAAAAAACGTAAATGGGGGTATATTAATTTTGTCACTCCGTTTGTAACGCCCATAAGGAGGCGTGGTAGGTATAGAAAAGTATATATATTCTTGATCAGTATCACCACCCGAGTTGATTTAGCCATGTCCGTCTGTCTGTCCGTCTGTCTGTGATCACGATTACAGCCGTTATTTTTAAGCTATCATCACTTCAATATTTAAGCTTTTATCTAAAAAATGAAGGTCAAGTTAGTAAATGAGCCAAATCGGATGAAAACCACGCCTACCTCCCATACAAAGTGACTTTATCAAAACGGTAAAATCTCTTAGAATTCAACAAAAATGCATATATCGACTTCCAATTTTGCATATGAGTTTTGATGTTCAAAATACACTCTAAGTATGAAATTTAACCAAATCGGATGAAAATCACGCCTACCTCCCATACAAAGTGACTTTATCAAAAAGGTAAAATTTCTCTAAAATCCACAAAAATTAATGTATGGACTTGAAATTGTTTATATGCACTTTGATATATAACGTGTACTATGTGTAAGGAATTCAACGAAATTGGTTGAAAACTACGCCCACCTCCCATACAAAGCCAATTTATCAAAAAACAAATGCGAATATTTTCTGTTAAAAATATAACGAAAACGTTTTTACAGATAAACATTTTATTGATTGCTTAAGACTTTGAATACACTTTGGTTCGGCCGTGGGGGTATTTTAACTTCGGCCCAGTCGAAGATCGTTTCTTACTAGTTTTTTTTTTTTATTTTCTTTTGTTTTCATTTTCAAATTACTATTGAAAGACAATTTTGGCTATGAGGAAGAGAGCGCAGTCCGAAATGCGTCTACCTCTGTTATTCTACCATGATTGATATAAAAAAATATTTTGTTTTTTGTCGATAAGGGTTGCCAACAGTTTTGATAAAACATTATGTTGTGAATGAATATATGTTTGCTAAGCTTAAAAAAAGCTTGATTTTGCAGTAAAAACCTTGAAGTTTGCTTAGTTTGCCTTAACTACAAATATAAAAGAAAATAAATAAATGATTTTATTCATATTTCGGTGAAAGATAAATGAAAAAAAAATATTAAAATTTTTTAAATACAGGTTGCAACCCTATTCTGCTTAACAAACTACGGAGTCAAGCGCTCTCTCTCAAGTTCAGTAAATAAACGAAAATTAAGAAAGTGAACGAAAGCAAAGCTTACGCAAAACTTAGGCGACTTCAAGGTATATTAAGGAAGGTAGAGTTAGTAGTTGAAATTCTCTCTTGTTGTGGGTACAGGACCTGTCAAAATCGGCTATTGAACGAAAAAAAGCAAAACAAATAAAATTTTCCAATTAGACTTGTGTTGTTGATGAAAATTATTTAAGCGATTTAATGCCCAGAAGTTGTGCAATTTGTAAGAAGCCTTTTCAAAAATAAAATGGCTTGTCTTTTAGTGTGCCTCTTAACGAAGCAAGACGCAATCGCTGGAACGTTGCTTGTTCCACAACATTTTCCCAATCAGCGTGGGTCTGCGAAAAGCGTTTTTATAAAACGGATTTTATAAATCCTCCGGGGAATAACTGCTTTCCACTCCGGTTGCAGCCAGGAGCAGTGCCTTCCTTAGTGTTATTTAACCTTCACGATAAATACTAAAAAAAAACATTCAGCACGTACAAAAATTAAAACTATGAATTTTAACACATTTGACAGTTTTCTATTCACTGTTTTTTGTTTTTGAAGCGAAGCTTTTTACGCCTCGTTCTGCGATTTGCTAGAGTGAAATCAGAAAAAACGACACTTCTTTCCGACACCTTTTTTCTTAGAATTGGTATTGTTTTTGGTATAGAATTGGTAATTGAACCAGAAAATGTTAAATTAAAAATAATTTCTTGCCCGCTGCAGGAACTGAACCCACTCCTCACAGTTCTCTCGTCTGTTGGTACTTTCCTCTAACCATTACGCTAAAACCCTTTCTTTCATAATTTTGTCGATTCAGTGATAAACATTAGCTAAAGCTATGTTTCAGCAGATCACTATAATCTAGTACTTTAAGAGTAGATTAAGAAATATAATCTATTACTATTCTAGGACTATGTATTGGCTAGCCAACCGACAAAAGTAGCAAACAAAACGAACTAGAGCAAAGATAACTAAATTTACCGAGCTATGGTTTGAATCTTCGGTTTGTCCATGCGAACTAAAAGCCCTAACGAACTAAAAGAACGAACGAACTAAAAGAAATATTCACTAAGGATTGTGTATTAGATGTTGTTTCTACTTCCCACTAAAGGTCGTTATAAATATCGTTAAAAATAAACAATCTGTAAGTTGATTAAATTGTAAAAAAATTAATGATTTTTGTATATTTATTCCCTAAAACTGAACAGGGGGTTTTAAGGGAGGGCCGAAGACGGTTAATATATATGATATATATACTTTGTTTTTTTAAAGTTTTGAATTTAAAAATTATTTTAATCGAAAAAACGCTATTAAATTATCAAATCTATGAATTTGCGAAAATGCTTCGCTTCTCTCGTGTGTCCAGTGACGCACCTGTGTTTTTTTTTTAAGTTCTTCTTATGTTTGACAGCTACTGTACCCACCACTCCGAGACGAGACTACCTTGTTGAATATACCTTGGGCGACTCCATATAATGCCGTATAGGTTCGTACTTTTGTTCTCTAGCTTTAGTTTGCTTATGTATAACTTGGTTGAGCCTTTTGTACTTTCGATCTCTTGCTTTTATTTGATTACGCATAACTTGGATGAGTCTTAAGAAAATATTTCGTAAAAAGCAATATAAAAAATTTGCATTCAAAAATTATTCTGTAAGAAATAATTCGAAAGCTTGAATACTTTTTACTTTTGTCCAATTTAAAACACCCACCTTATTCCACGCAGAGATCTGTCACTAAAATCTGCCAACTTTCAATTGAGTCACGAAAAGTTAACTCAAAAATTTTCTAAATTGGAGGTAAGCACTGCATTAGCGACAAGCTTTAAATAAATAATTTAGTTGAGTAAGTCAATTAAGATCATGTTGAACACAGCCTGAGTCTCAATATAATTCAGTATATAGCTTGACTCAATCGGAGTGGAAAAAGTGCTTTCAAAATTGTTTTAACCGCATGCAAAAGTGTATTGATCTGAATGGAGAATAATTTGAATAACAATTAAATCAATTAAGACCATAAATATTTGTTTTTTCATTAATATGACAGAAATATAAATAGCAACACTCGTACATTTAGATTTAAAGCTTTCTGAAATAGAGTTTTTCCTCTTTGTGAAGTTCTATTTTGTCTTGTCACATTTGTACGAAGTTCCGAAACTGTCTGTCTGCTTGAATACTTAGTTCACTCAAGTAGTTCAATTTATTAGCACGCTCGTGTTATGCTTTTTATTATAACTAACCTAACATAAAGCTTATCAACAAATATTTATAAACATACATATTTGAACGTACATGTATAAGCCGCTGTTTGCTTGCGCTATATTTCATAGATTGTTTCTAGTCATATGCGATATAAATATTTTTGAATTTTCTGGATAAATAATAAATAAAAAAAAGAAGAAAATACAAAACCAAACACTATCAGCAAAATATACGTTTTATTCGAAACAGCTGCTACTCCCAATTTGGGTGCTGATAAGCAAGGCACACTTATTTTGGTGGTGGGCCTGTTTTACACGCCTGATTTTTAGCGTTGCTTTTTAGGATGATTGGTAAAGAGCATTTTTAGCTTGGCTGCAGAGACTTTGCCAGCGAGTAGTGGGCTATTTTTGAATAGGTCAAAGGAGAATACTTATTATTTAGAGCTCTTTTACTCTTGATAAGACAGGCATTTGACTAAAGGGAGATATTAAATTGTAGAGACCTTTTATAAAGTTATAAATGTTTGGCCGTGGTGATCGTCAAGCTCAAAATAAATTTTTGTTTTTGTTTTTTTAATTTACATATTTTTATGCAAAAAATTAACCCAAAAAATGATATAATTACTTTAAGCAAGATAGAAAAGTTGCTTTCATGATCAGGTAAGCTTAACAAAGTTTTTATTATCTCAACGGCATTGAAAATGTTAAAGCAATAACCAAACAAGATAAAAACTGTCAAAGTTGACACTTATCTGAAGGCTTTAACTCATTTCCTCAGCTTTTTAATATCTCGCATTTATAAAAGTCAAAATTATTGCCAGTCAAATTTTTAAAAGCAGTTCGTTTATGCACTTACAGACTCAAATTCTTGCAACTCATGCCGATCACAATAGTGCGCTTGTAAAAACTGTTTAAAGCCGCTAAAGTAAAATCCATAAAAAACAAAGATTTCAAACAATTACAGACAAATCGCTATCTTTTACACAGAAGCATGAAGTCATAATTAACAGTGTTTTTTTGTTTTTTTTTCTTTAACTTTATTCTGCATTGGTTTTGCAACTGGCTGTGAGCAAAGCAAATACAATTGAATTTTGTTGATAAAAACTGTTTTTATTTATCTATGAAACAGTTGGAAGAAGAAGATAAATATATTTGTTTTTATGTATTCAAAAATATTATCTGTATTTTGGCCAAAAGCACAGCAGGCGGCGCTAAAATAATAAAAAATTATCTTAAAGTTTGTAACGAGAACTGTTTCCGTTCTTAAGCTTTTTTTAAAAAAAAAATCATAAAACAAATAATAATATTGTGAAAACTGTCACAAAAATTGTCTACCTTCTGATCAAAAAAAAAAATACGCAAAATTGTCCATTCAAACAAACCGCGTTTGAGATATTCCAAATTTTTTTCTGGGTTGAACTGTCCTATGATGCTCAAATATCTGTTTGATCACCATTTGTCGACACCCAGCAGTTATTTTGGAGTCAATTGAAAAAATGAACTAGTTCATTTCTAGCGCAGTTCGCAGTAGCTCTGAAAAAGTACAAAAGGCGTTCAGTGTAGAGCAGTGCTTTGCTTTTGTTTTCAAAAGTATTGCTGACAAAAATAAACGCGTTCTGGATACTTTTTAAAATTTTCTGCGCACAAGAAAAAATAATAAAAAAAAAGTGTTTATATACAAAATGTTTTCTGGATTGTGGATGGAAAAGATGATACAAATGAGATCTTTAGGACCTTTCCATTGCACTAAATTCTTACACTTTTGATATGTTCACTTTAAAACTAGTTAAAAAAGAACCACTTTCAGTCTACTGCGAAAGCAACCAGTTTAAAAATATTCCTAATGCAACTAGTTAAAATATAGGGAAAAAGGAGTGTTTCTGGGGACAATTGTCTTTTCCTATGACATCAACCCACAAAAAGCGTCAGTTCGTTCATGGAACTCGTGGAAATAGTACTGGTCCTTTTTGGAACTAGTTCAGAACTATTTCAAATTTGGTCCACTTTTCTGCTGGGCAGTTTGTCAGTGTTTGTTGTGTTCTACGAATGCATAAACAGCATCTGTTTCTGCAAAAAATGTTATCGACAACATCATTACCTCTGAAGAAACATGAGTCTATGAGTATGATATCAAAACTAACCAAAAATCATAGGAATGGCGCTTCTAAGACGGTCTCCAAAACCCAAAAAACCACGACAGTGTCGATCGAAAACCAAAGCTCTATTGGCCGTTTTCTTTGATTTCCCTAGTGTTGTCCACTTTGAATTTCTTCCACCAGGCCAGACAATAGATATAGATCAGTGTCGGCCGACGCCTATGCACGCGTGCTTCGTGAAACTTCGTATATTTACACCGACATAAAACTGGCTGTCGTGCTCACGGTTGCCACTTTGGTACAATTGTACCAAAATTGGTACATTTATTTTCACTTGGTACATCGGTACACTATTTTCTGATTTGGTACATTTTGTAAAAGTTTAGAAATTTCACAAAAATCGAAATTTGGTAGAACTGTTGGCGTAATAATCAATGTTCAAAGTTATGTTTAGCGGAAACTTGCATGATATAAAGTTCTACCTTTATTCTGAGGGAAAGAAAGAGACAAAGTGCAAGATCATAATTAAAAGGAAAATGAAAAACCTGGATTATTCCGCCAATTTTAGTATAAATTATAAATTGTAATTTAGAATTGTTTAATTGTACGCTTCAAGTGTGTGCAGGTGGAAGGAAAAACGCTGCTAATAGAAAGGTAATAACAACACTCGATGTATAATATCATATCACATTTAATAATATTGCGCTAGCAGATTATAACAAAAAAAACCAAAATCTGATGCCAATGACTACGTAGATTTAAGGGAAGCGTCCACTTCTGACCGCGAAAGTGAAGCTGAATACAACAGGTAGTCCTTTTATTTTTATCGAAAAATTTAATAAAAATTTTAAAATTTTATTTTATAATGTTGATATTCCTTCCCAATCAAAGACTGACTACAAAAGGAAGTTTCATCCAGAATGGATGCAGCAATTTTCTTGGCTGTAAAACAAAAATGAGAATGCATTTTGTATCGTCTGCGAGGAATCGTTAGTGAACGACTTTTCACACTTGCACATAAATTCCAAGAACACTTTGCATTGCCAAATTAATGAAAAAAAAAATGAGATCTCGATGGATGCATTCATATAACCCGAAAAAACATCCTTAAAAAAACATCCTATCAAAAATATAAGTTAATAGCATATAAAATAACTAGTTTCTTATGATCAATTGTGCTGTGCGTGTTATTAAGTTTGTACGCAATTGACCTAGAACCGGATCTACAGGTTTAACGCCGACTCCGAACGACAATGAATGGAATGTTCTTGTTCTCAAGAAGCTTTACATGGCATTTTGATAACCCTCTGAGGTTTGCCATTGTCTGCAGAGAGGTGGCGGTCGTACAGCAAAATTATTTTAATTTAAATAATTATCTGTCGCTGCTGGGATTCGAACCCGGGTCTCCAGGTTCGTTGACATATAGGCCACGCACTTTAACCAACTACGCCATGGACGCCACGAATTATTATAATAGATGTTATCACACTGTTTTCAATTTCAATTTCAATTTATTTAAGAAAGAATTGTTCACAAACAAGACAGAGTCTTTTAAATGCAGTAAGAATACACATATAAAACATAACAAATAACAAGTGATAAGCAACAGAGAAATAGGTAAAATTTAACATAATATAATTACTCAAAGATCTTAACAAAATAATAAATAATATTTAAATCAAAATCGAAAAGATCGAAACAATCAAGAATAACAACAAATGAATATTAAAAAATTTTAATTCAGTTAAGGTTGCATTTTTTTTTTTTTTTTTGACAGAAAGAGAATTAAGAACAAAATAAGGTTTAATAATTATTATTAAATTTAGATTTAAAAAAGATTTGCTTAGAATTAGAGAAAGAGATAGACTTAAGAGAAATGTTGGAAAATTACATGCTTAAAGTTGCGTTTACTTGCGATACTTTTTATACTTAAAGGCAGTGAATTCCACAATCTGATGGCGTTCACAAAGAAGAGTCTGTTAGAGTTTAAGAAATTATAAACAGGGATTATAAGATTCAAATTTCTAGTTGACCTACAAAATTGTAGCTTTTCAAATAAGTAGTCAGGAGTGTGAGTGTAGATCAGGTTGTGTAAAAAGATGCAGTTTCTAGCATCCAAATAGTTGAAGATGTTGCAACCGAGAACATTATTGCTCAAGTGACTAATGCGGTCAAACTTTCTAAGACCAAAAATGTATCTTATAGCATTATTAAACACAAGTTGTAACTTAAGCTTGGATCGGGAATCAACTTTACTATACACTACATCTGAGTAGGAAATAATTGGAACTATTAGCTGAAGCACTAATTTTTTTCTGGTCTCTACTGGCACAAATGATGCCGTCCACCTTAGGTTTCGCAGTGCATAATAAACCTTGCTAACAACGGAATTTATATGATCTTCGCACGAGAGTGTGGAGTTAATATAAAAACCGAGATTTTTTTACCTTATCAACAAATTTTAGCTTGACACCATTTAGGAAAATTCCCGGTATATTAAGGAAGGAGTAACTAGATTTAAAAACTGGCAAAACAAATGATTTAAGTGGATTAAGCATAAGGTTGTTAGCTTAAGCCCAATTTGTTATTTTACACAAATCTTCGTTTACTTTGACACATAAATCATCAACGTGACCAATAGGTCTGGACAGGTACAACTGAAGATCATCAGCATATGCATGCATTGTAACATGATTGCATATGCTGAAAATGTCATTAATGAACATTGTAAATAAGAGCGGACCCAGTACTGAGCCTTGAGGTACCCCACAGGCTAAATTTCTGAAAGCGGACAAACTATTACCCACCCTAACTCTTTGAGTCCTTCTGACTAAATAACTATATAACAGACGGACTGCCGAACCAGAAAAACCAAATTCTAACTCCAGTTTTCGACATAGAATTGCATGATCAACTGAATCAAAAGCTTTGGAAAAGTCTAAAAGGCACAGCAAACTTAAGTGCCCCAGATCATATGGCTGTCTAATGTCATCTAAGATTTTAACAATAGCTGAAGAGCAGCTGTGGCCTGATCGAAAGCCAGACTGAAGTGGTGATAAAAGATTATATTTTTTTATGTGTTCTGATATTTGCACGGCCATAATAGACTCCAACACTTTAGATAACAATGATAAGAGACTTACTGGGCGAAAATCAGCTGGTTCATGCGCATTACTTTTTTTGGCTATCGGGATGATTGTCGCTGCTTTCCAAGCCTCAGGAAAACAAGAGCTTGTGATACAGTGATTAAAAATGTGTGTCAAAGGGCTAATTATGTACGGTAGAATTAATTTAACAAATTTAATTGATATGCCACCCTCTCCGACGGCATTTGATTTTATCTTGTTTACACAACAAGCAACCTCATATTCATTAACAGCAACGAACTCGAAACAAAATGGACTTACAGAATTATTAACTCTTATACCAACAGTAGACGCTATATGTGTAGATGATGATCTTGTAATAAAGTACTCATTCAGAATATTGGGATCTACGCGACACTGATCAGTCTTAACATTACATACCCTAGCCAGTCTTAAGTTGTTCCAGAGCTTTTTGGATGGTTGTGCAGAATCCAGTTTAGACATGAAAAACCTACGTTTTGCTAATTTTACAGTCACGTTAGCTACATTTCTAGCTCTTTTGTGTTGTTCCCAATTTGCTGTTGTGGGGTTTCTTTTCCACCGATTGTACATTTTATTACGTTGTTTTAGAGCCAATTTCACATTATTTGTAAACCAGGGACAACATTTATCTGACACACGACGAGAAATTAATGGAACATGTAAGTCAAACAATCCACAAATTTTATTAACGAAGAAATTTAGCTTTTCATGAACAGAACTAAAAAACCAACAATCAGACCAATTGATTGAAGATAGATCATTAAACAAAGATGCATAATCGATAGATTTATAGTCACGAAAACGAAAAGTTTCTTCCGTTACAATAGGTGTAAGATTTATATTTAAAGAACAAAAACTGAGATCGTGATCAGAAATAAAAGAAAGTTGGTCAAAAAGCAAAACATCAGAGACATCTGAGACAACAAAAAGGTCCAATAAGCTCGGAGAAACGTTATTTGCGTAACGTGTAGGTATACTGGTATTCACCGTATGCAGTCCAACCTCAGCAAGTTTATCGAGAAATTGCCTAACAAGGTTATCCATCGATAAAATGTTTAAGTTGAAATCTCCACATATAACAAAATGATCATAGTCAATTGCCAAATTTGACACACTAAAAAAAAATCGATCCAAGCAACAATTACGATACGGACTATACACGCACGACAAGAACACTTTGGTACGATTGTCACAAATTTCAACATTAAGAAATTCAACCTCGGATCCACTAGACACCCCTAACAGATTAACATTTAAATTATTTTTGCAATAAATAGCAACACCCCCACCTTTCTTATTAGTTCGGTCATTGCGAAATAGTTTATAGTTTTTTAAATTCAGGCAAGAGTCACCGATGCTTTGTGAAACCATGTTTCAGAGACACAAATGACATCAACGCAAGAGTTTTCGAAGCAGTACCGAACATAATCTAACTTAATATCATTGAGACTTCTAGCATTGAAATGAACAATGTTCAATCCGGAATGTTGCTTACAGAGAACGCCAATCATGGTCTTGTGGACATCACTTGATGCAAGAGACAATATTACTAACATGTTTTATTAAAAAAGATGGTACATTTTATTCCTTTTTGGTACATTTTTACAGACAATTTGGTACGAAAAAAAATAAGCGAGTGGCAACCGTGGTCGTGCTTTTACACCGACGATTATTCGTAGCAAGAGCGTTCAGTCGATGTTTAGCTTTTGGCTAGTTAACATCACGCTTCTATATAACGCATGTGCGCAATTTATTACGTAATTTAAAATGCTTACACGTACAAAAAATGTTCAACCAAATGTGGGAATTAGAATATTTTTTCTCTAAAAATTATTTTGGGGAAGCGAAAACTTAATTTGTCAGAAGAAAGTAGGGTGCGCTACCAGTGTTTTTTTTTTATTTTGAAGTAATATGCAATATAAACAATATAAGTAAAAGATTACTTTCCAAATAAATATGTAATATTGATATTAATAATAAATATATGCATATTGATATTATTAATAAAATATTAATATTAATGTTATTATTAATTATTATTAATAACGCGGCCCGTAGACAATAAATAATATTGGACATTATTTACCTAGTTAGAAATTTCATTAATTTCAATTCACTTTCATATATCTGCATTCATTTCAATTCTGCAAAAATTTATTTAAGCCTCCTGCGAAGTAAAATTTTCACAGTGTAAGCCAAAGAAAGATTCTTTGCTCTCACTTGGGCGCACACTACTACAAAACTGAAAGAACTGTGTATGTATTTTTTGGCCGACACTGATATAGATTATTACATCAGCGTATTAAAGCATTTGAGGAAAAATTTTCGTCGCAATAGGCCAGAATTGTAGAGAAACACTCGTGGTTTCTTCACACGGAGAAAAAAAATCAAGCATTCTATGCTTGAATCAAGCAAATAGGCTATCAGTTTACACTCAAGCATAAATTTCTCAGTTCAAGCATTATTTTGATAGAATTGAGAAAATTTAAAACACTTGATATTAAGAACAAAATGCTTAATTCAAGAGACATTTCCATAAAACTCAAGAATATTTTTCTATATTCAGGACTTATATTAGCTTGAAGTGAGAAAAATTTGCTTGATTTAAGTAAAAATTTGCTAAAAACTAGAATAATTTGCTAGATTTCAGAAATTGATTTTCCTTGAATTGAGAAAGATTTCTTGATTCGAGTAAAAGTTTACTAAAAGCTAGAATAATTTGCTTGATTCAAGTAAACTATTTTCTTAATACCCAAATGTATTGCTTGATATTAGGAACTTACTTTTCTTATTTTTTATTTTCGTGGCGGCCGTGGCGCAGTGGGTAGAGTGCGTGACCCATACGCCAGAGAACCTTGGTTCAATTTCATCTGACACAGAAAGTTTTTTCAATTAAATTAATTTTTCCGTTCGGCAGTCACCTCTCTGCAGACAATGGCAAATCTCAGAGAGTAAATGATGCCATGTAAAGCTTTTTGAGATCATTCACATAAGCCGTACGGAGTCAGCATAAAACTAGAAGGTCCAGTTATCGATCAATTGTGTTCAAACATTTAATAACACGCACAACACAATTAGATCATAAGAAGTTTATTATATTGTTCGACACGAAAAAATAACAAGGTTCGGACAACGGATTCTGATAGAGGGGACGAAAGAAAATAACGTGTGTCGGCGTTTTGATAGTTTACGAATGAGTCTTATTTTTGGGGGATTTAAGTTTCCATAGGAAATCATGTTATCCTTACATTTTGGGTATAGAATGTGTTCTAAGGACTTATGTAAAATACTACGAGGTAAATTTTTGTGGAACATATTAGCTCCCTAACTTCACAATTGATGGGTCTTTTTTGATCCTTTTATGATAAAAGGCAAAAAAGATCCATAAAACAAGGATATAACGGGTTAAAAAGTAGCACCAAAAAATTTTTCATGCAATTCTGCTATAAGTCTCTGAATACATTAAAGCTGAAAATTTTTTTTCATGCCCTCTGCCAGAATCCATTGTCGGAACCTTTTTATTTTGGCAAAAAAATTTATTTTGGTTTTCAGTGTTATTTAATCAAAGTTTTATATTAAGTATAACTAAAATTATATAATAATTAAATGTTGGTGACGATTATATTTTGTTTTTGTGTCTGTGAACTACTTGTTCTTATATTTCTCAAAATTCAACAGCATTAATTATAAATTCGATTTTTTTCAACTGTCCCCAACCAGGTGCAAAACGGTTCACGGTAAGAATTATAATAAATTTGAATAAAAAGTTATCATAAAGCCATAGTATACAAAGTTTAATTAAAACGGTATAAAACTCATAATGTTCTTGTTTTTATATAACCATAATAATTGCAAAAATGTACGGGAAAAAAAACTTATTTTCCGTTAAAAAACACAATTTAGCCTCCAGCCACAGGGCGAGAAGAGCGAATCAACATACAAATTCGTGTTTCGACTTGTCGCCCGCTTTGTTCTCCCCTTGCACCGCTCAACCTCAACACGCATGGTATCAAGATATCCGCTTTGTTTCAACCGTCCACCGTTTCAACCGTACCCAGTCTACCCTATGTTGCTCAGTGTTGAAATTTTAATTAAGAAACTTACAAATTGAAATGTTATTTATATTTTCATGGTTGTTTTTGTATTGATATACATTATTTGTAATTTTTTGGTAATTTTTGTCAGCAGGTAAATTTTCGATAAAAATTATGGTTTTACCTAAGAAAAAATTCGTAAGTTTCATATAATTTTTTTCTGTGTGTAGAAATAATATGTGCTATACAACAACAATTTGTGGCTGCTTTAATTTCGTTTTTAGTCTCATAAAACTTGAATTTATATTAAATACGTGACTTTATTTCGCGGTCTTACATGTGCAAATGTTTGAGCAGTACCATCCAATGTGTTGGGAATTAAGTTTTTAAAATATATAAAAATTCTTTTGATTTTGCTTTAGTTTTATTCTTGAAATTATGATGATTATAAGTAATCAGCATAAAACAGAGGCAGATCACTGATCATTTCTTGTTTTTTTTTATTTTTTTTTTTTTAATTAGACAGTAAATAAACTTACGTAAAGTGTTTATAGTAGCTACGCAAGCTTAAAGTGAATTTTATGCGTGAAAAAGTGAAGATAAGATAATCAAGATAATTCTAAAGATTATTTGTTCTATTACTCGTATATAAGGGAAATTTGTGATAAATACATTATTTTGGGACAAAACAAATTTTTTTTCAATTCTAGGTATGCAATCATGCAAAGCCTTACTCTCACAAAAAACAGTTAAATCAACTTTTACCAAAAAGATACAAATTTAATAAATACGTCCTTTTCGTTGCAGTCGTTACACAAACTTATGCCCTAAAAAGTACTTTAAGTATCACAATATGTACCTATCCGTAGAACTATTTCTCTTCAGTGGAAGTTATGATAACTATGTTAATAAAAAAAAACATTGCTATAACAAAATTTTGACGTGCGGTTACTTTATAATTTTCAAAATTACTTTAAGGGCCGTTTTCTCATCTTACCTATAAAGTTCACTTTAGTTGAAGTTCACTTTAAAGTTACCTTTAGCTGTTTCTCGTTTTCTCCTGTTGCCTTTAGTGTTACCGATATGATAAATTTAACGCGAGGTTCAAGCTGGTTGTAAATTTTATATCACAGATAAAATTTTGTAAACACAAAGCAGCCGTTTGCCAACTTCAAAATAAATTCAATAATATTCTTATAAATAAACAAAATTAATATTCGTAATGAATAAAAGGCGGGTGTTTCAAATCAATGCACTAGAAGCCATGTTCGAAGATACAAAAGTGCAGAATACTAGGCCAAGAATATTTTAGAAGCGTAAGGACTACTGCCAATTTTGTACGGCCTTGCCGTATTTTCATACATATAAAATAATAATTTAGAGGTAACATGAGAAAACCAAATTTGCTTTACCGAGAGTATAAATTTATTTGGTCGGCAACTAAAGTGAACTTTAAAGGTAAGATGAGAAAACGGCCCTAAGAGTTTTTTTAAGAATATAGAAATTTTGACTCACACACTTATTGAATAATATTTTGCTAAGTCCTTTCATAATGGAAACATATCGTAAATCAGAAAAAAATAGATGCATACATTTTTTCGTTATCTATAGTATTTATAATCAAATTAATTTTGTATTAGTTCAAGCCAAATAAGTTATCTTATCATATTGTCAAAAAACTGATTGATTTTAATTGGAAATCATTTTTTTGCACTCGATACGGGCCAGTAATGTCAACGATTACGCCACTGCTAACACTTCAACTTTGAGAGGTACATACTTGAAATTTACAATATCGAACTGATATTTAAAAATTGAAAATTAAAATATGGAGTTGAGTTAGTTGAAGTGACTTTTATCAAGATTCATTAATGCGTTTAACAATAACCACTATCTGAACATCAGGTCGGGTATGTCTAAAGGCTCCAAGGCTCTGTCAGTCTACACTTTGTCAGTCTACACATCGATTACCTTCTTCTTGTACATAATTGAAGCTGCGATTGCCAACTACAATATTTATCTTGTTCATCACTAACAAAGTACTCCAACTTCCTTTATTGAATAAGCAAGAAGGTAAATATGCTCCGACTTCAATTGTTTTTTTACTCCAGAATTTAGGTGAACACCGACAAAGCTGTGAATAAGGCCAACAATTTAATACTTCTACAACAATTGTGGCGACCGTGGCGTAGTTGGTTAAAGTACGTGGCCGCTATGTCAACGAACTTTGGAGACCCAGGTTCGAACCCCAGCAGCGACAGAAAATTATTTGGATTAAAATAATTTTTCTGTACGGCCGCCACCTCTCTGCAGACAATGGCAAACCTCAGAGAGTAATCAAATGCCATGTAAAGCTTCTTGAGAATAAGAACATTGCGTTCATCGCCGCACAGTGGGGAATTGTATGCCAAAAGTGACGATTAATTGACAGGGGCCACTTATCGAGACAAAAATTGTACTTTGGGGGTTTTTGGGGTCGCTGATCATGAATCTGAAGTCAAAAATCTGAAATTCAAAATGGCGGCTTCAAAATGGCGGCCATGAAAAAGCTAACTTCTACAAAAAACGTTTAATGGAGGTAAAATTTTATATACAGTGGTTTGTGGGGTCGCTGATCACGAATCTGAAGTTAAAAAATTCAAATTCAAAATGGCGGCTTTAAAATGGCGGCCACGAACAAGCTAACTTCTACAAAACACGTTTAATGGAGGTAAAATTTTGTATACAGGAGCTTGTGGGGTCGCTGATTATGAATCTGAAGTCAAAAATTTTAAATTCAAAATGGCGGCTTACAAATCGTGGCCATGAACAAGATATGTTCTGCAAAAAAAGTTTAATAGAGGTAAAATTTTGTATACAGGGGCTTGTGGAGTCGCTGACTACGAATCCGAAGTCAAAAATTTGAAATTCTAAATGGCGGCTTCAAAATGTAATCATTAGCTATGTACCCTTTACCGAATTGCATAGTATAGAGAACATCACTTTCGTTATTACTACAAATTGCACAAAACAAGCTTTGAACGACACTTTATACAAAAAGAAAGGATTGCAATAAAAATAGTTAATAAACATAAACAATGATGTTGATTTCACATGTACCCTGCAAACTGCAGGGCAAACAATTTATGTCTTACTTATATCAAAATCAGAAAATAAGTGTTAAAATCGAACAACTATAATTTAATTTAATATCTTAACACATTCATCTGCTTCTTTTAATATATAAAAAGCCGGTGTTTGAAAGAAACATCAACTATCTACCTTAATTGGGGAAAGGTGCACTGAATATGACGCTTTCCATAATGTAGGGTAAAAAATAGCGGATAAAAAAAAGAGGAGAAGAGAATTGGTAAACAAAAAAAAAAAAAAAAACAAAAAAACAGCAAAATCTGTTTAGTATTTAGATTTATTTTGTACTTTATTTTCATTTATTTTAATTTTTCGAAATAAAATTGTAAATTCGTGACATGTAAGTTAAAGTAAAAAAATCGAAATAACGCGAAAGTGCGTAGCATTGACGCAACTTTTTTTTTTATAGAATATAGCTTGAATGTTCATAGCTTACGAAAATCAAAACAGTTTTTCTTAATTCCACTCAACACACAACTATATCTCTAGTTATGTATCGAAAAATCCAACTTTTTAAGGTTAAATTAAAATAAATAAATTAATATATATATAAACACTATTTCATAAAAAAAATTAAATTTTGTATTGCTTTAATACCTGAACAAGAAGGTTCCATCGTAATTTTTTGTAATTTTTAACAAATAATACACAAAAAAAAACTTTAAAAATTTCTAATAAACACGTTTGTCACTGTGGTCACTCAAAGAGAAAAAATATGATGACTTTCAAACTGCATTGCGGGTAAATGGTAGAATATTTTTCAACTATTCTTTCACCTTGTGATGCAGAATTTTATCTCCTTCCATCGGGTACCTAACATCACTATGTACCTTGAACTTTTTTTTTTCAATTAATCGTCACTTTTGGCATAAAATACCCCATTGTGCGCCGTTCGGAGTCGGCGTTAAACATGTAGGTCCCTTTCTCGGTCAATTGTGGACAAACTTAATAACACGCACAACACAATTGATCATAAGAAGCTAGGTCAAAGTCCTTTCAAGGGCTGAAATGGCCAGTTATTTATTTTTATTTATTTACAACAATTTACGAGATTAACAACCAGTGGCATTTGAAATTTTTTTCGCACTTATACTGTTGAGTTATTATATGTCCACTGCTTTCTTTGGTTTTGTTTATCGCTGAATATATTAAATATAAATATGTTACAATCTTTACCTATTGTTTAACCCCTGATTTTTTTTTCCTATATGCTGACGATTTGTATATTCTATGCAATAAAAAGGATACCAATCAGATTTCTGCAGAGTACAACGAAGCCATAAAAATGATCAATTACTGGTCACGGCAATCTGGAGCTAAAACTTCGGATACAAAATGCAAACACCTACATATATGCCGAAAACACAATTGCAACTCTATTGTTATTCATCAAAACTTAAACGCTATAGAAAATGTTAATTATTTAAATATACTAGGATTGATTTTTGATAAAAGAAATACTTTTAAGGAACACTGTATTAATTTAAGGAAAAGCCTAGCTACCAGGTTAAATATAATCAAATATATTTCATCCCAAAAAAGTCAATCCCTTCTTACCGCTACCAAATTAACCATCCTTTCTAAGATTGACTATGGATTAAGCATTTATGGGAAATCAGCTAAAACTAACCTGCAAAAAATGAAATCGCCATATCATGCAGCTATAAGATGCAGCCTGAGAGCATTTCGAACCACACCGATAGCAAATTTATTAGCAGAAGGAGGTTTCACTTCAATAGAAGATCGTATTGAACTAAGTAGATACCGACAATCTCCAAAGATCTTCTTTTGTTACAATACTAAGTGTAGCAAGACAGTGCCTTCAAGATTTGAATCCAATACACCCAACTGTCGCGTCCGTGGCGTAGTTGGTTAAAGTGCGTGGCCGCTATGTCAACGAACTTTGGAGACCTAGGTTCGAACCCCAGCAGCGACAGAAAATTATTTGAATTAAAATAATTTTTCTGTACGGCCGCCACCTCTCTGCAGACAATGGAAAACCTCAGAGAGTAATCAAAATGCCATGTAAAGCTTCTTGAGAACGAGAACATTCCGTTCATAGCCGTTCGGAGTCGGCGTTAAGCATGTAGGTCCGGTTCTCGGTCAATTGTGTACAAACTTAATAACACGCACAACACAATTGATCATAAGAAGCTAGGTCAAAGTCCTTTCAAGGGCTGAAATGGCCAGTTATTTATTTTTTTTTTATGTTCGGAAAAATTGCCTTAAATATGTTACCTTCCAAAAAATTAATGGACCAAACTTTGAACACAGTTGAGCTGCTCCAAATATTGTTTTTTGTGACAATTGACGCCACGGTTGGTGTTCTGTTGTTTTTGTTTGTGACTCGTTGCCGTAAAAAGCTAAATAAAGGACTGAATTTAGTATTTGTTGACTGCATTTCTGTACCTTCGATATTTTCGTCATTAGCTGGCTTTAAAATAGAAAATAGTAACATTTCGGATTCCAACGCCCTTGATGCCTGTCCAGCATTTTCTTCACTTCTAAAGCCTTCTTTTTTGAAGCGTGGGTCCAATATTGTACATAAGCGAGGCAGAGTTCGTTCTTCATAGCAAAATAATCGTTTAACCACTGCTTTTAAAACACATTCTTAAAATATTTTTCCTTCATTTGTATTAATTTCCTTGCAAGACTGTTGAAGTTGTAGATGTAGTCCACATATCAACGGGATTATAAGAGACGAAGTTACTTTCTTTGAACTAGATAATTGTTGAGTTATATCATCAAAAAGCTTCAAAATAATTACTAGTTCTCTTAAAATATCAATATCCTCACTATCAAAAGGCTTCGGAGCATTTTTACCACAATTTAACAGAGTTATGTTGATTGCTTCTTTTATTTTAATAATTCTAGCAATCATTTCATAGCAACTGTTCCATCTGGTTGAAACTTCTGAAATAACTTTCAAAGGTTTTCCGTAGATTGTTCTTGTACAAGTTTGGCAGTAGCAGTGGTGCTCGATTTAAAAAATCTTACTATATATTTGCATTTTCTTAAAAGTAAGGCAACTTCATTTATTTTTAAACGATCTTGCACAACTAAGTTTATTGAATGTGCAACACATGGCAGATGTCGTTTTTTCAGAATCTCACAGGCATTCAGCATTGAAGATGCATTATCCGTGACAATACAAATAATTTTTTCCTTCAAGCCCCACTCTTCGAATATTTCTGAAAGCGATGCTGCAATATTTTCAGCTCAATGCTTTGTTTGGTCAAGCAGTGGTTTGGTTGACAAGACTTTGCATTTCAAATTAAATTCCCTGTCAGTAAAATGACAAGTAGCAGTCAAATAGCATTCCATAGCCATCGTATTCCGCTGCCGTAAGTTCATTTTTCAATTGTAATTTACATGCTTCATATTGATTTGCAATTAAAATGTTTTTAAGGGTTGTTTTAGAAGGAAAGCGATATCGAGGATCCAAAACATTAATTAAGTGAGCGAAACCTTTATAATCCACCATATTGAATGGTTGAAGATCTTGAACTACCATCAGCGAAAGTGCTTCATCTATTTCCTTTTTACGTGTACTATTGGGATCGTATGTATGAAGCTTGTTAAAAAGCTGATGTACTGATCTAAAAAATAAATTACCACATAAAATTCCTTCACATAATTGTTAAAAAAATGTATACCTTTCCGATGATGATGGTGAGGACAAATTTGATGCAGACTCATTTGTAACAGAACCAGTTGCGGCTTGTCTTTTTTCTTTTGATGTCAAGTACACTGAGCATCGCTGCAGGTGATCCCACATATTGCTGGTATTCCCACTTGACTTGAAACTATTCTTGCAGAACGTAAAAATTGCTATGGATTTATTTTCCTTATTCTTTGTAAAATAATTCCAAACAGCAGATATTTTACTTTTCTTTTTGTTTGGTGGAGAATCAGACATTTATATGATGAAACAACAAATTTGCGCAATTATTGCAAGTTACTCGCTTTCTTAGCGAATTATGTAAGTGCTGCCAAATTACTTAATATCAAGCTCATTATACTTCATTCACATGGTGCAAGTTATTGCTGAAGTTTTACATAGTTCAGGTAGTTTCGATAGTATCGATAGTCCTAAACCATCGATAGTATACTTTTATAAAACAAACTATCGATATATCGATAGTATCGACGATATTTTTCCACCCCTAATTTGCAGTAGTTGACATTAATGGGTCCATACAAGCACACGGACTACTTCCATCAATCGCAAGTTCCTTTGATTGAATTACAAGCAATACTTTCTAGTCTTATCATTGCAAAAACTGCAAAAGGCAAATTCCTCATATGTACCGATAGTCTATCGGTCTTTAATGCTGCAAGAAATCAAACTAACATCTCTGATCCAATCAATACAATAAGACAATTACTTATAGAAATCCAACAAAAAGTCAAAATTATGTGGATTCCTAGTCACGTTGGGATAACTGGAAATGAACTCGCAGACCTTGCTGCCAAATCTGCTGTTAAATTACCCCTATTCACTTTTATGCCATTTTCAAAACAATCCATCGGACAATTTGCTATAAAACATTTTAATAAAAAAATAATTAATAACTGGCAGAATCACATTCACAACTATTAGATGGTAAACCCTCATAGACAAGTCAACAAACTTCCCACCTATACAACAACTATAATGAACAAATGCTATATAAGACTTCGACTCGGCCCTACAAGATTAACTCACAGTTATATTCTGAGAAAAGAAACACAGCCCGTATGTCATTTTTGTCATTCGTCTCCCCTCACAATCCCCCACACCCCCACAGAATGCGCACTCCTCAACTCTAAAAGACAAAATATCTTTCCTTTGTGAATCTAGCTAGTGATCAAAACATAAGAACCTTTTATAATTTTTTAATTAATATCCAAATACATAATTTGGTCTAAAAATTTAGATGTTAGAGCCGATAGCCCTGGCAGCTAGTGCTTCCTCAGTTATAATTTTAATTATAATTAAATGTAATTAAATAAATAAAAATAAAAATAAAAATACCCCCTTATGTTAAGTTCTCTCATAAAAGTTCAGTTGAAATAAAGCAGTTGTCAAGTAAAGGGTGTTTTTTTTAGAGGTATAGAACTTCGAATTGAAATAAAACACAAGAAAATCGTTTTAATGTCCATCAATTTGGCTTTATTGGAAGGATAATTTTATATCCCCAAAGAAAATAATCCAATGGTGTCAAATCACACGATCTTGGTGGCCAATTGACAGGTCCATTCCGCGAAATTATGCGCTCATCGAATGTTTCCTTCAATAAATCGATTGTGACGTGCGCTGTGTGGCATGTAGCGCCGTCTTGTTGGAACCACAACTCATCCACATTCATGTCATCCAATTCGGGAACAAAATAGTCGGTTATCATGGCTCTATACCGGTCTCCATTAACGGTAACTGACTCTCCAGCATTATTTCGGAAGAAGTATGGCCCAATGACTCCACCAGCCGGCTGCAGCCCATAGAGCACACCAAACAGTCAGTTTTTGTGGATGTAATGGCGTCTCAAGGATCTCATGTGGATTCTCTTCACTCCAAATGCAGCAATTTTGCTTGTTGACGTAGCCATTCAACCAAAAATTAGCCTCATCACTGAACAAAATTTTGCGATGAAAATCAGCATCGAGATCAATCTCATTTTCGGCCCATACACCAAAATCACGACGCATTGCATGGTCTCGCGGCTTTAATTCTTGCACAAGCCGGATCTTTGTAAGGTCGCAAGCCAAGATCTTTGCGCAAAATCTTCCATAAAGTTGATGGACAAAGCTCCAATTGCTGTGCACGGTGGCGAATCGATTCATTTGGGTCCTCTTCAACATTTTGCTCTACAGCGGCACTTGTTTCTTCGGTGCGCACTGTTCGACGTCTCTGCGGATGCGTATTATCACATAGAGTAAACGTAGTGCGAAAACGACCCATGGTTAACCGAATTAATTGCTCTGATGGACTATTATGTCGACCATAAAATGGACGGAGCTTGCGGTAAACTTCGCGAACTGAACTATTATTTTCGAAATAAATTTGCACGATTTGCAAGCGTTGTTCTTTTGTCAACCTGTTCATGATGAAATGGCAAACCAAACTGAACATAAATGACATTAGAGTTGCCAGATTTGACCACAATATGCCAGTTTTATCTCTATTCGGAAAACAAACCACTAAAAAAAACACCCGCTATAACACTCTGATCGCAGCCTTGTATATTTAGTCGTAATTTGAGTAATTATAGTAGGAAAATTAAGCAATATGCTATTGACGGTATCTTAATAAGTTAAGACAAGGATATACCTTCTTTTGAATGAAAAACTGAAGAAAAATCAAAAGATTTATGGGACAGTATAAAGCTAGAATATTTGATGAGGTAACTGATAAAAAGGGGTATAATTTTCCATTGAGAAGATACTGTGATTTGTATAAATCTTATATATTTTTCTCTTCCATTTGAGTTTAACCAAATAAATTTATTTTTGTTTCAGGTAAGAAAGGAATGACGAGTTATTATAGGCATATAAGTATCAATATAAATTTAAATTAACTTTTATATCTCTCCATATTTTTGATTTTTTATTTTCGCTCATGATTATTTTATATATCCGCCTTATTGCGCTTTATTCTGCCTTAAAATGATGATGCTTTAGGCTATTCTTAAGCATCATCAATCAATCATCATCGAACTTCTGTGAGTGGATTTTTGAACGGGTTTGTTTATTAATACCATTAGCACTCTTGGCTTAATTTACCAGGTTCGTGGTTGAATAAAATATATAAAGAGTTTGGTCTAGACATTAAACTGTTGCTCTAACATAGCAATAAAGTCGAGCTTACAGATGTTACAGATAAACAAAATCTATGATATCTTTGCATATCTAAGACAAAAACTAATTAATTCATATTTTAAAGTTTTGAGCCCATCGAATGTCATGGAAGCTAGTTTCTTCTATTTTGAAGAAAGTGTTAATTAAAGAAGTTCGTGTTGTCTCAGAGTAATATTGTTACTAATGTTTTCCTCAAAATTTTATGTATCTTTAGATTTTTGTGTTTTTTTTTTTGTTTTTTTTTAATAAAGTTAATTTTACGTTTAAGTCGGATAAATCCACTTTTGGCTTGTATGTAAGGAACTTCTGTGTGCAGCTACGTATTTGCTTGTTGCTGGGTAAACAATTTATTTTTATTGAATCTTTTTTTTGTGCTATTTTTGTTCTTCATGTTTATGATATTGCTAAATGAATAATTAAAAAAAATAGGCTCAGAAAATTTTAAGAATGTTGACTATATTATAATTTTATTTCTAGATAAAAAAAAAAAATAAAGGTTTTCTTGTCGAGTATTAAAACCAATGTTCAAATATGGCGCTTCATCTCCATACTAACATAATAAAAAAAAAAAATGAGTAGACTGTGTCGTGAACACCTTTGCTCTCAAACTTGTCCTCATCCTTATCCTTGTTCTTATATTTATCCTAATAATTGTCCTTATCCTTATCCAAATTGTTGTTTTAACACAGCTCCAAATACCTTACCAATTCCTTGTTCGAATCCCTTTCCTTATCATTGTTAGATGTATTTTCCTAATCTATGTCCTAAATCTTGTCCGTAGCGTGTCCAAATTATTTTTCTATTCCATATCCCAATCCTTGCCCTCATCCTTTTCCCCAATCTGATCCTTAATATTATTTTATGTGTATCTTAGACTTTTTTCTTAACTTTATTCCAACCCATGTCTGAATTTTAGTCCTTATCCTCGTCCAACTCCATGCTATAACCCTTAATTAAAATTTTTTTGTTATACTCCTTATCGTATTCCTGGTCCTAAGCCTTGTCTTAATCTTTACCCACTTCCTTTTTAAAATCGTTGTCTTAATCCTTATCCAGATAATTGTTCATATTTTAATTTTTAAAATTTTTATTTTTTTTTATTTTTATTTTTTTTTAATTTTTATATTTTACTTTTTATTTATTTTTCTTTTATGTTTTTTTTTAATTTTAATTTTTATTTGTTTTTTTTATTTTTTTTTTTATATTTATTTTTATTTTAACTTTTGTTAAGTGCATATGTTGCATTTCGGTAACTTTAGAAGGGTCCTTTGAGAGGCCTTAGAATGCTATTAATTGTTTTTTATTTTATCATGTGACTGAAAACTGCACCTTTACTATCGTTTTATAAAATTTACCGTAGGACTAATAGTAATTTTTGGAAGTTATACCCAGGGATGCCTCAATAAAAGTAATACCCAGTAATGTGTCAAACAATATGTCACATAGCGATCAAGCATTATCAAATTGCACCCGCATCAATGTTTTGTGACGCAATAATAGTTTTTGGAGGTCCTTTACGAAATTCGTCATAAAGCGTACATACGGCCTCGCTTGAATTCTGTGTACCACCGATATACAGAGGTTTTTGATGGTGCTTGATCGTCAAAAGTCGATGCACTCTTGTTGAAATAATTCATATCGAAAATAATAAAAATTAATTGCACAAAAATGTTCACGTGTTAATTGCATTTTATGCCAACTTCCTTTTTTCTCTATCAAAAGAGTACATATCAAAGTTGTTCTGAGATGTTCACCTCGTCTGCGCTTGACGTATGAGATTCGATTGGCCAAATTTTTCGTAATTTTTCCAAGTATTTTTGCCAAATTTCGTTAATAACTTCCGTAATGTTGCCCTCAAGCTGCTCAATTATTGCCGCCCTATTCGCATAGACCAATTACTTGACGCACGATCGCGGCGGCCAATTGACAGGTCCAGAATCAATAATGATAGAAACAAGATTATGCGTTCCGCAAATGAGAGAGAGAGAGAGCATGACGTCACAAGCGATATTGTCAGGCTTTGGAATAATTTTACTTTGGGGCCCACGCCTAAATATTTTTTTTCTTATTTTTATAATATGTATATGGACCTCCTAAACCTATTGGTACAACAAAAATTTTGTCGGTCTCGAATAGCTTAGGAGATAAAAAGCATCAAAGTTTAAAAAATTCATATTTTTTCGTGTACGAAAATATTCATATTTTTATACAGAAGAGTAGATATTTTTTCTTTATTTTTCCGAAAGAATTTATTTTCAATTTCGTCAATTTGTCTAAGCGATCGCACATTTGCATACGTTTTTGTTAAGCAGAAGTGCTGTGTGACGTCAAGCACTCAATTGAAAAAGAGGGCATTAGATAATCTTGTTTCTATCATTCTTGGTCGAGAATGTGGAGAAATTCGTCTACCAAATGTTGCTCTAAGCAAATTGATTGTTTCAGTGGCTGTATGGCTAGTTGCGCCATCTTGATGGAACCAGTGCGCATCAGCTCTCCGCAAAATTGCAAAAAAAAAAAAATTTAAAAAAATTAAAAAAAAAAAAATGAAAAATCACCCAAATGAAACATGACCCAAACATTTATTAAAAATCACCCAAAACGAAAAAACGAAATTTCACCCAAGAGAACCAAAAAAAGCCCAACAATTTTTAGAAAAATTACCCAAAAACAAAATCGAAAAATCACCCAAAAAAATTAAAAATGTTTTCTGAGTGCAATCCGCTCCAAACTGTTACTCTAGTCTCTACTATCTTTCGATGCTGTTCATTAGGGCGTATCGAATTACAATTTTTTTCGAATTTCACATTCTAAGAGGTCTCAAAAGTTGCATGGGATTGTGGAAATCACCCAAAAAAAGCTCAAACCTGTGTTAGATAATACGGGCGCATAGGTCAGACGTAGAATACGTTAGTCATTAACAGCCTTATTCAATAGATTTCCTTAAACAACCTTTAAACGCTTGTTTAGTTACGCACTGTTTAAGGCTTTACGCAGCTTCTATGTAACCTTGCTAACATTGTAATTCATAAACATTTTTTCATTTTCTGCTTATGATTGTAAGGTTTGTGTCTGAACTATAGAAAATCTCTACAAAAATTAAGAATTCCTATGGATTAACAATGGCCGCCGCATAAAAAAATGCTGCAAAGGGCGCATATGGAGCATGTCTTTGATATTAAAAGAAAAGACAAACAAAAATCATGGTTGTATTTACGTAACCTTTAAACGCCAATTTCGGCGTTTAAGTTACGCAGCTCTTAAACAACTACGAAAAATGTTTATGAATAACGTTTTCTTGTTTAAAGCCCGTTTAAAGTTACGCTGCCTCTAAAATGTGTTTATGAATAAGGCTGTAAGGCATTGAGGATGTCTTAAAGACGTGGCCAACTGGGTAAGCACAATTTTGTTTCTCTGCTTCGCTTATCAATGTTGTGTATGTACACATCGTTCGCTACTTGGTCATTATACTTCTTCTCTTTCTCACACTGGTTCTGTGATGAACACACAGATAATCGTACTGCTCTTACACATGATGTTATAATACATAAAATACAAAGCATATGAAAATTAATACAAAATTTGAAGGAGTTAAATTTTGATTTACTTATAGAATCAAAAAAATTATATGTAGCAATACGATTATTTAAATACAATTCAAAAGAAGACATATTAAAGATGTTACGACCATACTTAAATTTTCTTCAATGCATGCATAAAGTATTAAAAACTTATAATGAAAGTGACAAACATTTTCTCAAAATTTTGTGCTCCAGATCAACACCCCCGTATAACGTATTCTACGTTAAAAATTTTAAGGAACAAAAAGGATGCCTTCCTGCCCCGCAAGGACAAAGTTGTTTTTTGAGGAAAACAGTAAAAAATAACGACCTTAAAATGCTTTGACTTTTATAAAAAAAACTACGTATGTCTTAAAGCAAAAGTAGGCACAGGCTTTAGCTAACAATATATTGGTGAACACGATGCCACTCACGATTCTTATCCACAGTGTCCTGTGTGAAGGATATTCAAAGCAAAATTTGTAATCGAGCTAGCACAGAACTTTTGATTATTACCCAATAGTCTAAATTTTGGTGGTATTGATTATACTGTTAACGTATTCCTTAAAGTTGCCGAATTAATAATTAGCATAATTTTTGCATATTTATTTTCCTATTTTTGAGATATGTATACTTAAATGCAATTTTTTAACTTTTTCAAAAAAATGAATATAAGATTTTATATCTCGGGTACCAGAAATGGTACCGAAGAAACTTTGCTCGATTTGGATTCTTTAAATATTTCTTAACAACACCCTGTCTAAAAGTATTATTTTAAAATACCAGCTTAAAGCCACAATTTTATTTTCTACTTTGATATTTTTTGATGAAATTGTTAAATTTTTTTTTTTTAAGTATCAAAATAGAAAATAAAATCGTGGCCTTAAGTTGGTATTTTATATTAAAACTTTTAGACAGGGTGTTGTTCAGGAATATTTAAAGAATCCAAACGAGCAAAGTTTCTTCGGTACCATTTCTGGTACCCGAGATATAAAATCTTATATTAATTTTTTTGAAAAAGTTAAAAAATTGCATTTAAGTATACATATCTCAAAAATAGGAAAATAAATATGCAAAAATTATGCTAATTATTAATTCGGCAAATTTAAGGAATACGTTTACAGTATAATCAATACCACCAAAATTTAGACTATTGGATAACAATCAAAAGTTCTGTGCTATCTCGATTACAACTTTTGCTTCAAATATCCTTCACACAGGATACTGTGGATAAGAATCGTGAGTGGCATCGTGTTATCCAATATATCGTTAGTTAAAGCCTGTATATACTTTTGCTTTAAGATATACGTAGTTTTTTTTATAAAAGTCAAAGCAATTTAAGGTCGTTATTTTTTACAGTTTTCCTCAAAAAACAACTTTGTCCTTGCGGGGCAGGAAGACATCCTTTTTTTCCTTAAAATTTTTTTTGGGTGACCTTGACAACCCCATGCAACTTTTGAGGCCTCTTAGAATACGATCTAAATTTTTCGATACGCCCTAAAGTTCATCGTACCAAATTCGGCAATGCTGTCTGTTTGCGTACCTGTTTAGCTAGGAATGAATCTCGTCCGAAAAGTTTGCTTAACCGAATGGTTATTTTTATTGTAAAATTACAATATTTAGAGACGTTGCTCAGTCGTATATCTTTGCACAATGAAATTTCAATGTTAACTGAAAAAAATTAAAGAAATGGCGTAATGTACTAGTTTTTCCGCATTTGCCATCAGATTTCGTAGTGTCTTGGGCTGAATAGCGGCCATTTTATGTCAAATATTGTTTTTCAAGGCTTTCAGGTTCCGTGGAATTTTTGTCTTTGCCGCTATCACAACTATCACAACCTCAACATGCTCTGATAGCGGTAACTAACCCACTGTGATCGAATTTCGAAGATGCACATGAGTTAAGGCTATCTCTAAAAGTATGATAAGATCTGGGTAAACCTTGACTAAGCGTTCTCTCTGTCAAAGTAAATTTCGGGTAACTTTCTCGGCATAATTGGCAGTATAAGTAGAGCTTAAGTAGGTTGAGTGCATCACAGTGAAAAGTCATGCAAGACTACTGATGGGTTGGTGTAGCGGCCAACGAAATAGTCTGTATAGTCAAGCTGTGTGATTTGCTCTATACAGAGCTCAATATTATTGTTGTTGGTTGTTGCTTTCCTTGCCTTAATGGGGTCTTGTTGTTAACATACTTGACCTAAAGCTCAAATTTGGTTTCAATAAAGGTATATTATTTAAAATTTCATTGAACATTTCGAAAATTCTGAAGTTGTTTTCTTTTTGAAACTTCATTAAACATTAAACATTGTCTTATTTTTCTTTTTTTTTACTCAGAAACAATGCACTGCTAATTACTTAGTTTTTGAAATGGTGACTGGTTACACAGTCAATACAGTGCATAAAATTGTACTGTATTTTTTTTATGAAATAGTTACGTAAGCAAAAATATTCAACTCACTGAAATACAGGGGACAATTAAAAATTTATATTTGGAATGTTTGGAATCTATCACGTTCGACTTACCTTAGAAAATAAGTTGAATATTTTTCTAAACAACGTATATAAATATTATTCGGGGGAATACCACTGCTTTTGTGAGACCTGAAAACTATTGGTGAACTTTGTTTTTTTTTTGTTGTTTTTTTTTTAATTATATAGATCACCTTTATGAAATTACGAATTTATCTTGTGTATTAATAACATTAAAGTTTTTTAAGAGCCTCTTATTAAAAAGTTTTAAGTTCATTCTAAAACTTTCATTTTTTATCACTTAAAATCAATCATTAGTTTTACTCCTTCTTTCTTATTCGCAACAAAGTCGTCTTCTGACTCTAAACATCAAATGGTGTGACGTTCCTCGAGCCTAGGTTGTTTTTCTGGCTTCTTATCTTTGAAAGCTTTGATTTGTATCAAATAGTTTTGTTCCTTCTCATTGCCGGGTGTAGACCATATTTTAACACGCGACTGTACTGGACCCTTGAATAGTGGCAGCTCGGTAGTGGTTACGGTTCTGCTAATTAGCTGTTCACCGTTTGTGTCAGCAAAAGTAAGCGCACGACTAGTGCTTGCTTTTGTTGTTGTTGCTATTTGTTTTGTAGCTGGTCTAATTGAAGTTATTGTTGTTTTTTGTGCTACTGCCGTCTCGGGCTCATCTTCAATTGTGATGGTGCGTCGACGAGTATAGATATAGGACAGATGTTTGCTAACACGTTTCGTGCTCTCCTCAACAATCGTGATATTCAGATCATGCATGACAAAAGTTTTTCTTGTTTGCTTTGGAAACTTGTATAAAATATTATATTTTTTATTGCTTTTCTTAAAATGTGTTTGGATTTATAAAAATTGTTAATAGTTCAAAAATGACAAAATTTGGGTGCGCTTCTTGGTCGTCTTTCGGTTGACGATTACCGCAAAAATTTTCACTGGCTTTTAACGAATTTACATCACGTTCTGTACACACCGTTTTGAGTTATTATTCATTGTTCATTTTGTTTTGATAATTTATTGCTTGAGTTTGTTTAGTTGTTTTTGTTTCGTCTTATGTGTGCTATTTATTGATTATGTCCATTAATTCGACAAACGCACAGGCTAAAAGCATTCAATGTTTTTGTCTTGATTTCTTAATAAAAACAACGTAAGCAAGAAAATAAAACAATATTCAGGATAAAAAGATAAAACTATTCATGCATAAATTTCTAAAAATATTAAAATAAATGCGATGATAGACATATGCAAATGAACTTCATTTTAAATAAGATAATCAAACCATACAAAAAATTAAATCAAATACAAAGTCAAAGTGAACATAATTAATATAAACATCAACATCAACATCAACATTAACATTAACATAAACATAAACATAAACATAAACATAAACATAAACATAAACATTAACATTAACATTAACATTAACATTAACATTAACATTAACATTAACATTAACATTAACATTAACATTAACATTAACATTAACATTAACATTAACATTAACATTAACATTAACATAAACATTAACATTAACATTAACATTAACATTAACATTAACATTAACATTAACATTAACATTAACATGAACATTAACATTAACATTAACATTAACATTAACATTAACATTAACATTAACATTAACATTAACATTAACATTAACATTAACATTAACATTAACATTAACATTAACATTAACATTAACATTAACATTAACATTAACATTAACATTAACATTAACATTAACATTAACATTAACATTAACATTAACATAAACATTAACATTAACATTAATATTAACATTAACATTAACATTAACATTAACATTAACATTAACATTAACATTAACATTAACATTAACATTAACATTAACATTAACATTAATATTAACATTAACATTAACCTTAACATAAACGTTAACATTAACATTAACATTAACATTAATATTTACATTAAAATTAACATTAACATCAACATTTGGAAAATTTACTTTCCTCAAAAATGGAAAATGTAAATTTCTGCAAGGAAGTGAAAGTAAATTTAAGTGGTAGGAGTTATTTTTAGAAAGATTGCAAATATGAGTAGTAAAGATTCGAATTTGATCGAATCAAGTCAAAATAAAACCATATCAAACTAAAACTTCCAAAATAATAAAAAAAGGGTATACCTATATTCGTCGGAATAACATTTTTTTTCACACCGCATCCCAGCATCATCGTTTTATTACAACAGGTACATTTCTCGAAATATTTTAAATAAAAAAGGCATTTATCGAAATTGTCAATGTTTTTTTTTTCTTAAATCGTCATAGTTGCTCTGTAAAATAAAAATGCATAATTACCTAGCTAGCGCCACACATCAAAAACGGTAAGATGTGTCATTTAATTGACTGCTTCCAAGCGGTCACTTCAAACTTTAGAAATGCGCAAGTAACTCATTCAACATGTCAAACACGTTGTAAAAATGTTTATGACAGGTTGTTGACGTTGTTTTTATAATAAAATAAATGACTTTTCACCATGTTTTGAGTATAAGCAATTAAACTTATACCCTAACCCATCAAAGGCCGAAAGTCACATTTAAACACTTTATGGCCAAATATTCAGCATCCAATTAAAAAAAAAAATTATATTTTGTTTCTGATGATATCAGCAGCATCAAAAAATTACATTTTGTTTCTGATGATATCAGCAGCAAAAAATTCAATATGCTCAAGGGCCCCATGGGGTTAAAGACTCCCCTACGCATGGGCTTATCTAGAAACAGGCATTAATGTGATAAATAAAATATTACAATTATAAAATGTGTTAAACGTAGTTTAGGAATCAAGAATGTTAATTTTTGTGAAAAAAATATGACAGGACCTCATTTAAAATTATGTGTCATAAAAATACATAGTGATGAATGACATTTTGCGAATGCGGATGTGGATTCGGATCAAAAGGTAGCCTAATGTGAGGATACGAATACCGAATAAAATAATAAAAATATTTGTTTTTTTGCATTGGGAAACGCTTACTAGCCTACTGATACGAGTACCAGAAGTACTCGACCTGACGTATCTATGATAGTGGTTGCTATTTCAAAAGAATGACTATAGTAGAAATTAACAACATTATAAGGCTTGAGTTTGAAGTTTGACTAAGCTACTTTGTTCAGTATTTGTTTAGCAGCCATCAATATTCATCAATAATGTTATCAGTGAAATTGTAAACATGGAAAAAATTGGTCATCGTTATGTGATACGTTTGATGATTGCACCACCAGCAATCGAGCATTGGATAAACAATTTACTAAATTGCAGAATGGTCCAAGCTGAGTGGGGTACAACAACCATGGAAAGGGAAGCACGCAGAGGAACACCCCAAGGAGGTGTTCTCTCTCCCCTACTATGGAACCTAGTTGTGAACGAACTACTAAAATACTTTGAAGGAAAAGCCCCAAAGATAACAGCGTACGCAGACGACATAAGCATTATAATTGTGGGGAAATTTCTACCAACAATAACCTCTATAATGGAAAGAACACTCAAAGAGGTACACAGATGGACTAACTCAGTCGGTCTAAGTATCAACGCTGAGAAAACCGATCTGGTGCTGTTCACAAAACGATACAAGATACCGCCGTGGACACCGCCAAAAATAAACAACATACACCTCAGTCCGAAAACACACACAAAATACCTAGGGGTAGTCTTGGACAGTAAGCTGACATGGAGACTCAATGTAAACGAGAGAGTGAAAAAGGCAAATAATGCTCTATACGCATCCAAGAAGATGCTAGGCAGTACCTGGGGCCTCTCACCCTCTCTGATGCATTGGATCTACACATCGGTAGTTCGTCCCATTCTACTCCATGGAATCATAGTGTGGTGGCCGGCAGTCAACAAATCAACATACCTCAAAACGTTGGAGAAATCCCAGCGACAGGCAGCGATCTGTATAACGGGGGCGCTAAAGACAACTCCAACTAAGGCCCTAGAAACCATTCTAAGTATGGACCCCCTGGACATACACGCTAAACTAATAGCCGGTAAAACGGCACAACGCCTTATAGCGGCTGATAAAATACAGAATCAGAACTTCGGACACTGTACAATCTTTAAAGATTTGTCAAGTCTCACGGACTATATGATCCCCCGCATTGTCACCAGATCAAGAGTACCAACTCTCGTAGGACCGAACGACTGGTGTAATGGAATCAAACAAACACAGAAGGCAGTAAACATATTTACTGACGGCTCAAAAATGCGCACAGGGGTGGGAGCGGCAGTGTACTGTGCAGAGCCCGACATAAGGCAGCCGTACAAACTGCCAGACCACTGCAGCATCTTCCAAGCAGAGGTATATGCTATAAGGAAGGCCGCAGAATTAGCCCTCGGAATTAACACTCATCACTCTCGAATCAACATATTCGTAGACAGCCAAGCGGCGATTAAATCCATGAGTTCCGATACCATCAAGTCCAGAAATGCCCTGGCGAGCAGGGAAGCACTAGACGCTCTGTCCGACAGAAAGGAAGTGCGTATCTACTGGGTTCCGAGCCACCAGGGCATCGAAGGCAACGAGATGGCAGACGAGCTAGCAAAGGAGGGCGCCGGGCTGGGAGCAGAGCTCACTGAGCATATACCGATCCCACTACAAGAACTATACAACAACCTAGAAAAACGAACCGCACTAACAGTGAGCCACAGGTGGAAAAACACGACAACCTGCAAAATCGCCAGAACCATGTGCGAGGCACGCTGTGGAAAACGAACTACATACATCCTTGCACACCCACGGAGTGTCTGCAGAACACTAGTAGGTATTCTCACTGGCCACTGCATGGTGGGAGCCCACGCAAAGAAGATGGGCATCACCATGGATGAAAGCTGCAGGAAGTGTATGGAACCAGGCACCGTAGAGACCCTGGAACACCTACTATGCACATGCCCCGCAATACTCAGAACAAGACATAAACTCTTAGGCTCTCCGACGTTCTCGTCACTAGAAGAAGTAGCCAAAATCCCTCTTGAATCCCTTCTAAAATTCGTGAACACGACGCAAATTCTTAATAAATTCTCCTGACCCACTCAGCCTCCACCTAACCGGTACCACTAAGGACCTGTATGGTCTATGTGAGACCTCTGCAAGAGGCGACCGGTCTAACCTAACCTAACCTATGTGATACGTATACAATACTTTTATTAAAAGGCCTCAGTACAACCAAAATAAAAGTGGAGCTAGATTCTACTCTAGTGAAATCTTCTCTGTAATTTTAGTGTTTAGTGGGCTAAAGTCCGTTAGAAAATCATAGTGAGATATGGTGGGCACAACAAATTTTCGATTTATAACCACATAATTCTAATCTGCACATTTTCTACATGTTATTATTAAAAAGTAATAAATTTTTCCACTTTGTTCTTATTTTTCCAAACAGCTGATTTTGCACTTAGTACTAAGATGCATTATTGCCAGCAAAAAAAAAAAAACAAAAAAATAAAAAGAATTATTTGGATTTCTATAATTTGTTTAAAATGTGTAAAGTGAATATAATAGAAAGCGATATTTTAAAATCTTTCTCTTAAAACTTATTACAACAATCTCTATTTTCACTTCGACTGTTCTTATTATTCCAACCACGTCCGTATATCTATACGTACACTAAGGGAAAAAAATATTAAATTTATCCAAAAACTTTTTTAATTTATCCAAAAAGCGAGTCATTTTTGCACCAATAACGCATTTGCATAAATCGACTACGTAAATATTTAAAATTCATTTATAAACTTTTTTAATTAAATAAAATATTAAAATATTTAAACAGAAATAATAAAAAAATATATTAAAATTATGCACGAGTTTTTTAAATATCTTTTAAAAATTTACTATTTGAAAATAAAACTATCACATCTAAAAGAAATTTATATAAAAAATATTGAAATTAAAAAACAATATATTCAAATATTTCTCACAAGCTGCGTCCATTAATGCCAGTAGCATGGTTACTTTAATTTCTTTTTTCGTTCCTTAATATTATATTATTTTTGACAGTCGGTGCAATATTATGACACCATATGTCAAAAATAGTATAAAACTAAAGAACGAAAAAGAAAATAAAGTAACCATGCTAATGGCAATAATAAAGCAAACTAATAAAGCAAAATATGCAGGCAAATGACAATCGGTGCGACACATTCGTGGGAAAATGTCGAGTTGTCACTCCACCCTACATATAATTGCATTATTTCAGCACGCAATCGCTTATACGTACGGCCAAATATCCCTGTTATACTACCCTTGCAACAAAAACGAAATGAGAATTATAAGAACTAAGGTTGCAACTGCAAGAGAACAGAGTGCGATGCTGTTGCTGCTTGTCGGAATATGTGTGTACGTGTGCGATACTGTTGCTGCTTGCTGGTATGGAATATGTGTGTACGTGTGTGGTATAAATAAAATTCAAATACGGGAAAAAAACGAGTTGTAGGGAAAATATTTGATTTATCCACGTAAATATTTAAATAAAATTGATATTCAGGCGTGGATAATGTTAATATGCATTATTTCCCTTAGTGTATACATTAGACCAAGTCAAATGCTACTTTGTATGGAATCCTCCGTGCCCCCCCCCCTGAAAAACAAGATGTTTGCAAATTACGTAATTAGAGCTCTTAAAAGTTCAAGAATTGTTAAAAATGGCCCGGTTCGGGTCGAAAATCCGGTTTTCGGAGAGTAATTTTAGACGAAATGTATTTACATTTTTCTAATGCATTTTAAATTTAAAAAAAAAAAAACAAAAGTACCTACTTCTATCTTTAACTAGCTGAAGAATCTGATTCTGGACTTAGATTTGACGTACTATGAAGTCTGGTCCCAATAAAAGCATTTTAATTCAACATTTGAAAATTTTTTCATATAATTTTTTATTCATGTTTGTCCTTTGCATTGATCTAGGACATTTTTTCAAAATTAATTAATACATTAACGCAGCCCATTTTATGGTCTTAATAATTAAAAAACAAAAAACAGGATCGACCCATTTTTAAATGAGATACGATATTTTTGGTACAGTGATTTTCAAAGGATTTAATTTTAATCATTGTGAATATGGATTTTCTTTTGCAGCACGCGTTCAGAAATATTGGATTTTTTTGTACCGCATGGAAAGAGCTTACAATGGTCTTCTACCACGTGAAGAAAAGCCTGTTTTTCCGCTTCCAATGGCGTCACTTTATCGTTGTATCTCGACATAAGATTTATTGCTCTCTCTCTCTCTCTCTAAAAAATATAAAACTTTTTAAAAAAGGCCATAAAATTACTTTTTTCAAACAATCGCCATTTCAAGGAAAAAATTTTTTGCCTAGTCCGGGATACATAGTAGCGACATTCTTACTAATGAAGAATCTTTTTTTATCTGACTAGATATTTTGGATATCAATTACTTTTTGTTTCAAACACATTTTATCGTTGTAATTTTACCAGATTTCACATTTATGAAATTAGGTTAGAAACAAAAGACGGCTTATAACAAGCCATATCTTCAGGATACAATATAATCATAGAAAAATTCAGAATTTTTGCGCTAGAAACCACCAGAGAATTAATAAACACGTATCCGTGGTTTTATCTACCTCCTTTTATAGATAAAATTCTTATTCACGGACCTGTCGTTATAGAAAATTCACTTTAGTCGATAGGAGAGCTATCTGAGGAAGTAGCTTAAGCAAAGGAGCTTGATACGAGTACGCCCATTTATTCGAAAAATTATATATATCTGACAAGGATCTAATAGCAAAAGTTTCAACTAAATACTCAAACTCAATACAATTACAAACTCAATACAAACTCTAACTATTTATGTCACTCTCTCCCATATATTTGACACCACTGTGCAATGTTTAAGATTAAATTTAAAATAGCAAAAACGTAGTAATCTTAAAGAAAAATATAAAAAAAAATGTAAAAGGATTCTAGCTTAAAATAAAGAGAGTAAAAAAATAAAAGCTTACCGTTTAAATTATGCCAAACTTTAAATTTGTATCTTATAAACATCAAAAATTGTAAAGGATGCCAATTTTCAAATAAAAATATTTTTCATGAACTTGGTAAATTTTGCGATATTCGTAAATCTTCGCTGAATAATAGTTGTTGTTGTAAGTTGTCAGTTTTGAAGTTAGTTTCAAATATTAATTTTATTTTGAACAAAAAAAATATTGTTTTATTTATGTTCAATACAGATCTTTTATTGTATTATTTTTTTAAATTCATTTAAAAATTTTTTTTTTTTTTTATTTTAATTTTTTATTTCCGTTTTTTAAGTTATAATAAATTTTAATTTATTTTTTATATAATTGTATTTTATTTATACATTACTGTGTTTTGTTCTTGAACAAAATTGCAAAAACAATTTCTATATACAATTTGTAAACATTCATTTAGAATTTATTTAGTTTTTCATTCATGCATTTGATTTTTTTTCACAATTTCTTCAACTCAGAAATCTGCGATTTTAATTATTTACTTTCGATTAATTTTGCATGCTTTTTTTTAAATTTATGTAAATATTTATTAACACTTTTTTCAAAATTTGTTAACACTTGTATTTTGTTTAACCTTATTTCGCAAATTATCAACTAATTTTCCACACAAATACTTCTAAGCTGCTGCCAAGTTCACAACGAACTGATACTTTCAAACATTTGCAATTGGCGCCAAAAAGGATTCATTATTCACAGTTGGGATTCAAAGCACACTTGTTCGGTAGCAGTATCTTAGTAAAAGCACACTTTCACACACTGCGTGCACGAATGTTTGAAATAAGCGCAAAATAACGGTTACCGAATAATTCAATTGTTTACGACAGCAGCAGAACATCGAACATCAGTCCACAACAATCAAAGCCCAACTAACTAACGAATGCCGCCCCAAAGTAAGTTTGAAAGATAGCAAAGCTTTTTTTTGGGTGGCTCGCTTGGGGCGCTCAAGCAACGATGGCAGAGCACACAGCGAGTTTGTTAAAGTAACGAGTGGCGAGAGCAATAAGAGCGAAAGCGAAGTTTAACGAGTGAGCTTTTTTGTTTTGTTTACTTTTCCGCTCGTTGTTTGAATGCTTTGGTGAACAGTGCTTTGATGCTTTGATTTGGCAGCACTGGGCAACTTTTTTTCTTTTTGGAGCTTGGCGCGTACTTTTGTTTTGTTGTTTTACATAAATTTCAAAAACAGCTGTTATTGTTATTGTTATGATTGATGCTTTGTTTTTGTTTGTATTGTGCAGTCGCATTGTTGGTGAAGTAATCTGAAGACGACACGTGTTAGATTTGTATCTGTTTGTTTTAAGCTGTTGCTAAATTTTTTGCTTTGTGAATATATGTACGTAGACATGTCGTGAGTTTTGTTTGTGTAGTAGGCTGACTTATTGGACTTTAAAGGCCCCTCGCACTTTTTACGCGTGCAAATAAAAAAAAATGATATTTTTTTCTATTTTTTAATTTACGCTATACAAGTTTGAATAATTACTGCAGCATTTAAGGCAATTAATCCGCTAAATTAATCCAGTGCAGTTTGAATTATTTTCAAAATTAAATAAATTTTCAAGAATTCATCTACACAAAAAAAAAGAGTCAATGTTATTCTAAAATTGACCAAAAGTGTCCCCCAGTCACTGCCCTACTCCTTACCCCTTGCATTCATTACTTAAACATATTTTCCAAAAATATCTGTGCCTTATTCTAGGTCATTAGGTATTTATTCCCTCTTGGGTCATGTTAGCATTTAAATGAAATAATGTAGCTCGTTTTTTTATAGTGCTGCCAAATTTGTTTTGTTTGTTTTTTTTTGTATTCTCCTTTGGTTTATCACCGTGTTGACTGCTGGTTTCCGTGTTTTTAGTAGTTTGACATCTTGTTTTTTTTATTTATTTTTCTGTTGCTTCCATTTTCAGCGCATTGGTCAACATTTACAGCTTGCTTGATTGGTTACTTGGGGGGTTAGGGTTAAGGTTGTTATTCCTACTGTTGTTGTTCCTACTGTTGTTGTTTTTGTTATGGTTTTTTTATGCCTACATGCAATATGGTTTTGTTTACTTGACTATTTTAAAAATAAACACAGAACAACAATAACAACAACTGCATCAATTACAACCAGAAGGTCAGTCGAGCTGCTATTATTGGAGTTTATTTTAAGCCTCAAAGACATACAAAACTACGAGGGGAGTGTTTTCAAAGTTGGTTTGGAAATTGTCGACACCTTGAGCCTATTTAATTTTGAGACACGAAATATGAATCAAATAAGAAACCCATTTTTAAACAATATGTAAGTGAGGTCGCTCGGTGAAACTTTTACTAAAATAGTGGAGATATGTTATAAGAAATTTCGTGATTTTTTAATTTTAATATTATTATATCATAATTTTTTAATATAATATAAGGCTTTAATATTATTGACGTGACGAAGTTACGTTTTACCGCGCAGGTTTCCAAAAAAGTTGAAAAATGCATTTTTTTCAAAATTCATCGGCGTTGCATTGAATTGTTACTCGCGGAGTATAAGAGCTATGACTAAAAAAATGGTACGAACGCAAAGGTTAATTTTTTGACTTTATTATAAAAACAAAAACAAAATTAAAAACGTCATCGGAACGCGGTGGGAGTTGCTTAAGCAACGCAACTGAAAAATTGTTGCATGGAATTATTACTCGCTGAGTATAGGTGCAAGGATTAAAAGTATGATACACCAATCAAGGCCTGTTCTAAGTCCTAACAACAAAATTAGACAACAAATTTCTGACGTCATTGGGACACAGAGAGAGCCGCTCAAAGATCGACAAAGCAACTTTCATGCAGCAGCGTTGCATTGAATTTTTACTCGGAGAGTATATAAACTACGATAAATGTTTGAAAAAGAAAATGAAGGATTTATACATGGCCTTACAACAAAAAAAAAAATTATTATGTCACCTGGTCGTGAATATAGTACCAAATGTAACAGAAAAGTAAAATCGTTGCATTAAATTATTACTCACTCAGTAGACGTGCTACGGTAAATTTTGTTTTACGACAGCATATATGTGTTACTATGCCTCACAACTAAATTACAAAAGAAAATCTTATCGTCATGATTTCAGGGTTGCAACCACATAATGCAGTAAAAATGGTACAACCATGAAAAAACGTTATATGGAATTTTATCTCTGTGACAACTGGCGTAACGGTAAATTTTTAGGAACGAAAATGAAGGTGAGGACTTCTGGCACATGATAAAAATAACAAAAAAAAAATTGACGGCGTTGAAGCCAATCAGGGAACCACCTAATGTAACGCATATGCATCACTTTTGCTGGATTAATTGCATACAGCTAAGGATTAGCACAACCAATGGAGAAGCAAATAAAAAAAGCAAAACCAACACCAACACCAATACCAACACCAATACCAACATCAACACCGACACCAACACCGACACCAACACCAACAACCAACAACCACAACAACAACGACAACACCAACAACAACACAACAACAACATCAACATAAACATATACATCAACATCGACATCTATATTCGTCATCTATACAGTCTGATTCGTTCGTGCATCTGATTCGACGTGTTTTGCTATGGTGTGCTCAAAGTGTAAAAACTGCATAAAAAGTGCACCGTGTGTCACTTGCAATTTTTGTTTGAAAGTTTTTCATAGACAATGTTTTAATCTGTCAGATACTCAATATGATCTGATGTCAAGTCATCCGAATATCGTGTTTAGCTGTGAAAATTGTGTGGGAGCTCCTGTAAATGTTGCTGCTTCAATTTCTCATTTATCGAGTGAAGTCCAAAATTTCAAATCCTTGTTGTTGCAATTTGCACAGAAGGGGGTTATTGACCCGCCGTCTATTTCTAATGCTGAGTCTGCTGTTACAGTTGTTGCCTCTCAGTCAGCTTTACGATCGCTATCATCTTTGGAGCCTATTGTTGCCGCTCTGGAAGTGCCAAATCAACGCTCATCAAACTCTAACATGGTTGTATGTAATAATGATGTGCACCACCCACGCACATTAACTACTGCTGCTCCGGTTCTCACGAGTAGGCCTGCTTCACCACTTCCTAGTTCTCGCGATGCTATGCTCTCTCGCCTGCGCTCACGAAAACCGGTTATTGCTGATGGTGCTGCTGTGCCTAGTCCCACTGTTGTTGCTGCTGCTAAGCCTAGCTCTACTGTTGGTAAGGCTGCTCACGCTTTGTCGCGCTCTTCCGTTGTTGCTGCTGTTGATGCTGTTCCGTGCTCTTCACTCAAAATTGCTGCTAATGCTGTGCCTCGCTCTCCTGTTGTTGCTGTTTCATGCTTTCTGTTGCGGTTGCTGCTGAGCCTCTTATGTATGCTGATGTGCTGAGAAATATTGTAATTAGGCCAGATAATGCGCCTCCTACTCATGACTCCACTCATCGACCACAATTCACTCAAGATGCTCAATCTTTAAATACAGCTCAACCCAAGAAGAGGAGTAAACCAATATTGAGTCGTAATGGGTTTCTGGGTCTTAATGAGAGCCATGATTTGGATATAGTGGTTGAAAAGAAATTTGTCCATGTCTCTTCGTTCAAATCTTCTGTAACTGAAGAGGATATTATTGCGTATGTGGTTAAGCACACATCTATTGAAAGAGGTCATTTATCTTGTTTCAAACTTGTAAAGAGAGATGCAGTGCTGGAAGATCTTGAGCGAATATCATTCAAATTAGGAGTGTCAGCAAATTTGTTCAATGATATTGTGAAACCATCTCTTTGGCCTGCAAATGTAAGAGTTCGCCCATTTAAAAATTTTCAAAGAGTGGGCTTGAAAAACCTGCAAGATTAACAAAAAACCCTACTCATAGCAATGATTGTCGTAAGTTAAATATTTATTTCCAAAATATGTCGGGGACCAGAGGGAAAGCCCAGTCTATTTACATTTGGTCATCTCAGGAGGATTATGACATCATTGTTTTTGTAGAAACGTGGCTTAATGCAGATTTTTATGACAATGCATTTTTCGATAGTAAGATATATCAAGTGTATCGAAAAGATAGAGATGCTACCAAAACTGGTCTCTGTCGTGGGGGTGGCATATTAATTGCTGTCAAGCATTCTTTATGTTCCACTCTCAGTGCTTTGAAAAATACGGACTCTTTACTAGACCAACTATGTATTTCTATTGTTGGACCTAATGGATATCTCTACATTTGCGCGTCATATATTCCACCTAATAGTCCGGATGGTACTTATTCAGCCCATGTAGATAACATTATCTCCTTGCACTCTGCGTTGAGTAGCAGTAGTCACTTGTGTGTTTTGGGTGATTTTAACTTAAACAAAATTGTTTGGAAGCGAATTTCGGGTGATTTAATTCCATCCAATATTAATCAAACCCATGAAATTAATTTAATTGATAGTTTTTTAAGTATTGATTTATCTCAAATTAATTATTTTGTGAATAAGTTACATAAAATTCTTGATTTAATTTTTGTTTCTCCGGGTATTAAATTTATTCTATTTGAATGTTTGTGCCCAATATCGCCTCCTGGCTTACATCACCTTTGATTCTTGAAATTGAATTTTATGAATTTATTCCATCTCAACCAGTTAAAAATAATTTTAATTTCAATTCTTGCAATTTCAATAGCTTGAATAATACTTTTAATGAAGTTAACTGGAATAACTTGTTTTCAGATAATAACACCGCAACATGCTTTGATGTCTTTAAATCTCAAGTTATTAACATTTGTGAGAGTCATATTCCCCGTGTTTCGCATAAAATACACAAACTGCCTTGGTATACTACTGGGTTGAAGAAATTAAAAAATTTACGTAACAAATTTTTTAAATTATTTCAAAACAGTAACGATATTTATGATAAAATGAAATATGAGCATTATACGAGGGAGTTTAATTTTCTAAACAAGTTCTTGTATACAGACTATGTTTTAAAGTTTGAATCTAATATAATTTCGAATCCGAAATCGTTTTGGAGTTATATTCAATCTAAAAAAGATGGTTCTAATATCCCAATGTCATTGTTTTTAAATGATAGAAAATCATTTTCGGTTGCTGACTCGGTTGATCTTTTTGCGGATTATTTCAAATCCAACTATGAGAATGATAACTCGTGGTTCAATAGCAGTGTTCTCAATAATATAGAAGAATTTTTAGACATTGGTGCGATTTCAATATCGGTCTCGGATGTTTTTAATGCGTTGGTAGGCTTGAAGATATCCGGTAAAGCTGATTTTTTTTATTTATTTTTTTTTTTTTTTTTTTTTTTTTATTTATTTATTTATTTAGTCAAAGAATAATTAATTCCATACTGACAATCAATATATAACTTAAACATATACTAAATCTAATAGTAAATATTGTTAAGTAAATTTTTAATAATATATTTAGGAAAAGAAAAATCCAAAGCAAAAGAATTTGGAATTAAGTTTATTTCAGTAAGAGCTCTCGAAATGGGAGCATATAAAGCATAATTGGTTTTTTTGATACTTATGTGAAAAATTTCAAAATTTCTTAAGCTCCTGGCAGGAACATTAAAATGAATTAATTTCAAAAGAGTAGGACAATCTATTGAACCACAAACAATATCATATATAAAAAGCAAGGCTAATATCGTACCTCTGCATTGTAGCGTTTTTAGATTTAAAAGCTTACATCGATCAATGTACGAGGGATTTTCATTACATAGATTTAGAGAACGAACTGCAAATCTGGTAAATTTTCTTTGTAAGCGCTCAAGGCGATTTGTATGTGATGCATAGTATGGTCTCCAGATAATAATAGCATATTCCAGCTTTGAACGGACAAAAGAGTAGTATAACAATTTCAGAGTAAAGGGGTCTGAGAAATCCGAGCTATTGCGCATTACAAATGCTAAAAGAGAATATGCTTTAGATATAATATAGTTTAAATGGCTGACGAAAGTAAATTTTGAATCAAAAATTATGCCAAGATCTGTGATTTCATCAATTTTTTTCAAAACAGAACCATTGATATTATATAAGTTATAAGACACATTAAGTGTCTTAAAAAATTTAACATAGAAGCACTTATTAGTATTTAGAAAAAGTTTATTTCTACAACACCAATCACTAAGGTTATTAATGTCAGATTGTAAATTTAATTCATCTTGATGGTCGCGGATGACAGCATAAAGTTTTAAGTCGTCAGCGTATAATAGATATTTTGAAAAAGAGAAACATCTGCTAATGTCATTTATAAATAACAAAAATAGCAGTGGACCTAGAATGCTGCCTTGAGGCACACCAGATGTTGCTGTAAAAGCAATCGATTTAATGTCATCTATCACTACATGCGAAAGTCTATTGGATAAATAAGACTTTATCCAGGTTAAAAAATTTGAGTGAAAACCCATATGAGCTAATTTTGAAAGCAGGATGATGTGAGAGACTTTGTCAAACGCTTTTGAAAAGTCTGTGTAAATTGTATCAACTTGATTTCCACTTTGGAAAGCAGAGACACAATCTTCTGTAAATATCATGAGATTTGTCACTGTTGAGCGACCTGTAACAAATCCATGCTGTTGAGGACAAATAAGATTTTTTACGGCAAAGTACATTTTCTCTTTTACAATTCCCTCGAATAGTTTAGAAATTGACGATAATTTAGAAATTGGCCTATAATTCGAAATATTGCTTTTGTTACCACTTTTGAAAATAGGTTCAATTGCTGCAACTTTCCAGTCATCTAGAAAAACCCCAGTGGCCAGTGACCTATTAAAGATCAACTTGATCGGATACAATAGGGACGCAGCGCAATTCTTGATAAAAAGAGGAGAAATACCATCAATATCAGTTTGAGCCGACTGTTTAAGTTTTATTATACCATTCCAAACGTCATCAATTGACAGAACAAGGGAACCAAAGCCAAGAATTGACGACGTATTAGAGTCAAGGCGTAAGTCATCATGCGGATCTGAGTCACTTACAAAATTAGATTTAAAGAAGTCAGCAAACAGGTTAGCAGCTTCCAAGGGAGAATTCGCAGATTGATCATTAAAAAAGACAGATGTAGGTATGCTAGAAGAACATTTTTTAGCTTTTATAAAACGCCAGAAAGCATTGGGATTGGATTTAATATTTGATTCGTAATTGCGAATGTATTTTTTATATAGATATTTTTCAAGAAAATTAAACTCTCTCATAAAATGTAAATATTTCAACTTATATGCAGAATTGTTTGTGGCCTTATATTTTTTGAAAAATTTATTCCTCAAATTCTTAAGCTTTTTTAAGCCCTTTGTGTACCAAGGAATTTTATAAACAATTTTTTGGAGCTGTGGGATATTATTTACACATATTACAGATAATTGAGATTTGAAAATTTTAAAACACTCAGAAAGGCTTAAACCAGTGAACAAAGAATCCCAGTCAATGCAAGATATAAGATAATTTAAAAGATCAAAATCACAAACCTTATAATTAAAGGCAATATGCGAAGTATTAATGTCTAATGAAACTATTGGATTAAAATTGTAAAATTGAAAGTTAACAATAAGCGGTATGTGGTGCATATTCGCTGCAGAAAACGGAAAAGCACATTCATTAATACTATAGTTCAAGTTATTAGATATTAAAATTAAATCAAGAATTCTTTCTAGCTTATTATAAAAAGAGTTAATTTGTTGCAAATCTAGACTGAGAAAGTTATCGATAACATAAATTTCAGTTTCACTATTTACATTAGATGGTATTAATACATTTTTATCAAAAACATTATTCCAGGCAATTTTGCATAAATTAAAGTCACCAAGAACGCAGAGGTGGTCATTACCAAGCTTTTTATGAATTAGATTAGCTACATTGTCTACATGTGCCTTATATAAATCGAATGAGCTATTTGGTGGAAGATAGGAAGCACAGATAAAAATCTTGTCACTTTGGTACTGAACATGGACACAGAGCTGGTCCAAAAGTGTGTCAGAGTTATCAAGAACTATCTGAGAGGCCTTTATTTTCCGCTGTACTGCAATCAAAACACCTCCTCCTCTTGAATGACCAGTTTTAAGAACATCCCTATCTTTTCTAAAGACATAGAAGATATTAGAGTCGAAGAATTCCTCATCGAAAAAGTCAGCATTCAGCCAAGTTTCCACAAGGATGATGATATCATAATCACATTGGGAACTCAATGTGCGAATTGATTGAGCTTTAGTTCGCAGTCCGGACACGTTTTGGTAGAACAATTTTAAAGATTGATTTAGATTTAAAGTTTTAGTATTAGCATTAATAGCATTATTTTCTAAGAGATTTTTTTCTGCTCCAATGTTCGCGGAAAAAACTGAAAAGGCGTCACATTTACACCTGCCGGCCATAAAGTTGGATTTTGTAGTGTGCCGTAAGATGAAGAAGGGATTCCCAACTTGAAGTTAACTTTTCTGATAGAGTTCAAAGGTGTTCCCTTTTTGATGAGCCTACGACATTGAATTTGATTTTTATCTATAGGAGCAGCATTCGCAACATAATCAATTATATTGGCTTCGGTCACAGTTGGAGCAAACGAAGATAAATGCAACCATTTTAGAGGCACAACGACTTGGAGACCAGAATTAATATTCGAGCCCACCACTGTTCGTTTATTTTCCACTATGTTACGAGAAGTTCTCTTATTTTCGACTAAAGTCCAACCTGAATTTTGGGCTTGATTTGAATATTCCGGCGCAGCAACAACAACAACATCATCTACATTTAAAGCATCCACAATAGCTGGAGAGGCACGATGACTGCGTGCAGAGGCGCCAGCAGCTTGTGAAGCAGAATCAGAGACAATGAAATTTTCTTCAACATTCACAGCATCAGCAACAACAACAGCAGGACAGGCCGACAGAGCGGGCGCAGAAGACTCACTCAAGAGAGTTGCAGTAGCATTCGAAGAAAGCGTCGAAAGAGAGTTTGCGGAAACAGCATTTGCGGGAGCGAGTGCGCGTGCCCGAGCACGAGTAAATCTTACATTTTCCGCAACTTCTAAAGAGGCGGGGGACACGCACGAGTTGTCAGAAACCGGTTTTGATTTTTTATTTGTTTTATTAGCGTTCGACACATTCTCAATTTTTTTTCTTTGAGTTATTACAAAGTTCAGAAAGTTTGACTTTGAGCTCTTTAACATCAAAAGAAAGAGAAGAAATTAGAGCAAGAATATTATTATCTGCCTGAAGGCAATTAGAACACCTAAACACAATGTTTTTAGATTTTAAAAGATAGTCAAAAATGATTATATTATTTATTTCACTGCAATCTTTATGAAAGCTATTAGCGCAAAAATGACATGTTATCATTAGGTCAGATTCACTGCCTAGATTACACGAGAAGCAAACTGTCATCGAATTAGACATAATAAATGCGACAACAGGAGAAAATCACGGTCCGAATGCGAGCACGGTCTAATTAGGACTGGATTTAGATGGATTAGCATCTATACTGCTTGTAAAATGTGCAGATGCATTAGCCTTGCCTTTATGTCACATTTTTAATAAATCTTTATCGTCTGGGTCCTTTATTGATTGCTGGAAAATTGCTTCCATTACTCCTATTTATAAAAGTGGGGTAAAAAATAATGTTGCCAATTACCGAGCAATCTCTAAGTTGTCGAATGTATCAAAGTTATTTGAGTCTATAATAAAAGATAAATTATATTTCTTAGTGAAGCGTCATATTTGTATTGAACAACATGGTTTTGTTCCTGGCAGATCAACTGAGACAAACCTTGCTCTTTTTGCTAACTACTGTATCTCATCCTTTGAACTGGGATCTCAAGTGGATGTCATATATACTGATTTTTCAAAGGCATTCGATAAAGTGTCGCATTCTGTTTTAATCAGTAAACTTTATAAAATGGGCTGCCACTCGGTTTTTCTGAAGTGGATTGAATCCTATTTGAGCTCCAGGCGTTGTTACGTTTCTATTAATAATATAAACTCTTATAGCTTTGTGACTACTTCTGGAGTCCCGCAAGGTATTTAGCATCCTTGGTCCTTTGTTGTTTATTTTATATATAAATGACATTCATAAATGTTTTTCATTTACTAAATTTCTTTTGTACGCTGACGATTTAAAGGTCTTTGGCAGAGTTCGGACTGAGGCTGATGTTGCCGCTTTGCAATCTGATCTTAATAAGGTTGTTGATTGGTGTAGTTGTAATGGACTTTTCTTAAATATTAGTAAATGTTCTAGTGCGACCTTTAGTAAATGTCATGATGTTATTTCAACTACTTACAGCATTTCTGATTGTCCACTTCAAAAACTTGATACTGTCCGTGACTTGGGGGTAATATTTGATTCGAAGTTTACATTTATTGAACATTTAAATTTCATTTTGCCCAAGGTATACTCATTGCTTGCTTTTGTTCGGAGAAATAGTGTGGAATTTCGAGATCCTCATACTAGAAAAGCTCTTTATACTTCTTTGGTTAGATCTAGATTAGAATATGCTTCTTTTATTTGGAACCCAGCTTACGCAATTCATTCTTTAAGATTAGAAAGAGTTCAAAAAATTGCGACTAAATATATGTTACGGTCCACTAGTTTTAATGTTATGATGCCATCGTATAATGCTCGTTGTTTGTTAATGGGGCTGAAATCTCTTGAGTCGAGAAGAAAGGTTCATTCTTTGTTAGTTCTTTTTGATATAATTTCAGGGAATATTGATGTTCCTTCCCTATTAGCTCTTATAAATTTTAACTTACCCACAAGGCATTTGCGGTTCGGTAAATTATTCTTTATTAAATGTCATCGAACTAATTATGCTCTATGTGAACCTTTAACTAGATCAATGATTTTATGTAACTCTTTGTCAATTAATAATGTTATTGATTTCTCAGTGTCTAAGCTCAGCTTTAAAAATTTTATTATTAACTTACTGTAATGAAGTCCTTAAATTGTTGTTAATTAAATGGTAATGCATATTCTATGTTAATTTTTCATAATGTGTATTTGTATCTATAAATTATTTTTAATTTTAATTCTAGTCTGTAAGGATTTTTCTTGTCCATAGACTCAATAAACAATAAACATAAACATATATCAACATAAACATCAACATCAACATCAACATCAACATCAACATCAACATCAACATCAACATCAACATCAACATCAACATCAACATCAACATCAACATCAACATCAACAGCGATGTTCCCTGACAGCGAGATTGTTGTTGCCGGCGATTTCAATGTCCACAACCCGGTTTGGTTATGCCACTCAGGGCAAACAACACCTGAGGGTCAATATGTTGAGCTCTTTGCTGAATCGAAGCAACTGATTCAATTAGTGAAGGAACCAACTTTCATCCTTAGAGTTGGTCTGCAAAGCCATAAAATCTTAGACCTTTTTCTGACTTCGCATCATGAAAAATATGATGTGACTGTCCATGCACCTCTTGGTAATTCGGACCACTGCACCATATCCGCTGCTTTTCCATATTCTAGCCTAAGCACTCCTACGCCTAAAGCCCCGAAGAGGATCGCTTGGTTTTATGGAAAAGCAAATTGGATTGCGTTAAATAATTTTTACAGCAATTTCAATTGGAAATTATGTTTCGCTGATAGAAATGTAAATGCCACGCCACTTATGGTACAAGAAATAATTTTATTGGGCATGCGGTCTTTCATCCCCAATAAAATGAGAAGCATTAAGCCTAAAGACCACTCCTGGTTTAATGAGACATGCAGGATTGCAGTCAGGTCCAAAGAGGAAGCCTTTCAGATTTGGCGTTCCAACAAGAATGCTGAAACTAGAAGACTTCGCATCGAGGCTAGGAATCGCTGTAATGCAGTTTTAAAACGCGAAAAGTTTCTTCACGAAACTCACATCAGAGAACAGGTTCTTCTCTGCCCCAAGGGGAGCAAAAACTTTTGGTCATTCGTTAAGAGAGTTAAAAATGAGACGTCTTCGTCGATTCCTGCTCTTTTAAAGTATGACCAAATCTTCACTGACTCGGCTGATAAAGCGAACTTTTTGGCTGGATTGTTTGCACAAAATTCCACAATCCCGGCTAGCAATCAACCACCGCCCTCTGTAGAGAATAAATCGTCTGCAATGCAGAAGATACGTTTTCGAACGAGAGCTGTTAAAAGAGTCCTTGCAAGCCTCAACATAAACAAATCTTCTGGCCCTGATGGTATACCACCAATTGTGCTAAAAATGTGTGCTTCTACACTGGCTCGACCTTTGCGTAAACTTTTCAACATCTCCTACAGGACAGGAGCATTTCCATCTTGTTGGAAGGTCGCGAACGTTCAGCCGGTACCTAAGAAGGGCGATGCCACGAACCCTGAGAACTACCGGCCCATTGCGATATGCTCTACGCTCTCCAAAGTCATGGAGAGTGGAATAAACTTCCACCTTATGAATTATCTGGAGCGCAACGAATTGCTTAGTGACCGTCAATACGGCTTCCGTAGGGCTCGGTCTACTGGTGACCTCATGGCGTTATTTCTAAGGCGTTTGACCGAGTGTGGCATAAAGCTCTCGTGTCAAAACTAATTGCATATGGTGTTGGTGGTAACTTTTCTCGATGGATCACGTGTTTTCTAAAAGACAGGTCTATTCGTGTCGTGGTTGACGGCATTTCGTCTAGTAAACACGCCATCGGTGCTGGAGTACCTCAGGGTTCAGTCCTATCACCAACTTTGTTTCTGGTTTTTATCAACGACCTTCTGTCGTTGACTCATAACCCAATTCATTCGTTTGCGGACGACAGCAGCATTTGTCATTCATATTCCTTAAAAAAACGCCCGAGCTCTTTGGAGATTGAGAGAAAGAGGCAATCTCTGAGTGGGGGCTAGCTAATAGAGTTGAGTTTAATGCTAGCAAAACCCAGTGTTGCCTGTTTACCCACAAACGAATGAATTGTCCCTGTGCTCCCCTCAATATGAATGGTGTAGATCTTGCTGAGTCAGATGCTCTTGACGTTCTGGGCATATCGACCAGATCTGACCTTCGTTGGAATGATCATATTTTCGATGTGTCGAAAGAAGCGGCCAAGTGCCTAGGTTTTTTAAAACGGTGTAAGAAATACTTCACTCCAACTGATCTATGCGTGATCTATACCTCATATATAAGACCGAAAATGGAGTACAATTCGCACATTTGGGCAGGGGCTTCAAGATCTTATTTGGAGCTTCTGGACCGAATTCAACGTCGTGCGATATATCTGATAGGGGATGAAAACATTTCGTCTTCTCTCAACTCTCTTGGGCATCGACGCAATGTTGGTTGCCTAAGCCTTATGTACAGGTACTACTTTGGGAAGTGTTCAAGGGATATACATGACTTGACACCATCAACTCGTGTGTTTTCCCGGTCCACTCGGGCAGCTCACCAAGCCCATCCCTTTACCATTGCCTTGATGCCCAATAGAACCTCGCATTACCGGGATAATTCGTTCTTTAGTCGTACAGCAAAATTGTGGAACAATCTCCCTGCGAGCGTGTTCCCCGACAGTTTCGAGCTGTGTAAATTTAAAACAAATCTTCACCGACACTACTCTATCTTTCCACCCTCCAACTAACTATCACCCGTCTTCCGAATCAACACAATGCTTTCGCATTCATAGGGGGCATCCCCTGAGCGTTGGTTTAGTCTAAAAAAAAAAAAAAAAAAAAATAAAAAATACGAATTTCTGATAGTTTTTTTGTTATTCGATGTTATTATAAAAAGTCGTTGTACCAAAAGTTTGTCCAATTTTAAAGATATGTGAATGTTTTTGGTGTCAAAATAACAGGATTTTCTTAAAATTAATAAGTCGAGCATTTTCGCTTGAAAAAAATACGCTAGTAGTTAGATTTGCGTTAAATGTACAGAGGCGAAAGAGGCGTGGTCAAAACTTAGTATGCCATAACCTAAGTTAGGATTCAAGTAATATGTGAGCCGAATTTGAGTTAAATCCGTTCAGCCGTTAAGATTTGTATTGTAGTCAAACAATCAGAAAATTATTTTTATTAATATAGATATTACTTCTCTTTTTTGTGCAGCAATTGCCTTTGGTATGCTGATGACCTGAAGGTTTTCCGTAGAGTAAAAAACTGCGCTGATTCCCAGTTCCTTCAAAGTAAAATCCAAAAACTTTATAGTTGGTGCTGAAACAATTATTTGTGTTTAAATCTAGATAAATGCGTTTCAATGGCCTATTCTAGGTCTGCAAATCTCAGTCATTCATCGTATTATATCGCTGATTCTAAATTATTATCTGTGAGTCATTTTAAAGACCTTTTCTTTGACGTTAAACTTACTTTTGTTCCGCATTTAGATTATATCATTCCAAAGGCGTATGCTATACTGGCTTTTATACGTCGTAATGGCTATTGTTTTATGGACCCCTACACCTTGAAAGTGCTGTTTACAAGCCTAGTCTCTTCTAGACTTGAATATGCATACGTTGTCTGGAATCCGTTTTACGGGTCCCACAAGTTGAGACTTGAACGTATCCAAAAATCATTTACTAGATTTGCTTTACATTCCTTTAACGTTGAAGGTTCTAGTCCATCGTATAGTGAACGCTGTCTATTAATTGGTCTTAAGTCTCTAGAGGTTAGGAGAAATATTTTGTCTCTGCTTTTCGTACATGATATCATAGCGGGCGTTTTTGAAAGTCCAGAACTCTTAGTAATGATTAATTTCTATGTACCTCGTAGAACGCTTAAAAATTTTGATTTGCGACATGTGTCGCACTAATTATGCTGCAAATGCACATATCTCTAGAACTTTGCATATTTACGATAACATAAATTCTAATTTAAATCTAGATTTTCTATATTTAAAAATCAAATGAAAACTCTCTTAAATACTATTTTGTAACTATATGACTCATACTTCATATTCTAGTCTTGAAAGAAATTATGTTCATAGACTATAGAAACTAACTAAATAAATAAAAAAATTGGTTCAAACGAATGCAAAGGTATATGATCATCTTGAAGAATACTTTGAAAAACAATAAAAGCGTTTTCACTGATTAACCTCTGTTCTTTCATTGTTAGACGCAAGACTTTGAAGGCATCCCTACACTAAGGGAAATAACGCATATTAACATTATCCACGCCTGAGTATAAAGTTTATTTAAATATTTATGTGAATAAATAAAAAATTTTCCTTATAACTCCATTTTTCCCCGTATTTAAATTTTATTTATGCCACACACCTACGTACCTATAATATACAGCTGAAATAGCTGACAAGCAGCAAGATTTTAGAATTAAGATTCTTGCTTTCGGTTTCTTATAGTTCTCATCTGGTTTTTGTTATGAATATAATAAAGCCTGGATGTTTGGCCAAAATTCTTTGTGGGTGCAATTGGCGATGCAATGATACAATCATGTAAGGTTAGAGTGACAACCGGACATTTTCTCACGAATGTCTTGCACCGATTGTCATTTGCCTGCATATTTTGCTTTTTTTTTCCTTTTCTACTTTTTCCTTCTCTAGGAAAATTATTTTCTTTTCTACAGTTGGTGCAATATTATGGCACCAAATGTCAAAAATAGTATAAACTTGAGAACGAAAAAAGTAAAAAAGAACATAAAATATACAAGCAAATGGTATTTGATGGACGCGGCTCGTGAGAAATATTTAAATATTTTCAAAGTTTTAAAGTTTTAAGGTTTTTAAAATTTGAATATTTTTTTATAAATGCTCTTTAAATTTTATATTTTATTTTCAAATAATAAATATTTGAAAGATTTTTAAAAAAATTCGTTCAGAATTTTAATATATTTTTTATTAATTCAGTTTAAATATTTTTATATTTTATTTAATTAAAAAAGTATTTGAATAAATTTTAAATATTTACGTAGTCGATTTATGAAAATACGTTATTGGTGCAAAAATTACGTAATTTTTGGATTAATTAAAAAAGTTTTTGGATAAATTTAATATTTTTTCTCTTAGTGTAGTACAATAATGCACTTCCAATCATTTTCACAGAATGGGTCTTTCTTTAGAAAAAAAAAATATAGCCGCCTAATTTTAGTGAAGAATTCAAATAAAGGTATTATTTAGTATATTTTTTTTTTAATTTTTCTAAAAAGTTTTAAATATTTTATGTAAACTTATTTTAGGAATTATTTCCTTAACTTCTCTAAGTCCTATAGTATATTAGGTGTGATCTTAGGTACTTGTAAGAGATGAGGTAAAAATAAAAATAATATTTGATTTTTAAAGCTCATTAATGTTGTTGTTGTTTTTCAAATACTTAAAATAATTCCAGAAAGCTGTCGCTTAAATTCAGTAGTATCTGAGTAATTTTCTGTATAGGTAAATAAAAATTTATAAATAAGCGTTGTATTTTTTTAATTTCACCCAAAATATGTTGAAAAAGCAACATAAATTCTTTAACAAAAATATATCTGCTTCGTAAAAACTCACCACATTTCTACTACACAGAGATTTTTTAACTTCAGATTTTTAATAAATTGTTTATCATTATATTTTTTTTTTATTTATCCTCATTATGCTGGTATATTTGAAGAGGAAACATCTCCTGAGCAGATGTTGAGGAATCATGTATAAATAGTTTTAACACATAATAAAAATTAAACCACACTGTAAAATTTTTCAAAACTATTAACATTGGCTGGTATTTTTTTTTAATTCATTGCAGCAAATAATGTAAATATTTTCACAAATTCACCGAGAATTTTACACAACTCTACAACTCAAACACAAAAGCGAAGAAACAACGGAAATGCGCCATTTTGCGTTGAACTACCAAAAATCAACTAAAGCTATAAAATTCCTTTCATGCATTTTTAGTCTGCTTGGAAAATAAATGCTTTCGTTAGTTAATTCAAAGCTCAATTGCTTGGTCATGGCATGAAAATACCAATGTAACGGTAAACGGAAAATCAAAAGCAAACCAATGGGTGCTAGCGGAAAGCCACCCACCTGCCCGGGTGAAGTGTGGTGTGGTGCTGATAGTTGGTTCTAAGTTTGAACAGAATAGTTGAGGTTTTGAGGTGGTCTTAACATAAATATTGTGGGACAGTTTTAAAAAGTAGGAGATTTTCAAATGCTTGATGAGTGATAAAATTTTAATTTTTAAATGTTGGTTTCTTGTATCAATATCCCATTTATTCCAGACTGAATTTGTGGTCTCAAATTACAGCTCTCTTGATTTCGATGATGTAGTTAGTTGGACATTTAGTTGATAATTGCCTTTCTTTTATACATTTTTTTTTTTCATTTCAAATCCAAAAGATTTCTGTGAAATATTCATAAAATAGTCCCATCAGCGCACACAACGTGTTTCTCGGTTTCCCCCAATCCGTTTGGGAAGGATATAATTTATTTATTTATTTTTTGTTTTGTTTTTGTTTATTTTTTTTTGCGCCTAGGTCTATGAAGTGTCTGGTTAGCTCTGTTTATTACACCACTGAGATTTTCCGTATAGACGTGAAAATCGTTTTGTTGCCAATAAAAAAACTGCAACGTGCTGTATTAAATACCGATTAGATGCACGTGTCAGTACTAAGAGTTTTTTTTGTTTACTTTTCATAGCAGTGATCGTAATATTATAGAATTTTATGTTTTACACAGAAAATGATTAATATTTGCATTTTAAAAGTTCACAATTTCTTTAAATTTTAAATACTTATAATTTTTCCAATCGATCTATCCATCAATTTTGCAATATATATGTATATAAGGGCAGTGATAAATTTTAATAAAATGATGAACAGCGACAGCTACAAAAATAAAAGTAATAAAGATGACGACAGCGACAAATACATGTTATGCGCGACAGGGCCCCATACAGACATAATTTGGGCCACATAAAGGTACAACGACAGCGAACAACTAAAGATAAAACGATGACGACAAAAGCAAATACAAATACAAATTAAAAAACAACGATAACTACAGCGACAATGACAACGACAGAGACAATGAAATTGATAAATACAAATATAACGACAGCGACAGAGCAACATTAAAATAAAACAACAGCGGCAAATACAAATGAAACTACAATGAGAGTGGCAAATACAAATAAAATGATAGTGATAAATATAAATAAAATTACAGTGACAGATATACATTTAAATAAAAACTAGAGTGACTAATAAAACGACATCGAGAGCGAGAAATAAAAATCGAATAATCGTAACAAATACAAATACGACAACTGTGATAAAAATAAAAAAATGACAACGACAACGACAGCGACAATGACAACGACAACGACAACGACAACGACAACGACAACGACAACGACAACGACAACGACAACGACAACGACAACGACAACGACAACGACAACGACAACGACAACGACAACGACAACGACAACGACAACGACAACGACAACGACAACGACAACGACAACGACAACGACAACGACAACGACAACGACAACGACAACGACAACGACAACGACAACGACAACGACAACGACAACGACAACGACAACGACAACGACAACGACAACGACAACGACAACGACAACGACAACGACAACGACAACGACAACGACAACGAAAACGACAACGACAACGACAACGACAACGACAACGACAACGACAATGACAACGACAACGACAATGACAATGACAACGACAACGGCAACGATAAAGACAACGACAATGACAATGAGAATGACTATTGCAATGACTTTGACTTTAACTTTGACAATGACAATGAAAATAGGAATGACAACAACATACCGCTACTGAGACAGTAATATCGACAACGACATCTAACATATAGCAAATAACTCGGCAGTATTGACAATAGCCGTGTTTTATTCGTAATGGCTTAACCAAAAATGTTCTAAATTAAATGCAGACCACCAACAAAAATATGTACCAGATCAGAAACTGGATCATCTTGTTAAACTTTTTTACGTTCCGCTACGGCTCCATAGATGCCGTTGTATATTTTTGTTTTCATTGATTTATAGTCATCCTGTGCTGTCAAAGGAAACAGCTGTGCTTATTTCTTGCAATAAATAAATAAAAATGGATGCAAAAGAGTCGTAAGTTAATTGCCCCAAGCCCCAATGCCCCAAGCGGTCAGGAGAAAAACATAAAAAGTTTAACTAATGCGATCTACATATGCGTTCATCAGGTTAAACCAGAACGAACAATACGAGGCTAATGTCAACAATAGCAATACAATACGACACTGACAACTGCAGCGGCAACATTAGCGACAACGTAAAAGATAACGACACTGACAATTCTCTACCAACACATCAATTTGTCTTACTTTAAATACAGTGCCTCACAAAAGTATTAGGAATTGATAATTTTTCGAAATTATGCATAATTTTTATATAAACGAATTCTGTCAATTAACAATCACTTTAGTGATTTTTACAGTTATAATTGTTTTTAATAATAACTATTTAATAAACATTAATAATTAAAAACTTACGACAGATCCGACTTCGAAAGATGCACATAAGTTAAAGGATATGCCTAAAAGTATGACACGATCAATTTTAACCTTAACGGAGTGTATCAAAAGTATATAAGAACTCTAGTTAGTAATGGAAAGCCTTGACCTCTATCTGCCAAAAAATTTCGGGTAACTTTGTCAGAAAATCTGGCGGTTAAGTAAGACCTTAGTAGCCAAGTGAATCACAGTGAAAGTCATGCAAGACTTCTGATGCCATCGCGGTCATCGCAACACTCTCTCTAGTCTACTGTATGATTTGCTCTATACAGAGCCGTTGTTGTTGCTAGTTGTTTTCTTCAAAACATACTTGGTCTAAAGCTCAACTATAAATTTCATTATAATTGAATAAAGGTCACATTAAATTTAATTCATTAAAAAATTAAAACCCCTTCAGATATCAACGAAAAATCCCAAAACTATATTAAATCTTACTCACAAAATTATTCGGAATATGCTCAGTAGCGTCTCCATTTTTTTTTTAAATATACATACATATCGTTATATACTTAACTTAATTTGGTAGCGGCTAAGTTTCTATGCTTGTGTGCGTTCATTTATCGTATGAATTTTGCAAAGTGCGTTTGTTTTACTGTACGTTTTTTTACTTATAGGTAGAAAATGGGTTGAAACTACCATTGAAGGAAAAAATAATACTTTTTAGAATGCGTGAAGAAGGGAAAATGCTTAAAGAGATTTCCAGTTCTACAAAAAGAAGCATTACGACTATTCATACTATTTTAGAAAGAAACACACTTCGTGTTGGACAACGATCAGACAGGCCAAAAAAAACATTGTTCTCGTGATGATTTCATTATAAAACGGAGATAAAGAAACAGCCTCGAACTTTTGTCGTAGAGGTTAACAGGAATATATAACGCCATACACGTTAGTTATGAAACTGTTCGAGAACACTTAAAGCAGCTGCTTGCAATGGATGAACTCCCCGAATTAAACCACTAATAAGAGAAAAAAATGTAGCGTGCGTGGCGTAGTTGGTTGAAGTGCGTGGCCGCTATGTCAACGAACCTGGAGACCCAGGTTCGAACTCCAGCAGCGACTGAAAATTATTTGAATTAAAATTATTTTTCTGTACGGCCGCCACCTCTCTGCAGACAATGGCAAACCTCAGAGAGTAATCAAAATGCCATGTAAAATTTCTTGAGAATAAGAACATTTCGTTCATCGCCGTTCGGAGTCAGCGTTAAGCCTGTAGGTCTATTTCTCGGTCAATTGTGTACAAACTTAATAACACGCACAACACAATTGAACCTAAGAAGCTAGGTCAAAGTCCTTTCAAGGGCTGAAATGGCCAGTTATTTATTTTTTTTTTTTATTTTAAGTGAAAAAATTCGTCAAAATGGCTTTTTGAGAAACAAAACACGATGAAACAAAATTTAACCGTTTAGGTCAGAATTGTGGAATTAAAATATGGAGAAGGAAGAATTCTGAATTGGACCAAAAAATACATTCCTTCTGTTAAACATGGAGGTGATAACGTCATGTCATGGGGGTGTATGAGTACAAAAGGAGTTGCTGACATCCAGTTTATAACTATCATAATGATAATGAACCATCCGCAATATATATAGATTATGGAGGATAATTTGAAAGCTACTGTCAAAAACCTTGGGCTTTCGGGTCGTTACATATTTCTACAAGATAACGCACGAAAGCATACAGCTCAGAATACTCGGCTTTAAATCTTGTACAATACGCAAATATTTTGGAACACCTCCTCAGTCGCCAGATTACAAACCGATCGAACATTTATAGGCGGATTTAGAGCTATTTATTAAAAAGCATCCTATAACATCAAAGGAACAATTAAAACGAGTAATAAGAATGGGCGCCAATTTCATCAGAAAGAACTCGGAGGCTAGTTCTGTTCTTGCCAAATTGCATAAAGGTGGTTATTAGATTGAAAGGCACACAATATTAAATTTTCATTTTAATTATTTTGCTATTATTTAAAGTTGAGTTCCGAATATTTTTATGAGCTGATTTTTTACTAGTTTTGTTTTTTATATTAATGTTAATATATTTTTATGCTAAGCAAAAAGGAATACATCACATTTGTATTTTTAAATGGTAAGATATGTACGAGCATTAGAGTGGAATGAATTTTTAACCTCAAGGGATTCATGCATTTTTGAAAAAACTTCATTGAAAATATATTTTTTACCTCTTTAGTTTTTTTCAGCGACATAAATTTTGACTCTGCCTGAGGGTTCATTTATTTCATTGCAAGGGTGATTTTTTTTTTGTTTTTAATATAAAATTTAAAAAGTTAGATCCCAATTGTTTTGATGCGAACTTCTTAATTAAGGCATAACTAACAACCTGTCAAGAGTTTCCTATGATACCATATACGCGCTGGAAGATATTCGGGTTAAAAGTTTACCGAAGCCAGCCATTCGTCAATATCTCCGATTCTCTTTGTCGGACAGAAAATATGTATACGACAAAATTGTAGATCTGATAACTTTCTTTTAAAAATGCACTTAACAGTTTTAACGTAAAACTAACAGTTTCCACGTATAATACTAAATGTCTGAACAGAGAAAAGTAGAAATATTATACTTAAGCAGTTTTCTTTTTTTTAACTTTTATTATATTTAACATAAAGACACATTTTTTAAGAATTTTTACTCTCTTTCCCACAGTAGAATTATATTGTAACAGGCATGAAGCCTATGAAGATTTTTTGGCTCCATACATTTCGTTCCACTCTAATGAGCATAGATTAAAAAAAAAAACAACAAAATAAGAATTCCGAATACTTTTGTGAGGCACTGTATATTTTTTATAAAAAATTAAAAGCTTTTTTTTGTTCTAGTCTCTAAAAGCAAAAGCTATACAAACATTTTGACAAGATTCTTAAGTACTTAAGCTGAAAGTTCATTCACTGCATTTGCATATGCGTCCGTCTACTCGCTTAACGCAATGGAATAGAAATGAATGAAAGGTTATGAGAGAGAGTTTTATGCCAACGAGTGCCTACGTGGTCGTCCGTTTTGACAGCTTATATCGTAAAGTTTTTACAACGGATACCAAAGTACGGTCAAAGGCCGACCGACCTAACGCAGTATTGCGTTTTAGCTATAATGTTGGAAAAATGGAAAGTTGAAAATATTTCAACATTGCTTGCTTAATTTGCGTTTTTTGACAGCTCGTTACTTATAACGAGCAGAGAGAAGAAATAAAAGCATCGAGTCAGAAGCTCATTGCTTTCAGGGATGTCTCTAGTACATAAATCATAAATTAAAAATTTTTGGAATTTTTTTATGGTTAATTTATGAAAATAACTTTTTTATACTCAGGACTTAAGATTTTTGTAATTACAAATGAAGACATTTTTAGTATTTTTGTGTAAATACGATAAAAATTCCCCATTAAGAACAATCAAATATTTAACAAGTTTGTAGCCATGCTTACTCTGAACGTAAAACGCAATCATTGAACTCGGTCATTTTCTTGCGTAAATTGTGCCAGCGAGTAGACGGACGCATATGCAAATGCAGTGAATGAACTTCCACTTAATTTGCGTTTTTTGACAGCACGTTACTTATAACGAACAGAGAGAATAAATAAAAGAAACGAGTCAGGAGTTCATTACTATTAGGGATGGCTCTTGCAAATAAATCTTAAAAATTAAAATTGTCTATAATTTTTCCATTGTTAACACTACTCAACAAGGTTTTCCACAACAAATTACGATAACATTTTCTAAAGTAAAATTTTCCATAGAATCCGAATATCGTAATGATTTTTTTCGATTGGCCCCAATTTTTTTTTAAAATGACAAAATTAAAAAAATCCATTATTGGGAACACATACTTCACATAAATGCTTATAAAAACTTACATGTTCAGTCAATGAGTTTTAATTTAATTGCATGTAGTAGAGGAGAGTCAGATGAAAATTTGAAGGCATAATATGTGCCACCTCTAGATAGGTGGCAACCCTATTAACCATCTCAAATTTTAAAGTTCTGACATCAGATAAGAAATCAGCGACCCCCTTAAACTGTTAGATAATGTTTAAAAATCTTTAAAAAAATATATTGTTAGTTGGCAACCCTATTGTTAAAATATCATAATTTTGAAATTCTGACTTCAGATTCGGATTCAGCGACCCATTTTTACCTAGTGATAAAGAACAAATCGTTGTATGTATGCATTTCTTAATTTAACTGCAATAAAATATTTTTTTAACAAAAAATGTTTTTTGCATTGATTCGAGATATAGGGCTTCAAACATAAAACATGTTTATAAAAAAACGAAAAAAGTGATTTTTTTTACCTGTTTGAGATCATAACAGCCATATCACTGATGCTATTGGCACATATTATACCTTAAAATTTTTATCTGACTCTCTTCTACTTCATGCAATTAAATTAAAATTCATTGACTGAACATGTAAGTTTTTATAAACATTTATGTGAAGTATGTGTTTCCAATAATGGATTTTTTTAATTTTGCCATTTTAAAAAAAAATTGGGGCCAATCGAAAAAAATCATTATGATCTTCTGATTCTATGGGAAATTTTACTATAGAAAATGTTATCGTTATTCGGTGTGGTGAAAGTTTTCGTAAATTTGTGGAGTAGTGTAATTACTTAAAAGAACTTTTTTATACTCAGGATTTAAGATTTTTGAAGTATAAATGAAGACATTTTAAGTATAAATTTAAATAACTGGCATTTCAGCCCTTGAAAGGACTTTAACCTAGCTTTTTACGATCAATTGTGTTGTGCGTGTTATAAAGTTTGTACACAATTGACCGAGAACTGGACCTACAGGTTTAACGCCGACTCCAAACGGCGATGAACGGAATGTTCTTGTTCTCAAGAAGCTTTACATGGCATTTTGATTACTCTCTGAGGTTTGCCATTGTCTGCAGAGAGGTGGCGGCCGTACAGAAAAATTATTTTAATTCAAAAAATTTTCTGTCGCTGCTGGGGTTCGAACTCGGGTCTCCAGGTTCGTTGACATAGATGCCACGCTACGGACGCCACAGAAATTTTAAGTATTTTTGTGTAAATACGATAAAAACTCAACATTAAGAACATACCAAATGTTTTATAATTTTGTAGCCCTGCTTACCCGAAAAGTAAAACGCATTCATTGAACTCTGCCACAATTTTCTTGCGTAAATGACGCTAGCGAGTAGATTGACGCATATGCAAATGCAGTGAATGAGCTTCCAGTTTTGAGGTGTTCTTTTTTTTTTGGTCAAAACCTTACGAAAAAATGTTTGTTGAAACATTTTTGTATTATGTAAAAAAAGGAGATATCACTTGTAAAGATTTCAAGATAACTTTTTTTTTGGGAAAAAATCAAAAAGGTTTTTCGTTTTTATGACTAAGCTACAAAATCATTGAATGCCAAAAGCTTTAATTTATGCTTCATTTATGAATTCGTTTGTGATGAAAAAAGTGAAGGTCTCGATTTGAAAATGAATTATTTGATGAATCTCGATAACGAACACATCAATTAAGCAATTCTCATAATTAAAAAAAAAAAAACTATACATATATAAAAGAAAAAAAGTCAACGTGAAAAAGAAGGTAAAACTCACGCTTTGCACCAAACGTTCACTTCTAGTTCAGAGAGTCCTTAAAAATTTTAAATATAGTCAATGTCCACTAAAAAAAGGACACAACAAGAACTTTTAAAATTAGTTCTTGTCATTTCTACGGGGTCATTCTGCTGTATCGAATACTAGGAACTGCCTTTTTATTGAATTTATTTATAGCTGCGTTACTCGACGAAATTGCGACATGACATGCGAATAAATTATTCAGTCTTCTTCTTCGACTACTTTTCCTCAATCACTACTCACCCATTCGCATGTTCTTATTACTCTTGGCCTAACTTAATTCATTTCTAGTCAATCACTAAACATTGGCCCTAAGCAATGAACTATTTTACTGACCTCGCTAAGGAAACTTTACTGCGACGCCTTAAAGCAGACTACAAAAAAAAAAAAAAAAACACAACGAAAATCTAAATTTATCACATTTCCACTTTATATATGTAAATGCGCGGAAAAACCAAAGCATTTTGATCAAAGGAAAAGCGTTTTTCTCGTTTGCATAAAAGCTATTTTTGTAGACAGTTGCTGGCGGATTGGTTGCTTGAATTGCCACGTTTGTTGTTTTGTTGTTGTTACATCGTTGAGATTTGCTGACTTCATTGTAATGAGGCTAAAGTAAGTAACCAAACTTGGATGAGAACATTAAAACAAGTGTTTTTTTGTTCAACTTGATTTGACTTTAATTTGCATAACAAAGTTTATTGCGGCTTTGTTTACGGCCTAATTTGACCTTCACTCAGTTAGTGGCTAAAACTAGGGCAGCATTAAACGGATGGAAAGTGTCATACGTTAAATTTTTATTAGCGACATTAAGCTTTGGATTCAAGTATAATAAAATTTTAATCTTTAGTAACCCATTATTATTAACTCATAAAAATAAGTATTAATTTTTGGCTAATTTCGTCAGACGTCATAATGAAAGAAGTCTCCACACCATCTTGGAAAAATTTGATCAAAATATTTATATAGTTACGAACAATTTCGGTTACAAATTTGACCAAAAATTAAACACTTTTTTCTTATATTCGAAACGAAATTTTATCAAACCAAATATGTGCCGTTTTGATCGATAACCTTTTGTAAGTTTTGGACTAAAGCCATTATTCCATCTGTGTAGAACCTATGGGTTCTCTGAGCGAAAAACTGATACAAGAGCGTTTTGTACTCCTCCACAGAATTTAAATTTACACCACTAAGAGATCGAATGAAATAATAATCTGAAGGTGTAAGGTTTGCGCGATATGGTCGATGCATCAAAATTTCCCAGCCAGGCTTTTTGAGTTTCTACCGGGTCATAAAAAATGTGTGTGATCTGACCTTGTCATAATGGAACAACACCCTTTTCTGTTGATCAATTCTGGCCGTTTTAATTGATTTTCTTGCCTAAAGCTCGTTAATTCTTGACAGCAGAAAACAGAATCAATCGTTTGACCAGGTTGTAGAAGCTCATAATGAACAACTCCATTCCAATCCCACTAGACATAGCGCATTACCTTTCTTGGTGTCAATCCTGGCTTTGGAACCGTTTGCGAAGCTTCACCTTGTTTCGTCTATGATATTTTTCGCACATTATTGTCATACGTGAACCACTTTTCATCGCCCGAAATCATTCGCTTTAGAAATTTTTCGATTTCATTCCGTTTTAGCAGTGATTCGCAAATGGATATTCTGTCAATTAAATTTTTCGCTGTTAAGGGAAGGTTCTAGTAGAAATCGACGGAAAATTTTTGCTTTTGTGTTTTCTTTATTTTCATCCTTAGAGTCTTGAATATATGTAGTCAAAAGGATATTTCCCTATCTAATTTATTTTACGATTCGGAGTGTGCAATTCGACCCGTATATAAAGCTTTTTCAAGTGATAATTTACTTCAAAGATGCACAGGTAGAAACACGCAAAACGACAATGAATGTTTTAACCTTTGTCTGTAGAAACTGGTCTCCAACACCTTCATTGTGGCGAAGAAACTTTCAGAATAGCAGCATATATATCTTCCAGCATCTTTAATGAAGGCTATTCATACATATTAAAAACTATGCAGACATTAGGAGTCGTCATCGGGAAAAACTGCGTGAACTTCGCTGCGAAGACTGACGACCGGCGTGTGAAGTAAGCTGAGGAGAAACTCTCGGAGTTTGCAAAAAAAGCCAGAATTGAAAAACTTTGCGCAATGGTGCAGCAAAACGTGCTCTTTGACGATGAGGAAGGGACCCTATATGGTGCTGGAATAGCTGATTAGATGTTATTGTAAGTGTCAAAAAAGAAATATTACTTACGATTTTTTCTTTGTCAAACTTTAAACGCATTCTTCTCTAAACACCTTTTTTCCGCGCTCTACACGATTCCGCTTGTACGACTTGACCGATTTCGATGTTTGACGGCTCAAATTAAAGCTTATTCAATTTAAGGGGCTTTAGGAAGCGTTTTTTTTTCCAAAAAAAAATTATCATTATTTTTTTAAAGTTAAAGCACAAGAAAAAGGAGGAAAAACAGAGTTTTTTTAAAAGGGTTTTATTAAAATCGGAAATCTGTAAGGCCTCCAAATTTCACCTAGCTTAACAATTTTTTTAGTTTTTTCGTTTCAGATCACTTGGCAGGGCTGTAGGGTGAGCTTCAGCCGGCGTTTTGAATTATTTTTCATCGAAAAAATTGTATAATCTTCTTGAAATATACATTAATAAATGCCACAAAAATTGTTTCAAAAAAGATTTACGTTCGCTCAAAAAAATTCTGCAATTACGTTACGTTTCTACTAGAACATCCCCTTAATCCATGTTGAGCCAAACATCGAGCTTCTTTATATATCCAGCTTTCTTCAAATGGTTGATAACTATTTGGTGATGAATGCCTAGTTCCTTAGCAACGTCCAAGCTGCCTAGTCGGTCTTGCTCAATTTTTTCCATGAGTTGATCGACTTTTTCACTGATTGATCGACCAGAGCGAGGTGCATCTTTAACATCAAAATTATCAGATCGAAAAGGAGCAAACAGCTCCCTGCTGTTTTCCTAGTTACAACATAGTCTCCGTAAATTTCACAATTTTTTATTAGCAGCCTGCGACGCATTCTTACCTTTTCTATAATAGAAAAGCAAAATACATTCTACCATGTTCCGAATTTTCATTCATTTTTAAACTTAGATTACTTTTCACAGATCAAAAAATAAAAACTCCTTCACTAAAGAACACAAAAAACCCTTTTTGCAAATCTTTTTTCCTTAAACATTTTCTTGTCTTTTTCAATTTTAGGATTTTTTTTTTTTTGTTTTGGGCTTTACCTTTGGACCTTATCCGCATCTTTTCTCTAGTCCCTAATCTTGTCCTCATCTTCATGTTTACTCTCATATTTGTCTCAATATTTGTCCACCTTTATTTTTTTAAGAACATTTTATTAATAAATGTTCTTGAACGAACTCCCAATTCTTGAACGAATTCCTTTCCTAATCCTTTTCTCATTCCTTGTCTGAATCATTGTCCTAATTTTTGCCTTAATCTTTTTCCAATCCGTGTCGGAATCCTTGCCCTTATCATTGTACTAATCATTGTCCAAATCCTTGTCCTAATTTTTTATTTCTATTGTATTTCTATTTCTATTTCTATTTCTATTTCAATTTCAATTTCAATTTCAATTTCAAATTCTATTTCTATCTCTATTTCTATTTCTGTTTCTATTTCTATTTCTATTTCTATTTCTATTTCTATTTCTATTTCTATTTCTATTTCTATTTCTATTTCTATTTCTATTTCTATTTCTATTTCTATTTCTATTTCTATTTCTATTTCTATTTCTATTTCTATTTCCATTTCTATTTCTATTTCTATTTCTATTTCTATTTCTATTTCTACTTCTATTTCTATTTCTATTTCTAATTCTATTTCTATTTCTATTTCTATTTCTATTTCTATTTCCATTTCTATTTCTATTTCCATTTCTATTTGTTTTTCTATGAATTAAGACCATTTTCTCTGGGGTAATGTAGAGTCATTGTCTTAAGCGAACAAACTAGTAACTATGAAAGCCGTAGAACTATTGTCGAGATACGTTCTCAAATTGTTGCAAAAGGGGTTGAAAATTGGAATTCCAGAATACCCAATATGAAAAACACCCTATACATTATCGCACAACAAATGTTTTCACAACTCAGTACCCATTTTTCTTTGTATTCATTTGAAGCTGACCTTGACCTTTTCCGCCTTTTACATTACATCAAATGTACCAGAGTAATTGAAAAGGAAGTGTTTCTATTGAGGAACTTTGAGTTTAAAAAGCCTTTTTTATTGTGAATTGAATTGAAAATAAGATAATAATGGAGATTTGATACCTTTAATTTACATCATTATTTAAACGCTAATTATAATAAATTATTGTACATATGTATAGCTCTTAAAGTTTTATTTTTACAACAATAAAACTATATCACAGATCAGAATTCCAAGTATTTAATCTTGAATTTTAAAAAACATTTTTATAAATTATAATTAAGAGAACATCATTATATTGCAATATTGAGTCATAAAATAATATTATAAAATTATACAATTAAAAATTTCGTAAGCAAGATTAAAATTAATATTCGACTACAATCTAGTCTTAAGAATTTATAAAGAATTTCAGGCTCCATGAGTTCTCGTGTATTGACGTAGGATATAAGACTTCCTTCTGACTTTTGGAGTAGCTGTATTTCAAGTGACTGAAGTAGGTATTATTGAATTATAATTGAATTATGAGTTGACTCTGAGACGTCTGGGTGCTTAAAAATAAGAAAGAGCGAGATTAGTTCATACTTGTACGAAGTTAACAATAAAATAAACCTACTTATGTATATACAATCAACTTGAAATTGACCTATGAAAGATTTGTCTTGGATCGTTTATAAAACAAAATCTTTAAGATAATTATATCCCATGAACCGAATAAAATGTGTCCGTAGCAGAGTGCTATAATATGAATCATAAGATTTTTTTTATAGGTTCTGTGAACATGACATAACTAGTTCCATTAGAAATTCTGGTTGATACTATTTGTTATAGAATTCAGAGAAGTAGTCCACATTTTCTATAACCCCACTATTACATAAAAACTTTAGTAGAACTTACACGGTTAAAAATCTTGGACAAAATGTTAACCTTTTGGGTTGCATATACATGACCAAAAAAGAATACATTTTCATCCAAATAGGTTAAAAACTTTGTTAGTCCCTGCACAACTTTTTATACTGAATAGTTTTTTTCCTAGAAGTCAGAACCCAAAATGTTGGAAAAACTCAATTTTTTTTCTATAGATGCTATAGTTCTAAGGAAGCCTTATTGTCATAAAAACATTTATTTTTTTCTTAAGGAGTCTACAATACTCATAAATTTTCAATATCTCAACTATTTGTCCAAATTGTTGTCAAAGGGCTCCACAAAACCTTAATCAACAATAGAAAATCCTAGTTGCAGCAAATCTATTTTAGAATCGAAGATTTTTTTTTTTAACTATATAGTTGCTTCTAGTGAAACCAATTTGTCGTAATAGCTTAGATGTTTGTTTAAGGAGTTCATTATATTCAAATAGTTACTATGATATAACAGTTCTCTGGATAATTGCAGTGTATTTGTGTATATTTGTCATACAATCATAGATTTTTATCTATAGATCCTAAAAATTTTACAGTGACCGAACTAGTACCAAGGATAATCTATTAACTTTAAATTTTAGAACTTCTTACAGCTTCAAAACCCAAAAACCTCCAATTGTTCTAACTTGTTGCACGGATTTGTCATAAAACTATATATTTTTATCAAAGGAGTACAAAGAACTCAAAAAATTTCTATGATTCACCTACTTCCATAGATAGTTTAAGTGGAACCTATTCGCCATAGAAACATAGAAGAAAAGTTTTAACGACTCCAATAGCTCTATAGCAATAATATCAGTGGAACCTATGTATTTATCGTAGAATTAACATAGATTTTTGATCAAGGAGTCCATATAATCCACAATTCAATTAAAGAAACATGTTTTAGTAGCCTTAGTTGTTCCATAAAAAATAGTTGCACAACAAATCAGCCATAAAGTCATTCTTTTTGCCAAAATACCGCCCTATTCTGCGTTTTCTTGATAAGTAATTTATCAATAAAATTTGTAAAGAATTTTATCAAGCGAAAGCTTTTTTAGTATTCTACAGCAACCTTGATAAATAAAAACTTTTCGTAATTCACCACAGGAGGTGAATTTCTGGTAACAGATAATTGTTCTCAATACTAGCATAACACAGAGAGCAGAGCGTGAGAAGCAGCTTCCCAGCAGGAAAAGCGATCATCCCAAGATCATCTCGGCACATCCTTTTAGACTCGGCAATCATACCCCATCACTACCAAATGTAATATCTTTTTTTGTATGGAGCTTCTACGTAAGGGGTATTGATCCCTTCGTCACATCTTCGAGCACGTAAGAAGTGATTAGTCAAGAATCCGAGTACCTTCTTTTGGCAATGAAGGAATAATATGGATGTCCATTTGTTTTATTTTTTACTTTTGCATTTTTCGCATTTTCATTCCAACACATCGCTTTGCAGCTGCCGTGTTCATCTCTTAAGGTATAAGTGCCTTCTTCCAATGCTTGAGGCAATAAGAAAAGATAGATCGTTTTAGAGAGGTGTTCGCCTAACTTCCCACTGGGTTGATGTGCATGAAAAGCAAAAAAGAGGAGTGTGAAAAGCAGCAACACGTCATATACGAACAACAACAGCAGCAATAATTAAAACGATTTCTACTTTTATTTTCCATATGTTCCACAAAAGTGTATTAATTTGTAGAAAATAATTATTATTATGTTAATGTTAACCTTGATATTGCCTGCTACAAGCAACCACAACTCTCTTGATAAATTTATCAATAGCAAATGAGATATTGATAAATTTATCAATTAAAGAGCTTTTTTTTCTATCACAGAAAAACAAATCTTTATAAATAATCAATACTTGATAAATATACAATAAGGTGAATTTATCAAGTACGCAGAATCGGGCTGATAGTCTGAATAACTAAAATAGATCCTATGACCCAGCTAGTTCCCTAGATATTTTTAACAGATTCTATTCGCCCTAAAATAAAAGAGGTTTATTTAAGGAATCCATATATCCCATAACTTTAAAATATCCAAACTGGTTGAAAGAGTCCAAAGTAGTTTCATTTCCAAAATAGTGGTGTAACCTACTGCAACCAAAATCAGAGATTTTTATCAAAGAGGTCAACAAAAGCTAAAAAAGTTCCTATGACCTTACTAGTTCCATAGATAATTTAAGTGGATTCCATTCGCCATAAAATCATAAAAGTCTATCAAAAGAATCTATAGAGATGGGAAAAAGTCTCAATTAGTTTCATAGATAATTCCTCTGGAATATATTAACCTGAGGTCATATTTTTTATCCAAGAAGTTAATATAGGGTTTTCCAATAAGAGGTGTTATTTTGGTATTCAAAGATAAATGCCATTTTTTGCGACAAATGATCGGATGTTTATTTCATAATAAAGAGGAAGGTATGCCGTTAATAATGTAAAACAACATCAGCCAAATGGTCACCACGACCAAGTCCTGTAGGACAATATCCTTTTCATGAAATTTTCCATAACCAAATCGCAAAGTGGCTGCCCTATGTCCTCGATAGCCTCACGAATTCTATCTTTGAGGTCTTCAATCGATGCTGGGCTGTTGGCGTAGACCTTATCTTTCACGTGGCTTCAAAGGAAGAAGTCGCAAGATCTCGGTGGCCAATTGTGATCGCCTCTTCGAGAGATAACACGGTCCGGAAACTTTTCCCATAAAAGATCAATGGTTTCGTTGCTTGTGTGGCACGTAGCACCATTTTGTAGTGAATTTTAATAATTTCAATGCGTTGTTGAAGCGTGTCTCGTTCCATTTTTAGTAATGGCGTAGTTTCTACTTGTCAAGTGTCAAAGAATAAAAGCTTTAAAAGTGAGCGATTCACAAAAGCGGGCGATTCATAATAACACCTCTTATTGGAAAACCCTGTAGATTCCAAAAATGTAACTATGACTCCATAGAATCATATTTTTTAGTCTAGTAGTCGTCTTAATAAAGAAGTCAGAAAGCTTCAACGCCCTAACTAGTTGCCAAGTTTATCCAGTTGGAACTTATTTGTCATAAAAGCATAGATTTTCTCAAAGTCATCTACAGCCTGAGTTGATAGGCTGTAGATGACATACATTATACAATAACAAGATATGCTTTTTTTAAAAATGACAGCTCAAGTGTGAAATTTTACAAAAACAAATCTGTAGGTGCACAGCGTTTAACACAACAATATCAATTGGAAAAATTAAAAATCAACAGCTGATTTTATTCTTATTACTCTTATTCTCTTATTCTCCTACAATATGAGCCTACCTTGTATGTAATTGTATCATGGTTACACGGTATCAGATCTTATCAAAAAGCTCACTCTCGTAAACGACACCATGTAATTTAAGGCATGTTGCTACTTGGCGCGCTCGGTATTTGAGTGGAAATTAAAAATTTTTTTACAGGAAAACGGTTAGAGACAATGAAACATTTTTTTAAGATGAATAAATACACTAAAATATTATTTACAAAAAAATTTTTTTATTATTATTTAAAATTTGTTATGTATGAAACTTTAATTTGAAGTTGATATGTCGATATCGGAAAGAGCTGATACCGTAATAAGCTGGTTACCGTAATAACTAAAGCTTGGCAGCACCTCGAAGAACAAAAAACCAAATTTATAAATAACTAGCTTTTTTCCGGTGCGCTTTGCTGCACCGATAAGTTTATCTAGATAAGTACCGGAAAATGTTGCAATGCCTACAGCGTTATTATTTCTAAACCATCTCGTGCTCGAAACATAGGGTCGTTCATTAATTACGTGACCGATTTTCAATTTTTTTTTTTTCACCCCTCCGGTACTCTTTGTAGTGCATTTCAAAAACACTCCCCTCCACCCCCAGAAAGTAACGTAGTATATGAAATAAAAAAATTAATTGATTAAAAAATATTCGAAAATAGAAAAAATAACTCTCGAAAAGTAAGCAAAGAAAAATTATGCCCTTACTACACTTGCTAATAGTTAACAGTCAATTTAGACGGTCAGACATGAAGATGTAAGGATGAAAATGGTTTGAAATTTTGGGTTGTATTAATTTCAATTTTTTCGAGTTTTTTTTATTTTTGGTCACATTACTATATCTGAGACCCCCTCCCCCCATTCGTTTCTTATCATAGTACATTTTAAAACCTCTGTCTTTACTAAATTGGTAACGTTATTTATGAATGACCCCATAGTTACAGCGCAAATTTGAGCTCAATCGGCTCAGTAGTTTTGGAGTCTATAGCAGCGTTCTCTATTGTAAATTTTTTGCATTTTTCATTTCCTAGTATCCTGCTGCTGCTTACCAAATAGTAACTTCATTCTTACTTCTATGTTCTTTGTCTTTTACTTCCATAGCTTTTCTGTGTCATAAATTTGGCTTGTATGGATTGAGACACACCCCCTTGTCCAATGCATGTCACCTTTTCTAGTAGAAGGACATCACCAAATGGTATCTACATTCTGAGTTTCAATGTTCTGTGACTTTTACTTCTATGGCTATTCTGTATCGTAAATTTGGCTTATATGGGTGGAGCCATACCCCGTTTTCGAATGCCCGTGCCATTTTTTAGTAGAAAGACCTTCATTGTTGTACGACATTTAGTTCCAAAGCAATTCGATATCATAAATTTGACCTGTGTGGACCTTGTCTAATGTTCGCTCAAATATAAAGTAACTGCCTCTTGGGCCCATAGCATCTACATATCAAGTTTCACTATCAAAATAGGTACAAATCAGGAATAGTAATGATTTCCAAAAAGTGGGCGTATATATAGCTAGACCACGCCCAGTTTTAGTATAGTTGCTGACAGTAACCATACCAACTTATTAACCAAATTTTAGTCTAATTCGACCAAAACTGTCTTAAATATAGCATTTTTATTGATTTGTGGGTGGTAAAAGGGGGTATTGAAAAAGGGGTATGGGACATTTTTAGTATGCCTATATTTTTCGCGCAAATGCAAACCTAAGTGAGACTTGCCAAATTATTCCAATATTACATTTATTTCCAATTTCCCTTGCAAATATTTCCCACTATACACCATATGTGCGCACCTGTATTTGTTCACACCTGTATTGTTGTATAAGTTCACTAAAATGCCTATAATTCATGAACCACACATTCACACATACAAAGACTGTTTATACATAAAAACCTTCGTATTGATGTCACCTTTCATGGGAAATGAAATCGGTTCACGCATTACGGAGAACATCAATTTCATACACAATGCAACTTATTTTTATATATATAGAAGAAGAAGATAGAAGATATGATTATGCTGTACTTGGGTCTCCAGGTTCGTAGTTGGTTAAAGTGCATGGCCTCTATGTCAACGAACCTGGAGACCCGGGTTCGAATCCCAGCAGCGACAGAAAATTATTTGAATTAAAATAATTTTTCTGTACGACCGCCACCTCTCTGCAGATAATGGCAAACCTCAGAGAGCAATCAAAATGCCATGTAAAGCTTCTTGAGAACAAGAACATTCCGTTCATCGCAGTTTGGAGTTGGCGTTAAACATATAGGTCCGGTTCTCGGTCAATAGTGTAAAAACTTAATAACACGCACAATACAATTTATCATAAGAAACTAGGTCAAAGTCCTTTCAAGGGCTGAAATGACCAGTTATTTATTTATTATTTATTTATAGTAATTCATCCCAAAATACTTTTTCCATTATCTCTTACATTTTTCCTGCAAAAAATTTTACCTTTTCACTCGAATATCGCGCGCCAAGTAGTAGTGCATTTGAAATGTATTTCAATATAACCTATTGTTTTTTAATGGTTAATGATTTTGAAAAAATCTAATGTACCTTTAAAATTAATAAAAGTTATGTTTTATGTTGTGTTTTCAAGTTTTTAGTAGTATTTTTTATGTTATGTTTTTAACTATTTTTACTTGTAGTATGTTTTTTTAAAGTTAAGTGACTTTTTATAAGTTTAATGTATGTATATTTAAAAAAAAAAAATACAAAATATACAAAAAAATTTCAAGGACTTTTAGAAATTTTATTAGCTGTTAGTTTTTAGTTGAAAAAAAATTATATAATATCAATTTACTTACACGGATTTACACAAATTTTTTAAGTCGCATTTGTGGATTTTTACTATTTTCGGGTTGGCATCATTGGTGTAGGATAACAAAAGCACACGAGCGGAATTGGTTTAAAGAGAGGCGTGCAAAGCATCCAAATTTTTAAAAATCTAGACACTAAATAAAAAAAGACTTTAAAATTATTTAATAAGACGGAAATAGAGACTTTTGATCTTACCTCCGGCCAGTTTGTTGTTATTCCGGTGTCCTCGGCAAGCATCGCCAAAGTTGTTGAAATTGTGTTTTTTTTTTGTTTTTGGAAGAGAATATTTATTAGTTTAAAAAAAGGGTATTAGATCGACAAAAAGTTTTTGAATAGGAATTGAAGTTTGTGATATTTTTTGATATTTTTACTAAATTTGTTTTTCAACTTCAATGATTTCTAGTCGATCGATATAAATTTAATGCAAAGTTCTTAATTTCAAAATTTTAAGTTCATAAAAGTATGCAAAAAGGATTTTTATTTAAGAACTTTTTATTAATTTTAATTTTATGTTTTAATTTGAATCGTGTATTAAAGTAAATTTTAATTTTTTTTTAATTGATAAAATTTGAAAAATTATATTTGCATAAAAGTATGTAAAAACTTTTTATAAGATTTAGAAAAAAGTAATATTTCATCTTTTTTTATTATTTAAAAGTGGATGAGTAAAATACATGCCATTCCATGTTTTTTTTTTTTTTGTATTGGGATAGAATTGTTGACTTTTTTTATATATGCTTTAATTATTTCGTGACTAAATATTTTTTACTAAATTTTTCTATTCTACAAAAACATGCTTTTGGAGAATATCGTCTATTTAAGGAGAAGATTTTAGTAAAGTATTAGGTCAAAATAGATTTCAAGGCATAAAAAAAGTATAAAAAAGTAGTAAACTAGTGATAAGTAGTAAAGTTTAAAGCGAGCATTTGGAGTAAAAATTTCTTAAAACTAAAAAAGTTTTTGAGTTTTTTTATCAGCTTCATACATACTTGAAGTTAATAACATCCAGTTGAAGCTGCTCTTGTTTAAATGTGGTTATGGTTTTGAATTTTGTTAATTTTTTTTTTGTTTTAGCTAAAAATGTAAAAGTTTGGACGTCGTTTGACAAACTGCGCTGGATCAGAATTTTCTGTTAGTTTTTCTTTAAATTCAAGAAAATTTACAACTTTGAATATAATTTAAGGGCAGCAAATTGTGTGTTTTTGTTTTACGATAAAAAAAATGTCTTAATTTGTAACTTAGTTTTTTTTTTTAGAAATAAAAAATTAGTTTAAAAAATCTTATTTCCTATAAAAATAAGTTTTTAATTGATATGAGTTTACTTTCTGAATATAACTTGGTTAAAATATAACTTTTTACTAACCAATGGTTTACGTATGGATATAATGAGCTGGTAGTATTACTCAAAGAAAAATTAACAGTAATATGTGTAGTATTTTCTTTCTAATACTGTAGGACATAAAAAGTGATGAAAAAATTTTAATTCCTGAAATCATTCTTATAGATGTGGTATCTTGCTCCTTCCAGATTTGTTACGTGAGTTCCTTGGTATTACTTCTTTAAGCACGATAAGCACGATCCTCTGCAGAATATGTTTTATCTTCAAGTCTTGAACATTTGTGGACATTCCTCATTCTTTCTTCGTATTTTTTTATACAGCAATATTTAATTTTTATTTTATTTTAAGTATCAAGAAATATAGGCCTTTAGAATACTTAAAGACATTCTTTTTGTCGAAGTCTGATCGGCTGACACCTCTCGGTAAGGTAAATTAAGCCATTAATGCCAGAAATGGATGGTCCGTTAATTTTCTTTTTTCCTATTGTTTTTTTTCAAAAATCTTAACGTATGTAGGATTGCAATGAGTAGAATCACAATTTGAATGCTGCCTCTATTGTTAGTTACTTGAATGCTACTGAGACCTTGTTAGTTACTTAAGTTCAAAATGGGAGTTTAAAAATTTGAATAATTCACCAAAACGACACTGACTTATCAAAGTGCCTTTGTAGCCCCATCCTACTGGAACCACATCACTTTCACATTCATGATATTCAATCGGTGAACAGAAAAGGTTTTAATTATGGCTCTATAGCGAGTATCACTAACTGTTATGCGCTAATTTCTAAATTTTCTAAAATTCTCATATTATAGAAAATATGGTCCGTCCCATGAGCCCACCAGGCCTTAGACCGCAGCAAACTGTGCATATTTTGGGATATAAAGGCTTTTCTATAATCTAATGTAGATTTTGTTATTTCCAAATTTGACATTTTTGCTCTTGACATATCTATTGTGTCAAAAATGAGCCTCAAAATTTTTCGATAAAACAGCAAATCAAAGTGATTTTGGGCCTATTCACTAAAATTTCGACGCAAGCAAAAGTCATTCGTTTTCCATCCTGACGAACAACGACCAAGCTGTTGTGAACGATGTCGAATCGATAAATTTATATCTTCTTCAAAACTCTCGTAAGCGTGTACAAAATTCTGTTCATTACGCACTTTCTTGTGCGTCTCAGGAATATTGTATCTTACAAAGAAAATAGGGTTCGAAAACATTTCACCCTTCCGAAATTGTCGAGGGGTAATAGTTAATTGGAGCATAGAAATATGGAGTAGTGTCAGTGAAGATTTGTTTTAAATTTACACTGCGCAAAACTACCGGGGAATACGCTAGCAAGGAGATTGTCCCAAAATTTTACTGTCTAAAGAACGAATTATCTCTGTAATGCTAAGTTTTATTGGGCATCATGGTGTACCTGTGGGCTTAGTGAGCTGCCTGAGTGGACTCTGGAAATACACGAGCTGATGGCGTCAGGTTATATATCTCCCTTGAACAGCTTCCATGGTAGTACCTGTACCGAATTTGTGTATTTTACTCTATTTTCGGCAAAATATATGATGTATAGATTACGCGAAGATTAATCAGAGAGAAGTATTTTTTACACCGTTTTAAAAACCGCTTATTCGACACTTCAAAAATGTGATCATTCTTACGAAAATCAGATCGATATGCCCAGAACGCCAAGAACAGAGGACTCAACCCACATACAGGGTGGGCTATTTATACCTTCGGCATCTGGTGTGGTATAAATACCAAGTGAATTCACCAAGTGAATTCGTGCCATGGAACTGTACACACCATCACGACCCGCTGTTATCGTACAGCTTTGCATTCAAAATATGTTCCCAATTGTGAAAACGCAACATCTATATTGTGCAAAATATCGAGTGAGGAGAGCGCCTTTAGACCCCACTATTAGGCATTTACACCAAAAATTTATCGCCACCGATAATCTTGGTAATACCAGTCATCAAGGCCGATATCGTCCGAAGCGTTCTGATGAGAACATTGAGGCTGTACAAGCAAGCGTTAAGAGAACACCTTCAACATTTAACTGTCGCCGTTCTTGCCAGTTGGGCATCCCTCTCACGTCTCTCCGTCGCATAATTCGTGCTGATTTAAAGTTATTCCCATACAAAATTCAATTAACCCAATGACTTTTACCGATCGACAAGCCACGTCGCTTAAATTATGCGAATTTCGTGGTGAACATGGTTCCAACCGACGATGATTTATCATGACTGATGAGGCTAATTTTTCTTTGAATGGGGTCGTGAATAAATAAAATTGTTGGTTCCACGCCAAAGAAAATCCTCAATTAATTCACGAGCAATCTCTCCACGACCAACGCGTGACTGTTTGGGCTGGAATTTGCGTAAAAAGTATCATTAGACCGTTCTTCTTCGAAGAGAAAACCACGTTGGAGCAGACGTAACCGTCAATTCTGAGGTATAATGCCAATTCTGACTGATAGCGGCATGGACAACTTTTGGCTCCAACAGGATGGCGCCAAAGCTCACACAGTCCGAGCCACAATCGCTTTATTGCGTCGTTTGTTTCCTGATCACTAAGTTTCGAAGAATGATGATTTTTATGTCTGAGTTAACTCCTCCAGACTTCTGCCTGTGGGCTTATTTGAAGTCCAAAGCTTATGTCAAGAAGCCACGGACCCTGGAAGCCTTGAAAGGCAATATTTGACATGAAATGATCGCTATTCAGTTCGAAACATTACGAAATGTGTTGGAAAATGCGGAAAAACGAGCGCATTGGCCATCCGCTCTGGCGGCGACGATTTACGCGAAATATTATTCCACAAGCGATCAGAATAATTTTTTTTATGATAACCAAAAAAAAAATCCCGTAGCTTTAAATCGCCTACCCTGTTTTGGGCCATTTTGTCTCTATCTCTCAATCTCTAAAGAGCTCGAACGGTTTTGAAAGAAAATGACTGACAAATGCTGCGGTCTTCCGCAAACTATTGAATTTTTTTATCAGTAAACGACAGAAGGACGTTGATAAAAACCAGAAACTAAGTTGGAGATAGAACTGAACCCTGCGGTACTGCAGCACCGATGGCGTGTTCACTGAACGAAATTTTGTTGACCACGACATGAATCGATCGGTCCTTAAGAAAACATGTGACCCATCGAGCAAAGTTACTACCAACACCATTTGCAATTAGTTTTGACACGAGAGCTTTATGTTACACTCGGTCAAACGCCTTAGAAATATCAAAAGCACAACCTTGCTTTCCCCTCTAAGCATTTCTAATGATACAATTATACAGGTAGGTTTGACAACAGGCTATTTTCTCACGAGATCGTTCATGGATTGTCAAAATGCTGTCAACAAAAAAAAAAAAAAAAAAATTAAACAAAAACACCAAAAAGTGTAAACAGAAAATATACAATTTGTACAAAATATATATAACGAGTCTAAATTGTGCATAATTTGTGGCCAACGCTTTCTGGTAAGCGATGCTAAATTTTATAGTGTGCCCAAGTGCGATGCAAAACGCCAACGGTGGATGCAAAGTTGCGGCTTTGTCGTCTCTCCAAATGAATATGTTTGTTTTTTTTTTTGTTTGCTTTGTTTTGTATGAAATTTGACAATTCATGTTCGATTGAAAACTGTCACACCTACCTGATTAACTATACCATGAGCATTTCTCTTAGTATTTCTCTGTGTGCAACGCCATAAGGTCACTAGCATAGCGAGCCCAGTCGCGCAATTCGTTCCGTTCTAGATAATTAATTAGGTGGAATTTAAGTGCACTCTCCATGACTTTGGAGAGCGTAGAGTGTATCGAAATGGTTCTGTGATTCGGTTAAAGGTTCGTGGCATTGCCTTCTAGGTACCGGCTGAACATTCGCGACCTTTCAACAAGATGAAAATACTCCTGTCTGACTTTGGCAAAATTTCATAAGCTTCTTCGTTTAGAGTTGTAGGTAGCTTTTTCAAGGAAACCGTTTATTAGATAACTTTTTGCAGTAAGCCAACGATATATCATTGTATGCGTATGTTCGATATATTCATTAATAAGCGGGTAGCGGGGACTCGACTTATTTTAATATTATTCGATTTTAAAAAAGGCTTACGATCAAAAATGTACCTAATAACAGGACACAACTGACAGAAAATGTATTTTTTTTTAATTTATAAAAATAAAAAAAAAGAATAACGTTTCAACCGATATGACAGCTCAGAAACTTCCGGAAATACCTGAAATTCAAATGTTTTTAAATTGGAGCAATTTTTAATTTTTTTTTTTTCATTTTCGGAAAAATATTCATTTGATATATGTTTAGTTATCCAAGGTATGGACTCTACATTGAGCATAACATAATAAAATTTACTGGACTGTATTCCACTTTTTATTATTTTGGTCATAGGGCTGTTCTTTCACTTTTGATTAGATCTCAGTTTAAGGAACACGGGTTAGATCTAAAGCTTAAGAGATTAGATATTATTGGGGTATAATTAAAAAATAAGATAAAGTTTTAATAGCGATAGATAAATTATCAATATGGACGAAGAGGGCATCTTTTTACATCTTTGATTTTAAGTTTGGATTCATTATAACGCACTTTTATTTCATTTCACATAAATGAAAACTTAAAATTTGATTAAAAGAATTTTGGTCATCTTTATTTTTAAAAATATTTCGAAAACTTTATTTTTTTTTGCTTTGTTTTTGTAATTCTTGCTTGTTCTTGGTTGTTTGTTTGTTGGTTTTTTCTCTGTTTGTTTTTGCTTTTTCTATGTTGTTTACATGCATGAATTTCAACTTATTTTTAATGAATTATTCGCCATAATTAATTTCAAAATTTTTTTCTTTACTAAGTTTTAATATCGTCTTGTTCTTGTGTTTTGCTTTTTGTGTTTATTTTCAATGTTTTTTTTATGTGTGTGTGTTAAATTAAATTTATATTAAATTAGTTTTTAATAAAAATGTACAATTTTATTCAATTTTTAATTGTTTATTAATTTAAAAAAAAAAACTGAGCTTTATTTATATTTATAAGATATTTGTTTTTATTTTTTATATATATTTTAAATACATATTTATTTATAATCTATAACGACATAAAAAATCAGCGCTTATTAAATTTCATTAATTAATTAATGTGTTTGTTTTTATATTTTATGTATATCTATTAATTGTAATAAATTAATTTAGTTAATTGCTAAAATTTAAAAACTAATTAAATTTAATTGGTTTTGTTTCTGTTTTTGTTTTTTTGTTTTTTCTTTTGTTTTTTTTTGCAAATAGTGAAAGAGAAGAATTAATTATAATTAGAATTATATGCATAAACATATATTTATATATACTTATATACTTATATAAATAAATTTATATATAAGTATATGTTGTATATGTTGCTTGTTGTTGTGTTAGTTAATTATCTTTTATAGTGTCTCTAGCGTAGATATTAATTTTTGTTGGAATTATTTAAAATTTCTATTATTTTCTTATTAAATGCAACTAGTTTCGAGGAAAAAGTGTTTGTTTTTAAATTTATGCCTAGTTTTTTTTATAATTTTTCGATTAAAATTAGTTTGTTTTTTATATTGTATTTGTTCTATGGGCTTTTTCTGTCTATGTTGTCGTTTTAATGCTATGATGTGAATTTTCTATGTTTTCTATGTTTTCTATGTTTGTGAAATTCTTGCTTCTTTCTATGCTTGAACGCTCGTTTGCTATCAGTTTATCAATATATCGTTCAATTATTCCTCGTACGCCTGCTTGAAGTTAAAATATTGCGCTTGGGCAGCAGTTAAAAATTCTATGTTTTTGTTATTTCAATATTTTTCGCTTATCCAGCTAGTGCGCATAAAATTTCATTATTTCTATGCTAAATTTTTACTTTTTGTTCAATGCTTGTGGAAATTCTATTGTATTGAGTGAGTTTCGAAATCGTTTTACGTCCTATTGTGTTGATTTCTTTCTTTTTTTTTTAATTTTTAGCTATACAATTTTTAAAATTTATTTTTGTTTTTGTGTTTTAATTTTTTAAATTTGCAACCTATTTGATAGAAATTAAAATTAATTATTGTTTTTGTTTTTTTTTTCTCCTTTGTGGCAGCTTTCTTGCAGTGAAGCGCTCAAATTGTGTTTGGTTTTGTTTTTTTTTTTTCTCTCATTTACTCTGTTAATTAATACAAATTTAGAATTTTGACTGTTTTTCAAGCAATTTTAATTACATAAAATGTTTGCTTTAAAATGTTAAATGAAACTTAATAACAGACGAAAATATTTAAGTTGATCGTTTGTTTTTTAATATCTAATAATTAATCAAAAGAAAACTTTTCTCTCTCTTTCTCTCTCTGAATGCAGGTTGAGAGCAAACTTTAGCAATTATGGGAGGTATACTTAAAATAAAAAAGACAGTATTCCTTAAATGCAAATGTTCAAAATAATTCATGTTCTCGAAAGTGCTGTGAAATGGTTCGACAAGACATGAAGTCATAACATTTATAAGACGTAAATCCCATTTAAATGAATGGTTGGATGTATGGTTGTTATAATTTAATAAATACGGTTCCTCAAAAAGCCCATGTCACGTACGATATTTCGACTTAAGTCTACGAAAACCACTTAATACAAATTTTTTAAAGCTCTAAATAAGGTAATCAACGGAAAGTATTTAAAGGCAGCACTCGAAAGTGAAATCACAACATATTATTGTATCCACACGTAATACTAATCCGTCAATATCAGGTTTTGATATGGAATATTCCATCTAATTTCTGTAAATTTCTAACTCAGAATAATTTTTTAATTTCAATCTAATCTTAAGAACATGGTAGGTGTCACTACTTTGATGACATCCCTTTGTATGTGAGTAATGCGAAGTTTTCATTTGATTTTACTAAATTTCAAATTCCGAAGTGAATTCGCAAAATTTCAAGATATACCATTAATTTTGTGGAATTGAAAGAGGTATTGCCCTTTCGGTAAAATCACTTTGTATTGGAAGTACACATAGTTTTCATTCAATTTGGGTAATTTTCGATCTTTTTTGTTACATAGAAGCTAAGTGGCGTCCGTGGCGTAGTTGGTTAAAGTGCGTGGCCGCTATGTCAAAGAACCTGGAGACCCAGGTTCGAACCCCAGCAGCGACAGAAAATTATTTGAATTAAAAATAATTTTTCTGTACGGCCGCCACCTCTCTGCAGACAATGGCAAACCTCAGAGAGTAATAAAAATGCCATGTAAAGCTTCTTGAGAATAAGAACATTCAGTTCATCGCCGTTCGGAGTCGGCGTTAAGCCTGTAGGTCCATTTCTCGGTGAATTGTGTACAAACTTAATAACACGCACACCACAATTGATCATAAGAAGCTAGGTCAAAGTCCTTTCAAGGGTTGAAATGGCCAGTTATTTATTTTTTTTTTTTTTAGAAGCTAAAATATCAAATATCATAACGATGTCTTCAAAATTAGGGATTAAAATTCTGAAAAGAGTTCGACGGATATATCTTAATCGACTTAGATGGAATACAACAGTTGTGACGCTTCTTTATGTTTGTACTGGAGTGGATGAGTATAAGGGGTATAATAAGCGTATTACCCTTATGCAGTGCGCTCGGGGGCATAAAAAATTGCACATATTAAAGGGTGCATATTGTATTTGAGGACAATCTTAAAAGCGAGGTTAATTTCTACATAATAGTTTTATTGACCTTTTTCTTTTCGGATCAATAGAGAACTATTATATAACTCAAGAAATGAAAAGGCATACAGTTATCGACACTACACGCAAAGAAATTTTTCGTTTACCGCAACTGAAAAATTCACCAACTACACTTCATTTGCGAGTTGTATTTGCCACAAACGAATATTCAGTTGTCATCAACTTAAAAACATATCTTACATATATATACTGCAAGCTATTTCAGTCATTATTATTTACTATATTAGTTATCTTTCCTCCTTTGTCCGTCTTCTTATGGATTCTACTCATCGCACCTCTGTTGCTATCTCCGTCCGCTAGTTAAACAAATTAACAATTTATTTAACAATTTAAATAACAAAAAGTTTTTTTAACAAAAAATTGTCCAAAAAGTATCTCTGAACTATAAGCGTTGTTTATACAACGAAGGGAAAAACAAGCGAAGTTTTCATTTGGGAAAAACAAAATGTTCAATTGCTGCAATATAAAAATCACTCGTTGTTATGACAAACGAAATTAATTTCCTGCAACTGAACTTTTCTCGCAACTGACTATTATGATGACAACTGTTGAAACGTTTGCAAATAACGATTTCAAGCACGACAAGCAAAGTTCATTTGCGGCAAACTGGCGATAAACGTTTTTTTTTTTGCGTGTATATGCGCGAAACGTATCAATTTGAAGATAAGTAGATCACTCAATATATTTCGGGAATGAATATGAAGACCAAATGTTTTTCTTTATTGTTTTCTGAAATAATCTTCTTTATGATTGATACATGTTTGCATGCGTTCGATCCATTATTCATAAAATTTATTCCATTCCGATTGAGACACCTCCAAAACATAGTTTTTGACGCATCAATGGCTTCTTCTGGCGTCAAAACGTCGTTGTCCATGCAGTTTCTCCTTAATGTGCGGGAACAAAAAGAAGTCCATTGGGTGCTAAAACAGGACTGTATGGCGGATGACCCATTAATAACATGTTTTGGGTTTTAAAAACGCCTCAAGCTCGCATTGTCTTGGTGAAGAATAATTCTACATCGCTTGTTTTTTTTTTCCTTATTTCAAGGAATATTTCTTTTTTTCCTACGTATATCTAGTAATAGCGTAGTAAAAATTGAAACCATTTATGTCTATTGTTCAAAATGAAAAAACTTCAATCTTTGTATTTATTCCCGAAATATATGAAGTGACCTTCGTATCCAAATTTCTCAAATGAGCCCTATCATTCTTATATAAGGTTCGTCGTGATTTGGAAGAGTCTGATGGCGATGTTGAAACTGTTGCAAAACGCATGAAACATGAGGAACATTCGAACCTTACTAGAAATGCATAATTTGTCCAACAAGTGAAGGAAATGATTGACGAGAAAACTTAAAAATCAATGAGAGCCATTGCAAGGGACCTGACTGTCTCTAGTCCGTCGAGTTGTCCACGAAGATCTCAGCTAATAGTCCTATGTAATGTGCAGAGGACAGTTTTCATAGGAGAAAACTTGAGAGCAGAGATTCATCTGCGTAAAAAGTCTTTTGAACAACCTGAAGCCCCCTGAAGTTCCAAACATGTTGTGGTTTGTTCTGACGAAATTATGATTAAGACCAAAAAATCAATCGGAGAAATGACAGGTTGATACAACCGGACCCCACACACGATATTTCCTATAACTGTCATGGTTTCAGTGGCGGCCGTGGCCGAGTGCCTTAAACACTTGGTGTAAATTTAAGAGCCGCGAGGTCCGAATCCCCCACCAGGCACAGAAAATGTTTTCGTCACCTCTCTCCAGATAATGAGTTACCTCAGATAGTAAATAATGCCATGTAGAGCTTCTTGAGAACACGCACATTAGCCGTTCGTAGTCGGCATAAAACTAGTAGATCCAGTTCTCAATCAATTGTGTACAAATATTTAAGAACACCCACAACACAATTTGATAATACGAAGTTCGGTCAAAGTTTTTTCAATAGCTGCAATGGTCAGTTTATTTTTTTTCTGGTTTCAGGAGTCGACATAGTAGTGTGTCACGAGTTGTCGTGAGTAACGAAGACTTACTCATTAGAGTCTTCGAGATAAGATAAGTCCTCACAGTTACGAGGATAGTTCCAGAGGCACCAAAATCGATGGTCGTTTCGAGGATAGTCCCAGAAGTACCCGAACTGACGCATAGATTGACGTTGGTCTATACGATTAGCCCTCACAGTTACGAGGATAGTCGCAGAGGTACCAAAAACAATGCTCGTTTCGAGGGTAGACCCAAAAATACCCGAACTGACGTATATATGGCAGTTGTTATTTGAAAACAATGACTTTGTTAGAAAGTACCAACCTTATAAAGCTTAAGTTTAAAGTTTGACAACGCTACGTGGTTCAGTATTTGTTGGGCAGCCTCAGTGAATGCTCTCAGAGAATTTGTAAACATGGAAAAGAATTGATCATCGTTGTGTGATACAATAGTTTCATTTGTAAGGCCTCAGTTCAACCAATATCAAAGCAGAGCAAGATTCTACTCTGCAGGAGTCTGCTCCTTGATTTACAAAAGTAAAATATTTGGTGACAGAGTTTGAACGAGGCCGTACGAGCATTGCAGTAATCGACCATATGAGGAGACCACACCAGAAATTATGAAGAAAAACCACAAAATGGTATTGAATGACTGTAGACTGAAAGTGCACCAGATACTTGACAGGATAGCATTTCAAAAAGTGCATTATGTCGCATACCGAAAGTTCGGACATGAGAAAACTGTAAGCAAAAATAGCGTTGCGAAGATGTTTCAATGGAGTGTGTTGGCAAAGTTTCACAGCAATAAGGCAGAGTTTTAGCGTCCATTCATAACCATGGATGAAATATGGGTCCATCAATAAGGCAGAGTTTTGAGTCAATTTATAACCATGGATGAACACGGATCCATCAATTCACACCTGAGACGAAGGCACCTGAGTCTGGAAACTAGAACATAAGTAAGCTTACCAGCATTTGAAAGAATTATAATTATTGTGGAAAACATTCACATTGAAGATTATACCCCTTTCTCATCATTGATCATATATGATATATGATATATGATACATATGATAGCGAAGAAAATATTCGATGCGGTGTCCAATGATATTCAATGCAGAAAGGTGTGTCTGGTTGTTCAAAACTTGGTTGACACGACGCACAGTAATGCGAAAGGGCATGCTAGACGAAAAAAATTCTAAACCGAATTTTTACATTCTGAGCGTGCAGAAATGTACAGAAAATATCCACTGATCTCGGAAATATATAAAAATGATCATCGAAAATTCTTGAAAGTTGGGCCAAAAATTGTTTATTTTTAAAATTTTTTTTCACGAATTTTCTAGTTATACTTAATTATATTTTTGAATTATTCCGTAATATCTAAACGAGTTGAAAATCGGACATACTTCATGACTAAGGTATGTTATTTTGAAATAAAAGAAATTCAATAACTTATCTTTTGAAAGATTGGCGCAATAAAATGGTATTTAAGGATATAATTGCGTAAAAACGGAAAATTTGGTAAAATATTGTGGTAAATAAAAGGGGCCAACCCATTTCTGCAAATTTTTTTTTATCTAATAAATCTTATGTCTTCTTGTCTTTTCTTAGCTCTGGGAGTGTCTAGGTGCGGAACTTTTTTTTCTAATTTAAATGATGGTCCCAAAAATGCCTGTATAAACCAGGCTCTGACCGTTTTTATGAATGAATTTTAGGTCGATGAGACTGTATGTGGGGTTTAAATTTTCCCAACACGTCCCACAATATTTTTACACTGGAAAATATAAGTATTATATAAAAAAACATATTTTAGCTTAGTTTAGTTTAATTGTGATATTGAGCAGTTGACATTGAGGTAATTTTAGGTCTGTGAGTTCTAATAAGAGCACTAAATTTCCCGTTATTTTAGTAATTAAATAAATTTTTGTGGAATCTTAAGAGATTTTACCGTTTTCATAAAATCACTGACCATATTTAAGTGACCATAAAACACTTTGAACCATTTATATAGAACTCTTTATCTGGTATTTTATGCCGGTAATAATTCATACAATTCTCTGTCATGCTAAAAATATAGTTTAACAATGCATCTTTGGGAAAGAGCAGTTATCTGAAGAGGTACAAAAGGCTCGTAACAAAGACTGTAGACATTTTCATTTGACAAATATACGTAAAAGCTCAAGAGTAAATACAAATACGGATTTATTGAATATGCTTCTTATAAGTTCTGACCTTTTGGTTGATTCCTACCAGAAATGGTTAGTTAGTTTAGAATTAATTCATAAGTATAGAATCTAATGTTTAAAAATTGCATTCCAATTGGACGTATTAGTTTTTTTTTTTCTGTTTCTGCTGATGCATCAGAAATAACAGCAGTGGGACTATAAAGTTTTCCTATTATAAATGATGATTCAACTAGTAAGGGATGGTCCAATCCTAAAAGCGATTCCCTGTCATCGTATTTATGTAAGTTAAATATCCTTTCCTTAATATTGGTAAAATATGAAAAAATAAACAAATTCTTAAAGTTAGAAATTGTTCACTCAAAATTTTGTTATCCAAGCTTTTCTCATTCCTTATGTATGGGTTTAAATATATTTCAGATATGTGGGAGTGTTACGCCTACTTTTCCAAGCCCACCGAAATTTTCCAAGAATTTTAAAGATCACATATTAGTTATCTACCGATAGTTCCTTTATCATTGCTGTAAACGTACGTTTAAGATACGGCGCAAATGTGTGGCAGCTGCCACGCCCACTTGTCCAATCGCTCCGGAAATCACATATTAGACGTCTACGTTTGATTTTGTTATCGTAATTTACCTGATTTCTTAGATATTGCGCTAAATATATGATTAAGTTGTATGGGAGATACAACGGCCATTTGTCCCATCGCACCGATATTTTTTACACTTTTAAGAAATTACATACTAGACGTCTAAATATGTTTGATTTTGTTATAGTAGTTTATCTCATTTCTAAGATATAGCGCAAAATGTGTTTGAGTTGTATGACAGCTGCCACTCCCACTTGTCCAAAATTTCTGATATACTTTTATTGTACCTTCCTATTTATACTTTAAACATCGAAAATCTATCAAGAAATTCACTAAAGAATTTTTTCCGTCTAATTTGTACCAACCGCAACACTGTGCGACGCTTGGTGTTTCAAACTGGCGTCAGCAAGCTCAAAACAGAAAGAGCTGGCGCAAATTCTTAGATGTGAACAGAACTGAAAAACGGTTGTGTCACATGTTAAATGAGTAAGTAAGTATGTTAAGCGAACTCGTAAGACTCATATTTGGTTTCTTAGTTTTATGTGTTTTTCGTTGTTGGGTATTCTTCATTGTGCCTAGAATCCAACGCTATGTTGTAAATATTGGATTTTTGTTAAAATTGTGGTTAGACTCTTTAATTAATTTTTGGGGGCATCGCTGTTCCTAACAGCGTATGTAGAGTAGGTTTTTAGTTTTTATACAGTGACCCATAGGTAGGGTTACCAGATCAAAATTTGGCTTAGGAGGACAACGGATGACAAAAAGGAGGACATTTGTTCTAGGGAAGATGAAAAAGGAGGACGCATAGATAAACACTATATATTTCCATAATAACAAGTTTATTCAAAAGGAATTAAAAAAAAATCTCACTTAAATAAATGTCAAGACATAAAAACTAATCAAATATAAAATAAACGATAAAAGAATAAGAACGAAGTCATAACAATTCAAGTACCATACATTTGTTAAGTCCCGGTTTCCACTCGTCAATTCTTAACGGTCAAGTCTTGAGTTCGGTGGTGTGGGAATCGCAACAAAAGGGAAAGAAAGAAATTGACCGTACTGTCAATTCTTGGGATATTCGTTTTGTGTTCGTTTGTTGTCCCGCTACTTTTTGTATTCGTTTTGCGCATCATTGGTGTCATTTCATTTAATTTCTATGAGATGAAATGAAACGGCAGTATATGATACACATATAATTGATCGTCAACTCTTGATGTGTGGGAACTGAATCGTCAAGTTTAAAAGGGAATGTCAAAAAATTGAACGTCAAGACTTGACGAGTGGAAACCGGGACTAATGCGCACCTTACACGGTCAATCATTTGACGTCAATCATTTGTATGTGTTAGTAAATATTTGTTTGTATGCATCACACAGACTCGTTGATGGCTTGATTGACGAAAATCTAAAATTTTTGATATTTTGCAATGCTGGTCAAGCGGATTGATGTGTGTAAGGGCTTGATTGACGGCTTTTCGTCAGTTCGTTTGTTTTTGTCGTGTGGCGGCCATGTCTGCGGAGAAAAAAGAAGCTGCAAAAAAAATAATTGAGGAGGACAAACAATTTTTTATGTTTTTATTTTTATGTTTTTTAATAGCATTTGCTATTGCAATATATGCGATGCAATCGTCTGTGTCACTCATGGCACGTCTGTATTTCACGAACAATTATGAAGAATGAAAATTTGACGCTATGCTTGATGTGTGTAAGGGATAGCATCAATCCACACGAACACATGCTTGACATCAAATGATTGACCGTGTAAGGTGCGCATAACATCAAAACGTTTGAGCTTATAACGAAACCGAAAATAAAACAAAAGAAAACGAAACTAAAAAGTTTTACTTTGTTGCCAAATTGTTCACTACATGGTTTTAAATTTAAGGTAAAAAATCGTCCGTATTGGGAGTGTATGACAAAAAAAAAAATTAATGAGAATAAGAAAAAATAAATGACGGAGAGAAGAAACTATTGCAAAAAAATACAAAAGATTTTTAATATATAAAAAAGGAGAACATTTGGGTCAAAAAGGAGGACATGAAATTTTTAATGAAAAAGGAGGACATTTCCTCCTTTAGGATACCATCTGGTAACCCTGCCCATAGGGTACAAGTTTTTGCTCGGCTAGAGTTTGATTCATTTTCCTTGGAATATTGTTCGGAATTAAAGGAATAATTAAGTGGTAGGGCAATTCAGCGAAGGAAAGTGATTGTAGTGTTCTAAAAAAATGTGTACTCTGCCTTTTTTGACCTGCATTTGCAAATCGCTCCATAAATATAGGTACAAGATAACTTCAAGGCAACAACCTATTTTGGTTTGATTGCGTATTGAATGTTAAAATGAGTGAATTATATTTAGTAGGAGAAAGAGATATACAGTGTGGTTAAGCAAAATAAAACTTGCTTCGCTAGCAGCTTATCGGAGTAAAATTGTCTCTCACTTACGGACACAAAATGTTAAAACTAGCTAAAATCAAGTAACAGCTCTTTGTGGAAACTTCCTGAAAATGTGTAAAAAAGGGATATTTTGCTAAAATTTGCTCCATTTCATATTAATTATTATTGCATTATTAAAACTTTTTTACAATTAAATTATCATGGCGCAATTGTTCTTTGGTTTTTTTTCATGAATTCACTTTTCTTTTAAAAACTAGCATTAACAATATTTTATAGCTTATTTTAATTGCTTTCATTATGTTTTTTTGTTTTTGTGTTTTTATTTTTAAAATTTCATACATACATGTAAAGAATGTGTAATAGCAACAAATACATACATACAAACATACATGTAATAAGTATAAAAAAGTTTTAAGAAAGAAAAATTTGTACAATTTTAAGAAATCTATTTGTTTTAAATTTTTTATTTTTTTGTTTTTTGTTTTTTGTGTTTTTGATGTCTTGTGTTTGCAAAAACTGAGTACAAAATGTTTGTTTTTTTATGCAATTATTTTACATAAAAATATACAATACATATAAAAAGGAAGTAAATTTATATAAAATTAAATGTGTACAAAAATTCAATAGAAACATGGTTAATTGTTATGTTATTTTGTTGTTTTTGTTTTTGTTTTTGTTTTTGTTGTTGTAAACTTTTGTTGTATAAACTTTAGCAAAATCTAATTTAACTGCTTTAATGTGTAAAAACTATTTTAAGCTGCTTATTGTTGTTGCAATTTTCTTTTTTTGTTGTTCTTGTTGTTGTTTTTAAGCCATGGTGCTGCTTAATTTAATGTAATTTATTGATTTTATTTCTTTTGTTCTTTTTTGCTGTTTCGTTCTTATAGCCTTTATATTCAAAGAAAATTCTGATTGTATCTATTGCACAAGATTTACAATTAAAAGCAGAATAACTGTAACTTAAAAATTATTTGCTTGTAAGATTTTAAAATTTTGCTTTTAAAATATTCGTTTTTTAGTTGGTTAATTTTTAAGGTTTTTGGTTTTTTTCTTTTAGCGTGTTGTTCTGGCATGTTGCCTGTATTTTTTGATGGTGAAATAAATTTTGTGCTTCGTGTGGGCTGTGGATGGTTATTTTTTAGGTCTATGGCAAGGGGTTTAGGAAACGGAAATAGTTTTCAAGGTCAATAACAAGGTTTTTCGAGTTTCTTCGGGGTGATATGGATAGCGTTTATGAAATTTTTTTGATGACGGCTATATTTTGGAAAGTGAGTTTGTTTTCATTTTTGTGTTTTAGGTTGTGATGTTGTTGTTTTTGCTGTGTTGTTGTTTCGGTTGAGTGCAATTTTAATAAAATTTTGTTTGCGTGAAGGTTTCGGATTTGGTTTTTTTTTTTCAGAGCACAGAATTTATGACCAGATTATTTCAACAGCGTTTTAGTTTTGGCTCAATAATGCATTTTTAGTATTTTTTTTTTTCTTCAATGTTATTGTTTTGGTTGTAGTGTTGTTTTTGTAGTTATTTTTGTAATGTGCCGTGTAAAATTTATGTATTAAATTTTATTATTTATTTGAGTTTTTTAAATTCGTTATTATTTTGAGTTATTATTTAAAAATACCAAAAATTAGCGCTGTATTTATGACTGAGCGATTGCTTGTTTGATTGTGCGATTGTTTTTTTTTTCCGGCTGTAAATCTGAACTGAATTGAGCTGGTGAGATAGATTTTTCAAAGAAATATACGCGCAGATTCCTAAGTAAACAGGTGATCTATTTAGGTATAATGAACATAGAGTATATAATCAATAGTAATCAATATTGATTATTACGGTCAATAAGACGTAAAAGTAAGCCGTGGTCATGCAGATCGTATCAAAAACCATAAAATAAAACTTATGTGGGGGCAAAAGGTACTATCTTATATCCTGACAAAAATAATGATGGAGATATTTTTGATAACCAAAATCCTCCACCATAACTAAATTAAATCGCTATCTCAATCAATTCTAATGAAAACTAGATTTTTTATTTATTGTTTTTATTTTGGGTTTTTATTATCTATGTGTTATCTATTTTTTTGTTTCAGGATTTTTTATTATTTATTATCTAATTTTACAAGGGACAGATTAGATTTTGTTTAAAAATAAGAGAACTGTAACTGGAATTAAATTGAGAATGTTTTTTTTAGATCTCTTTTTAAGTAAACAATGCTTGGTGAGAGTGAGTTATTTTTCACTTCTCATTTTTAAGCATTGTTAGAGAACAACATACCAGGACTTGACCTAGTGACTTTTTGATTTAAGGGGGACTATATATCCAGAGGCCGAAAAAAAAGTTAATGTTTGTGAATTTTTTTAAGGAAACCTTAGGATTATTTTAAAATGAGCGTTTTTATACCTTAAAACATACACATTCAAGAGTATGTTTAGTTTTTTTTTTATTAAAAAACAATTATTATTAAGGTAGATACAACATTTTTTGTAGAGCGCTCTGAAAAAAGGTGAAATGCGGTAACCAAGATTGCTTCTCCTAAATTCATCTGAAACAATAAAAGATACAGTAGTTTCGACTATGTCGTAACACAAGACGTAGAATTATTCAATTCGCTTTTGATGACATCTTTTTTAAAAACTATTTAGCAAAATATTTATTCCATACACCTGAGCATATGACCTTTAAAAGAGTGCCGGAGAGGGTTAATATGTATCACCGACAACCATTACTTTTGCAAAAGGAACATTTTTGCCTTTGACACCTTTTCCCGCCGACCACTCTTTAGGGGGGCTTCCATACAAGTTTTATGGTTTTTGTTTATTTATTCCATACACCTGAGCATATGACATTTGAAAGAGTGCCGGAAAGGGTTAATGTGTATCACTGACCCCCATTACTTTTGCAAAAGGAATATTTTTGCCTTTAACACCTATTCTCTCCGACCACTCCTTAGGGGGGCTCCCTTACAAATATTATGGTTTTTTTATATTTATTCCATACACCTGAGCATATGACCTTCAAAAGAGTGCCGGAAAGGGTTCATAGGTATGACTGACCCCCATTACTTTTGCAAAAGGAACATTTTTTCTTTTGACACCTATTCCCTCCGACCACTCTTTAGGGGGGCTCCCATACAAGTTTTATGGTTTTTGTTTATTTATTCCATACACCTGAGCATATGACTTTTAAGAGAGTGCCGGAGAGGGTTAATATGTATGACCGACCCCCATTACTTTTGCAAAAGGAACATTTTTGCGTTTGACACCTATTCCCTCTGACCACTCCTTAGGGGGGCTCCCATACAAATTTTATGGTTTTGTCAATAAAACCGTAAACTTTCGATAAATAGGTAGCAAGTTTAAGCAAACAAAAACATCAAATGTTGGCTTTATATTTCATGTAATTGTGTAAAATTTATATAAGTTAGAGAGTTCTAACATGAATTTTTGTCGCATTGAGGATCAAGCAGACCAACAAGTGCTAACATCAACATTGTACGATCAGTACTTTAGGCCCACCAAAGGCTCAAAAAGTTATATAAATACCGACACCTGATCACTATCAACCACCCTACTTACCTCCGAGAATGACGTATTCTACGTGAAAATTTATAATGTTATTAAAATGGATTTAATAAAAAAATAAATTATTATTTATATTTATTTATTTATTAAACTGTATACTTAAAACTCGAACTTGTCATAGCCGATTTTGAAAATAATGATTTTTCACAAAATGGCGGACTTCCGAACGTAAATTAACGATTTTCGACCAAAAATTCGTCATTATTTTGCCTATAAAAAAATGAACGAAGCTACGAAAAAAAAAATCCTATGACAAGTACGAGCTAAGTATGAATAAAATAAGCCTACAAAAAAATCAAAACGATCGAATCACTTAGTTTCGAAAAATCTTGGTCACCGACTTTGAAAACATGGTTTCGAGAAAAACGCGTTTGAAAATAAGGGCCAGCACTGCGCTCTCTCGATGCGGTTCACTCACTAGGCTATAATTTTGTTATTTTTTGAGATACGACTTGAAATTTTCTCTACATATTCTTGAGACTTTAAGCTTTAAGAAAATGCAAAAATTTTTAAAAAAAGTTCAGGGCATATAACCCACCTTAACCCGTCTCTAGCCCCCTTCGGCAAAGTGCGTTGAAACTTTGTTAAAAGTTTTTGAAATTTTGTTTTTAACAAGGGTTGCGGGGTACCTCGCAACTTTTGGGCGAAACAAGGTGTCGAAACACTTTGCCAAACACACAAAAATACTAGTAAGAAATGATCTTCGACTGGGCCGAAGTTGAAATACCCCCACGGTCGAACCAAAGTATATTCAAAGTTTTAAGCAGTGAATAAAATGTTTTGTATCGGAGGTATACGTGGTTTTCATCCGATGTTGTTGAAATTTATACTCAGAGCCCATATTAAATATTTAAGCTTATTTGCAAAATTCCAAGTTCATATATTAATGGAATTTAAAGAGATTTAACCTTCTTGATAAAGTCACTTTGTATAAGAAGAAGGCGTGGTTTTCATCCGATTTGATTGAATTTCATACTCAAAGTGTATATTAAATATGAAATCTTATCAGAGTTTCAAGTCCATATATTAATTTTAGTTGAATTCTAAGAGATTTTACCATTTTTATAAAGTCACTTTGCATGGGAGGTAGGCGTGGTTTTCATCTGATTTGGCTCATTATCGAACTTGATCTTTATTTTTTAGATACAAGCTTAAATATTGAATTTTGTGATGATAGCTTGAAAATTACGGCTATATCGTGATCACAGATAGACAGACAGACAGACAGACAGACAGATAGACAGACAGACAGACAGACAGACAGACGGACAGACAGACATACGAAAATAGCTAAATCGACTCGGGTGGTGATGCTGATCAAGAATATATCTTGACACTTTCCTGCACCTATAACACCTCCTTATGGGCGTTACAAACGGAGTGGCAAAATTAATATACCCCTTTTACGTTTTTTAAACGTGGGGTATAAATATCTAAGAAAATATCTAAAAAATATCTATATACTTATTATGAGATTCTTATATTGGTATCAAATGAAACTTGATTATTTCTACAGTTTTAAATTTTATTAATTGTTTGGTTTTTTGTCCAACTAATAAATGTCTAAATATATATAAAATATATTTATATATATATTTTTTCCTTTTATGTCCCTAAAGATTTTACAAATCTTTAAAAGCTCCAAATCCAAACAAATCAATAATGGATATTTAGATTGTCCAAAAGTTTTTTGAAAATGTAAAATTTTGCATTTCATTCAAAATGAATGCCTACATATTATAGCAAACGCAGAGAATTATTTTAGTATTCAGCAAATTGTTTACTTGAATCAAGCAAATTTTTCTTACTTCCACTTGTATTGGAATGTTTATAATTCACAATATGTTTACAGGTTACATCTTTGCTGAAGGATTTTCATTATAATAAGAAACTTTTGTATCTAATATCAAGCAAAACATTCTAGTTTTCAGTAAATTCTCTACTTGAATCGATTCAAGGAAAATCAATTTCTCAAATCAAGCAAATTGTTACTTAAATCAAGCAAATTTTTCTTACTTCAAGCTAATATTTGCATGAATATAGAAAAAATTTTCTTTACATTTAAGCAAATGTTTCTTGAATTAAGCATTTTGTTTTTCCGTGTGATCCGGGCAGATTTGAGATTGTGAATCGGGTATATCCATGGCACGGGCTTTACGAATCTTAAGAAGATTTCATACCTCCGGGCGAATCAAAAAAAAAAAAAAAACAAAATAAAAATTGAAACAAAATGCATGGAATTGCTTAGATGATATCATCAAAAATTTCCTGGGGAGCAAGAAAGCGGAAAATTACCACGAAACTATCAACAAGCTAATCCACTGCTTTCTACAATGGGCTTCAATGCGTCCCTAAAAATGAATTTTCTTCAAAGTCACTTAGATTTTTTTTGCAATAACTTAAATGATAAACATGGAGAGAGGTTCATACAAATATTGCAACAATTAAGAGTTGAAAAGGTAAAGACCATATGCTTGTTGAATAGAGTAAATGCAATATGATCCATTCTTACATTTCTTACCTATTGATTAATGTTTTATAAGTTTTACTGAAACAATTTTACTTCGCTTGTCTAAAAAACTAAAACTAAACCAACAAAGTCAGGGCGATATAATGAAGGCATGATGTCTTCTAATTGTAGTTTTTAACATATTTAATGTATGAAGAAATTCGTACAAATAATTTAAAATATAATAAAAGAATAACAATTATCAAGGTTACTTTGTAAACATATTTTTGTTCAGGCATAAATTAAAAAAAAAAATGAAAATAGTTAAATTTATCCCCTTATATTTGGTATTAATATAAGCATGATAAATATAAGTATTAAGAATAATTTTTTTGAAATTTCTTAATATTATAAATTTCAAAGCCTTTAAAAAACCTTCCTAAAAAAAAAGTTAAAAAGATACAGTAGTTTCGACTATGTCGTAACACAAGACGTAGAATTATTCAATTCGCTTTTGATGAGATCTTTTTTAAAAACTATTTAGCAAAATATTTATTCCATACACCTGAGCATATGACCTTTAAAAGAGTGCCGGAGAGGGTTAATATGTATGACCAACCTCCATTACTTTTGCAAAAGGAACATTTTTGCCTTTGACACCTATTCCCTCCGACCACTTGTTAGGGGGGCTCCCATACAAATTTTATGGTTTTTGTGCCGGAAACTGTTAATATGTATCACTGATCCCCATTACTTTTGCAAAAGGAGCATTTTTTCCTTTGACACCTATTTCCTCCGACCACTCCTTAGGGGGGCTCCCATACAAATTTTATGGTTTTTGTATATTTATTTCATACACCTGAGCATATGACCTTCAAGAGAGTGCCGGAGAGGATTAATATGTATGACTGACCCCCATTACTTTTGCAAAAGGAATATTTTTGCCTTTGACACCTTTTCCCTCTGATCACTCCTTAAGGGGGCTCCCATACAAATTTTATGGTTTGTGTGCCGGAAAGGGTTAATATGTATCACTGACCCCCATTACTTTTGCAAAAGGAAAATTTTTGCCTTTGACACCTATTCCCTCCGACCTCTCCTTAGGGGGGCTCCCATACAAATTTTATGGTTTTTGTTTATTTATTCCATACACCTGAGCATATGACCTTTAAGAGAGTGCCGGAGAGGGTTAATATGTATGACCGACCCCCATTACTTTTGCAAAAGGAACATTTTTGCCTTTGACACCTATTCCTTCCGACCTCTCCTTAGGGGGGCTCCCATACAAATTTTATGGTTTTGTCGATAAAACCGGAAACTGTCGATAAATAGGTAGCAAGCTTAAGCAAACAAAAACATCAAATGTTGGCTTTATATTTCATGTAATTGTGTAAAATTTATATAAGTTAAAGAGTTCTAACATGAATTTTTGTCGCATTGAGGATCAAGAAGACCAACAAGTGCTAACATCAACATTGTACGATCAGTAGTTTAGGCCCCTCAAATGCTCAAAAAGTTATATAAATACCGATACCTGATCACTATCAACCACCCTACTTACCTCCGAGAATGACGTTTTCTACGTCAAAAAAATTCTGGCTTTTTTGGAAAAAACTGAGTATGGAGTGATACTATATTTGATCGCTAGTTTCGTAGGAATATAGATTTTCCATGTGTTAAAAGGACTGTAGCACGGTGTAGTCAATGAAATTGTGGGAAGCTGCATAAAATTCTAAGTCGCTTACTCAATTCAAAGTATACTTAAATCAAAATTAAAATCGAAAATGGTCTGTTCAGACCATGTAATCATGTAGGAGGGTTAAACATTTATTTTGTAAAGCGTTTATTCTTATCCAGAGCTCTAGCTCAATTTTCAAGTTTTGACCATAAAATATTATGTAAAGTCGTAACATTTTTTAGAACCAGTCAGCTAAGCTTTTATTTAGCTAATTTTGCTCATACTTAACATACTCTTTACATACTCTTAACATACTCTGCTCACTATCATTACCTTGAAAACTGTTCACCTTGCTCATTCAGTTCGATTTTAAGCTTTTGAGAGTTACCTTTTATATTTTTTTATATTAATCAAACAATAAATCGATCAATCATTGTCTTTTCACCAAAAATATTCAGTTTTTCAACACGCAGATATTATTGCTCGCAGCCAGTGTTTCAATACAAAATTTTCGATAACTTTCGACATGTACGCATGTCTAGGCTTGCCATCATAATGCAAATGCGGTTGAATTTAAAGCATTTATCTCATGATAGCCATATTTTTTTAATGAGGCTCAAAGAGGTGTTTGTTGTTCTTGTTATGTTAGCAAGTTAATATTTTCTTTTTCATTTTTATAAATAATTTATTATGATTTTTTTTGTTTTTCTTTGTCAATCAATTTTGTTAATTTCTTTTGCTTGCTTGCATGTCGGTTATTTTATTGGTTTTGTGACTTAGTAGGTTTTTTGTTTAAGTTTTAAGAATATGAGAAATTAATAGTAATTAATAGTAAAAAAAACAAAGAGTAATGAATAAACTATAATAAATAAAAACAACAAAAGTTTCGTATTTATTGCACTTGCTTTAAACCTTAAGTTTACACTAATTAACCGTTAGTTATTTACACAAATCTATTATTTATTAAGTTTAAGTGTTCTCTCGGGCAGTTTTGCTTTAATTAAATGCTTGTAGCAATTAATGCAATAATTTAATTTATTATTTTTTTCATTATTATTATTAAAACTATTTTACAAGGAAACCTTTGCAAAAATTTTTTTTTCAACTATTTAAGAAATTTACTTTAAACCAAAAACGTTTAACTGAAGTTGGAATGGAACGAAAAGAAACAAAGAATAAAATTTTTACCTAAAAGCGTCATTCAACGCTTTTGTCTTAATTTGAATTTTAAAAATTTTGCTAACATCTGAAATAACTGTTCTTTTGTTTTCTTTCTTCTATATTTATATATATTTATATAGTTGTAATGTAAATATTATGCTAGGATTTCCGTTATTTCGTCAATATTTCCGTTTTTCCTATGGCTGATGATAATTAAATTTTATTTTTACTTTTTACCAAATATTTACAAATTTTTTTGTCGCAGTTCTTTTTTCTTGTTTATATTTAAAACTTTATTTTTAGATTTTTTTTTTTTGTTTTTTTTTTTGTTGCTAGACTGGAATTGTTTTTACGAAAAATAATACCAGTTATATTGCGAATTCGGAATAGTTCAGTGCTATAGATAGATAGAGTTTTTCTGTTTTTCATTTTTTAGGCGTTTTGTTTTTTTTTTATCTTGGAAGAATTGTAACGGACAGACAGCTGTTAGTAAAGTTGTTTTATTTTATTTACTATTTTTTTTAATTTATATATTTTATATTTTTAAATCAGTCAGTATTCAGCAATTAATGTTAATGAATACAGTAGTTTTATTGGGAATGTGTTGAAAATATCTTGAAATTATGAGTTCAAGTTTTCATTGGTTTTAGAAAAATTAACGAAACATTTTATTTGATTTCGAAAAAGTAGGATAGTAAATAACAAAAAAAAAATCGAGGCCTTTATTAATAATGTTTTAAGAATTACACTGGTTTACATACAGAAAACAATCAAAATAAAATGGTTAAACTAATGTATATCGTAGGTATAGTTAGAAGAACATATCTTCTCAATTGCTCTCAAAATCTAGGTTTTGGCGTCGAAACGCGCTTTTTAATAAGACTGTTTATGTCTTCGATTTCTGGTCTAAGTTACGAAAACAAAATTTGGATTTTAAATGAAGAATAGACCTTTTCAATGATGTATCGTTTATATGCATATACATGAGTATAAGTACTTTCAACATAATGGCAATGTTACTGTCATGACATGTTCTATCAAAGCTAGGTTCAACGTTCAGTATATTATTAAGGGGGTAGTTCCAAAAGTACCCGACGTGACATGTAGATGGAAGTTGTTGTTTAAAAGAATGAGTATGCTGTAAAGTACTCGTATCAACCTTATAAAGCTTAAGTTTGAAGTTTGACGACGCTACATTTTTCAGTATTTGTTTGGTAGCCATCAATACTGAGCGTAAATGGAATAACCAGCTCCAAAGAAGGCGAAGACAGTTCCATCTGCAGGCAAGGCCATGGCATCAATTTTTTAGGATGCGAGGAGCATAATTTTTATTGATGATCTTCAGAGAAGAAAACAATCGACGGCGAGTATTTTTTTTACAGTGTTCTGCTTCTATAAAGAATTCCTTTAAACTCCAGATTATTAAAGATAACTTTTCTCTTTCCGATGTCATGAAGAAATTTCCCAATGTCATAGCAGTAGTACTCCCAAGAAAAAATTTTTACCATCAATATTGACTCCAGTGATGAATCTTTAACCTTCATGCTATACACAGGTGACGCGTTGATCGGAATGTCGATAATAATAGAAAAGGGTAAATTTAATTATTTTCTTTATGGTTCTTCATGTGTTACTGTGAGCTTGCGATTTTGTGTTTTCTTTGACTTTCCTACAAGTAATCCTATTGATTTTCATAGACTTAATAGACTTTTCATAAGTCTTAGAAATTGCCTCCTTTAGTATGTATTTATATAGGGTGACCCATAAAAGACTGACTGATTTGAAATTTTAACTGAAACGCCGTAACTTCTTAATTTTGAATGTTTTTGTTTCAGATTTTTTTTTTTAATTATTATTACAGAGCATTCCTTGGAGACTTAAATGGTAACATACGAAGTCCAACATAGCGTAAAACTGAGTAAAATTGAGTTTTTCTATTCATGGCAAAAATTCACAATTAAAACTCAGAGAAATATCTGACAACAAATGTCAGAATATCACCTAGCAATAACATGATTTGGAACCTAATCAATCAGTTTGAAGGAACTGCATTAACCGGCGATCTTTTGTAAAGACATCTTTCTCATACTGTGCGCACTGAGGCAGCAGTGAAAGCTATACGACAGATTGTTCTTGAGATCAGTCTTGCTCTACCCGTCATCGTTCTGCCCAACTAGGCATTGCCAGAATATCGCTTCGGAGGAATTTGGGATACTTTTTATTTTGGGATACTGGAAAATTTCAGAGAATTCCATCTCCATCAATTATGTCTGAAAGAATTATCGGGCCCTTTGTCTTCGAAAATGAGGATATTCACTAAGAAACAATAAATGGGACCTTGTGTCGGACTTGAAAGTGTTGCTAGAGCGTTTTTTAGGCCCAGCGATATAAGATAATGAGGAAATATGGTTTCAATAGAAGGAGCCACTGCTAGGAACACAATGGACCTTTTGCGAGAATTTTTCGGTGACCGATAAATTAAATTTTTTTTGCCTCCGCGTTCCCCTGATCTTTTTGAAGGAACGGAATCACGACAATAAATCTTGAATTATTCAAGAGCTCGACAAAAAAAAAAAAAAAAAAACATTCTATCTAAAATTGGACTTTAAGGACCGGAAATCTTGTATAAAGTCATGGAAAAAGCTTTAAAAAGTGTCTCTATTTGTGACAAGCTAATGGTGGTCATTTGATGGCTGTTCTTTTTCATATATAATACAGGAAAAAAATCATATATTGCATTTTCAAAAAAAAAAAAAAAAAAACAATAAAAAAAAACAAAAAAAAAATCAAAAAAAGCATGTATTTGTAAAAGTCAGTCTTTCAAGGGCCACCCTATAAATAAATCTAGAGACTTCAACAAAATTGACATAATTAATTTTGAGCTTATCACTTAAAGTTAAAGTTAAGTTATAAGCATGACATAAATACTTTAAGAAATTTAATAGTCTTAAAAGCTTTAAGCTTTAAGCTTTAAGCTTTAAGCTTTAAGCTTTAAGCTTTAAGACTTTAAAGATGTTACTTTGCACCATCACTTATCACAGCGATAAGAGATTTGTCTCGGATGAGGGCGTCATCGCCGAAACTGAGGCCATGGAAAAATCGTTCTTCAGCGGTTGCATCGAAAAGTTACAGAAGCTTTTTGATATGATTGTATCGCCACCAAAGGAAACTATTTTGATGAATAGAGAATATTTTTTGAAAAAAATATTCTAACTTACTTAGGCCCAGTACTTATTTAGTGATAGGTTACGCCAAGCTTCTTACTTCAATGCAAAATTAAAACTCATTGCAATTGAACTTTTAGAACAATTTTGGGCATTCTAACATTAACAAGCTGCAAATCTCACTATTGGCGAGTGGCAGAATATTTTTTTTATCTATTAGCTGAAATGAAATACATATATATTTCGTTTTATTGAAGAATTTCGAGCATGTTTGGATCAGAAGGTATATTAAAAAAAGATACAGTATTTTCGACTATGTCGTAACACAAGACGTAGAATTATTCAATTCGCTTTTGATGACATCTTTTTTAAAAAATATTTAGCAAAATATTTATTCCATACATCTGAGCATATGACCTTTAGAAGAGTGCCGTAAGGGGTTAATATGTATGACCGACCCCCATTCCTTTTGCAAAAGGAACATTTTTGCCTTTGACACCTATTCCCTCCGAACACTCCTTAGGGGGCTCCCATACAAATTTTATGGTTTTTGTATATTTATTCCATACACCTGAGAATATGACCTTTAAAAGAGTGCCGGAAAGGGTTAATATGTAAGACCGACCCCCATTACTTTTGCAAAGTGAACATTTTTTCCTTTGACACCTATTCACTCCGACCACTCCTTAGAGGGGCTCCCATACAAATTTGATGGTTTTTGTATATTTATTTCACACACCTGAGCATATGACCTTTTAAAGCGTGCCGGAAAGGGTAAATATGTATCACCGACCCCCATTACTTTTGCAAAAGGAACATTTTTGCCTTGACATCTATTTCCTACGACCAATCCTTAGGGGGGCTCCCATACAAATTTTATGGTTTTGTCGATAAAACCGAAAACTGTCGATAAATAGGTAGCAAACCTTAATAAGCAAACAAAAACATCAAATGTTGGCTTTATATTTCATGTAATTGTGTAAAATTTATTTAAGTTAGAGAGTTCAAACATGAAATTTTCTCCCAGTGAGGATCAAGCAGACCAACAAGTGCTAACATCAACATTGTACGATCAGTACTTTAGGCGCACCAAAGGCTCAAATTGTGACCTAAAAACCGCCGCCTGATCACTATCAACCACCCTACTTACCTCCGAGAATGACGTATTCTACGTCAAAAAAAAAAATTCAATTTCAAACCTTTCAGCTGGACTGTGGTCATGAAAAATTTAAATTTAAAAAATATCTTATCGGAAGCTTTGAATACGCTTGTACGTACCTCCTGCATTAAGCTGATTGAAAAAGCTTAGTTTTGCTTTAACTGTGAAAGCTTCATATTGAAGTATCAACCTTTCAAGCTAAGTCTAGAGCAATTTCGACCAGAGCAACAGCATCTGTCTTATTTACTCTTTCGTGACGTTGAATTTGATAAGCTTTTTGCCTTAATTTTGGCAAGTAATATAAAAGTTTATCTTACAGAGTATACGCTTTTATATTGCTTACTTTTTTATTTAAGCAAAAACTTGGAAATGAATTAAAGAAATTTGGTTTTTAGAGGTTCTTATATCATCAATTACTAAAAAAAGTTGTTTCTTTTACAAAATTTTCTAATTGAAACAATTTTCTCCATAGAATATTCTTAAAATCCTTCAAAACAGAAATTTTTGCATGTATTTTAACCTTTACCAGCTCAAAAAGCTTTTGTAACACAATTGCTCAGAAGAGTCTGAAGGACACCGCTATGATTTTATGAAGAAAAATAGATTATTCAAATGTAATTTTTTAATATTAATTTTTTTAAATTCAGTTTATTTAATATTAATTAACTTTTAACTAAAAGCAGTGTTATTTTATTTTAATGACTTATGAGCACGTCAAAATTTTTACAATTTTTATGACATTTATCACATTGTATTAACTTTGTGGAATGCTCTGAGCAAACATTTCTTTTACATTTATCACAAAGTTGTTTTGACATACGGCCAATTTTACTTGGGCATATATGACAACGTTTTTTAGATTTTGCGCCACTCGAATTGGATGATTCTCCAAAACTTGGAATGCCGAGAACTTCATCTATGACAGATATATGTGATTTGGTAATACCTTTTTTTCCGCGAGCAATGATTTGAGGTTTGATCAATTCTAATGCGACCTCACGTATGAATATTTTTCTTTTAGAACGAGGTTTGTTTGCATGCCACTCCGGAAACAATGAGTTCCAAATCACCAAAGCTGAAACTCCACACACATCAATTATGTTTTGAAAAAATGCCACTGGCCACCGGCATTTGTTTTGCGCCGCACAGAATACGAGTGGCACAGCTTGTCCAATGTATCTACACCTCCTTTAGTTTCATAATAAAAAATAATAATGTCTGATTTGTTTTTATTTTCAACGTCCTCAGTTGCTGAATGGTGTTTCGTCGAAAGCAATAATACGCAGCGGTTCTTTTTAGGTACATACGAATTCAACGTCATCGTATTCCGAAATCCAAGCAAATTGCTTTCAGCCGCTCTTGATCGATGTGCTTGGAATTGTGGGGGCATACAGGTTTTATTTTTCCGAAGTGTACCTACAACTGTGACACCATTCACTAACAAAGTATTTGCTAGTTCGTAACTAGTGAAATAATTGTCGAGTGTAATATTTCTGTTACTTCTATAAAACGGTTGACACAACTCCTCCACGACATTCTGGGCTAAGTATTTGGCTCTTTGATTGCCTTCTCGACCGGTATTCGGTATTCCTTTGAAAGGGTAAGCATTTGCGCTATCAACTATTCACCAAATTTTCATACCGTATTTATCTGGCTTACTTGGTATATATTGCATGAATGGTACTTTTACGCAAAAAGGTACTAAGTGCTCATCTATCGTCAAGTTTTTTCCAGGTACGTATTATATTAAAAAATTCTTATTGACAATGTCTTTTCACACTCCTTTCCTAAGCTGATCAATATTTGCAATAACTGAAGCCCGCGCAATTCTCTCATTTTGGCATAATTATTGCGTTATCTAATGTACAGAGCATTTACTCAAATACTCATTTTTTGGCTAGTGAGGAGAATTCCTTGTAATGGTTGCATCAGCTATATTTACTAGAGCCCTGCATGAGTATGCTTTTTGCCTACTCAAATACAATCGCTTGATGTCGGATAAAAAGCTTACACTGACCTTTTTTCTAAAGCTCTCGTATGTAAACATACTCTCACTCTATTTTATGCGAGAGTAACAATACACTGCTGAACTTATAACAGCAAGACCAGACCCTTGCAATAAAAAGTAACGCAAACACTAGGTACACTGAATATTAATTAATACACATACACTGAATATTTTGCGCATTATTTTGTTATGAGCAAGAATCTTTTGTTTTGCGAGTGACTTTCAATGAGATGCGAACAATATATATATGTTTTACCAAGCAACTGTCAATGCCATGGTATAATAACACAAGGTAGCATTGACAGTTGCTTGGGAAACCATCTCCTGTCAAAAAATATACTCAAAAAAAGAGCGCTCACAATCCGCCATTGAAAACACAAACAATGTTGAAAACGTTGAAGTGAAAAAAAACAACAACCACAGCAGCTGCAGATGTATTTCCACAAAAAGCTGTTTTTGACAGGCGATGTTTTCTTGTAGAAGAGAAAATCAGCAGTTGTCAATGCTACCTTGTATTATTATACCATGGTCAATGCTACCTTGTATTATTATACCATGGTATAAGCAGTGAAGCTCATGGTAGAATTATAAGGTAGGGCCGAGTCGCTCAGTGCCCTCACGCGTCAACGAAGAGTAGATAGTGAAAAGGTTGGGTAGTTGTCAAAATGACGAAGTTGGTGGAAATGTCAAATGAAAAAAGAAATTTCATGTTTTCAATTTGTAAATAGATCGGACACGTGTGTTAAGTTTGTGTTAATTTGAGTGGAAATATTGTAAAAACATTGTAAATAAATCTATTAAATGCCGCGGAAGTGTTAAATTTGAAAAAAAACTTGTAAAAAGTTTAACCTTAAATCAACTGCGAAACATGAACATAAAGAAACTCGATATGAACAGCTGATTTTGACAACTAGCCCCCTTTTTCGCTGCTTTCCACTTCATTCTTCTCCGAGTCGGCCCTACCTTATAATTCTACCATGGTGAAGCTCGTGCGCAGATTTGCTCTTCACTACACGACCTGTTGTTTAACTTTTATTCAGTTACAGTGTACTCTTTAGCAGTGAAGCAGAGAGTATTCGCTTTGCGATTATACTCATGCAGGGCTCTAATATTTACAATAACTAATGTTGTCTCTCTAAAAGAAATTGCTCAATTTTCAACAACCAAATAAAGTTAATTTTGTTTGTATTATTATAGAAATCTTTTAAAATTGCTGTAGCATTGTGACAATACTACTCTTATTGCATTGATTTTCAATACGGAGACTCTGAGGCTCTTCTGAGCTTTAGTGTTACTTTTTTATATTTAATTTTTTTATTATAATTTGAAATATTTGAAATTATTTCAAAAGTGTATTTTTCAGTTCATTTTATTTAATTTTAAAAGTCTGCTACGAAAAATCGTTACATTTGAATCCATAACTTCGATTTTATTGACTTACAAAAAAAAAAATGAGTCTGAAAGACTCTTCTGGGCGGATGAAGGTTAAATCAAAGCAATATGAGATTAGAGCTTATCAAAGTATTATAAGCTTTGTCTTAGGTTTCACTTGACTTCAGGGCTACAAATAGGCTGAGTTACAAAACGTGTTTTAACGTTTTTATAGAGCTTTCGTATGCTCTTCCCACAAAATAGCTTTAGTAATCGTGAGCAAATATAAAATTTGGTTTCGTTTCTTTAGTTTTTTAATATCTGCCAAAATAAGACATGAAATCTGCAAAATATGAGACATAATTTCGCACCATCTTACATTATACGAAGTTTTCTGAACTTTTCTGAAAGTTTATTTTTTAAAAAAGAACTACTTTTTTAAATAAATTTAACGGGGAATTCCGGAAATCAGGACAATATAACAAGCCTTCAAGCTTTTTCGTTTCCATTTAAAATTGATTTAAATAAGTGCTTGAAATTTCAACGAATACGATTAGAAATTAAATAATTTCTTTTATAATTATATAAAAAAAAAAAATAAAAAATATATAAAAAAAAAATTTAAAAATAAATAGTCAAAAATATGAAAATGATGATTATTTTTTATGATTTCTTTAAAAAGTTTTTTTAAATAATATTGAGTGATATTTGTTTTTAATGACGTTTTTATTTAAGTGTTGCTTGTTTTTAGTAGTAAGAAAAATTATACATTTTTATTTGAAGTTTTGTATTTTACGATTTTTTTTGGTTTGTTTACTCTTTTTGTAAAGAACGTTTTTAAATTAAAGTTTTGTTCTTATTTTTTTTAATTTTTTTTTTCTTTAGTTTTGCGATTTTTTTGTTTATATTTTTTTGTGATTTTTAGTTAAGGATTTTTTGTTTTTGGAAATTAATTTAAATTATTGTTTTTAATTCTCAAAATTATTTACCATTTTTTTGGGGGCGTTTTTTAAGAGGGATTTTTTATGAAAGTTTTTTGAGTTTTTTTTTGTGTTTTTGTTTCTTTCTTTGTAATTAATTTACTTAAAAAGTTTCGTTATTAATTTAATAATTAACAAATTGATTTTATAATAAAACCAATAACAATAACCTCGCTCATATGGCTACGAGACAATAATATGTGGTGCTGAGAGCAGTACAGCTATTGTGGCTAATATTGTGAACATTGTGAATATGATAAGGCACAGTCTGTCAACGACCATAGCTGCGAATTTCCAATCATTTGCAATGTCATTGTCCTCGTCTTCTTTACGTAGCTGCATGTTTACGTTTTAAATTTTTGTTAAATTTATTTTCGGTATTAATGCAGTTTAATTGATGACAAAAACAAATTTAGTATGTAGGTCATTGTTATAAAAGTTTGATTTTAATTCGTGTTGTGGTTTAAAAGTAAAAGTTTGAAAGAAGAAAAAGAGAAAGCAAAATTTTTGTTTGTTGATATATAATAATGGATATATATTGTAAATTAAATAATTTTTTTTTCATTTGCGGAAAAAATTAAGATTTTATGCATCTAAATAATATGAGTTAAAATGTGTTATATTAACTCATATTATTAACTTATAAGTTAAATATTGTTATTAATATTTTGAGATAGAAAACTGAAAGCAATAGTTTGAATAATATACTGTCATACACTTATTAGTGACATGCTTGTTTCTTTATATATAAAATCATATTGGAAATAAAAAGTTTCAAGTAACATGCATAATACATACGCCTTAAAATACAACTATTAATATAGGATATGCCGGACAAAATTCAGAACTAAAAATAAATAATGGTAAAAACTCAATAAAAACAAGACAGTCAGAAATGATCTCCGTCCTGGTCTAAATTAAAATACCCCCACAGCTATGTTTTATATTTTTGAAGTTATGAATGTTTTCGAATTTTGATGACGTCACTTTGTGTGACTTGGTTTTTCCAAATTTTAAAATTTGAGTACGCATCCAAATTATTTGAGTGTATAAATATAGATGAACTTTTATTTTACTTTTAAATACCAAGTCAATACATGAATCAATATGAAATTTATAAATGTTTAAATATTTTGATGTAATATCTACGTCACCTTGTAGGGGAGGTAGATGTACTTTTCATTCCATTGCACGCATTTTTTAACTCAAAAATAAAAATTTTCGAATGAAATTGTAAAAACTCATCTGGCAATACTCAGTGTTGTCGAGACAGAAGACTTAAAAGCTGACCCTCGTATTAGTTATTAATGCTTATCAGCCATTCCATTTTGAACGTATCACTCATACGGGTTGACCACCTCCGATGTTGTTCAAACTTTCAGAATTGAACCGTCTCATGAATTAAAAACACTAATTTGAGTAAAAAAATGTTAACATTTTTTTTTTCAAGTTTTTACGTAACATTAAAATTTCGCCAAAATGGGAGAAAAAGTGAAATTGCCTTACTCTTGAAAAATCATATATTCAACAAAACTAGCTCGATTTTCACGTTTGAGGTATTTTCGAAAAGACAATAAATAGTTGTTTTTTATAAAAATATAAAAAAAACAAAATTATTTTTTTAAGTTTCTTAGCTTCAAGGTCAAATTTTGCAAGTCATAAGTATAAGATTTTCCAACACTTTAAAAATTAAAAAAAATATTTTCAGAAAGTTCATTTTATTACCTTTCCATCTGCCAAAAATCATGAGGGTGTTATTTTTCTTTCTATTTTAATAATTTATTTAATATTTTTTAAACGACCACCTACCATACTACTTCTATACAACCATACTATGTACATTAGACTGTACCTCAAAAAAAAGTGCGCCGTATACCAGCGAATATGACGCATTTTTGCAAGACAATTACAAAAAAATTTTTTTGAGCGAACGTAGGGGTCGCGCATTGACATATTTCTTCATATCTCTGGTGTTTACAGTCGGATTTTAAAGTTAGGTATATCAATGTAATTGTAATTATAAAGAAAAAACAAAAATTTAGAAAAAAAAGGATGTCTTCCTATCCCGCAAGTACAAAGTTGTTTTTTGAGGAAAACAGCAAAAAATAACAATCTTGACTTTTATAAAAAAAACTACGCATGTCTTAAAGCAAAAGTAAGTATAGGCTTAAACTAAGAATATATTGCTAAAGACGATGCCATTCACGATTTTTATTCAGAGTGTCCTGTGTGAAGGATATTCGAAGCTAAACTTGTAATCGAGATAGCACAGAACTTTTGGTTGTTACCCAATATTATAAATTTTGGTGGTATTAATTTGGGTGACCTTGACAACCTCATGAAAGTTTTGAGACCTCTTAGAATGTGAAATTCGAAAAAAAAAAAAAATTGTAATTCGATACAAATAGAAGATTTTTTTGACAGTGGTTTCACGGCAGTTTTAAGGAGTTGTGAAGTAGATTCATGTATTGTGGTATCGCTATGGAAACTTTTATCTTATTCTGTCGAAATAGCTCTTTGCTCCCAAATTAAACTCACTTAAATACGCTTTTGATGCTTAAATTGGAATCCTATATTGTTTGGAAAGCAGTCAAAAATGATAATAAAATTAAAAAAAAAAATAATAATTAAAGAAGAAGAAAAATTAAATATGAACTATTCATAATTTTAGACTTTAATTTAAAATATATTTAATTTGACCTTAGATTTTATGAATGTTGTCAGTAAAATAAAAAGTAAACCAAAAATATAAAAAGCTATTGAATATAATGATGAATTTTTTTTAATGAATATAAAAAAATCAAAGCGAATTTTTAAAAACAACGAGGCTATACAAAGATTTGTAAGGATACTTAAAATACTGAAAATAAAGCATGCTTAAAATATATTTTAAACTTATTTGAAATAAAACTTACAAATTGGTTAACTGAAAGAACTTACCTGATCGGTAATAAAACGAATTTCTTTTAAAATTAATCCTAATTCATATTCAGTAGATGATTTTATACACGTGTGATGGCTGACGGCATCCGGCATGCGAGTGCTACCTATGGGACCGATGCTGCCATCGTCGCCTTGACTGTAATAGTTGGAGTTATTAGTACTTTATACTTTTAAATTAAATAACAAAATATTTGAAAGTAGTGCGTATATTAATGGTTAAACCTTAGAAAAGAATAGCTTTTAGTTCTCGCTGAATGTTTCTCAAGCTAAAGCTTTACCAACCGACACACACACACACACAGCTTACCCGTATACAGTTCGATAAAAAGCTGGATTATGTGGCAGTGTTCCTCCGGGCGTCATTGGTCTGCAGTTATGACGGAAATCGTCATCGATATCGAGTACATTAGCGAGCAGAGATTTCGATGACCTATAAAAAAAGGGACATTTTAAAAAAGTTCTCTCAATCTCAGTTCCATCTCGCTTTATTCAGTTCCATTACAATACAATACTGACCGTTCCTTGAGCTCAACATCAGATAAAATTTGATGTTTTCTCTCCGATGAGGTGTCCGAACATGGTGTTGTTGGAAATTCCAATATTAATGGTCTACCAGGACGACTCATACGTAGAATCCATGGTAGCCAACATAAAAATATGATGCGTATCTTTGATTTGTTGATTCATATTTGGGAGTTGTTGTTGTTGTAGTGGGGTTGGGGTTAAATAGTTGAATCATACAAAAGAAAAGTTGCATTTAATATAGCAAGTAGCAAGTTTAAAACAACAAAATAATGTATATATTTATATATTAACTTGTATATAAATATATATTTTATAATAAATATGTATGCTTATATGATGAAAGGATGAAATTTGCATACAAATGTCATCATTTATAGCAGCCTTATATGATACGAATATTTTCTATTTTTGTTTTTTTCTTTATCTTTATCTTGGCAACCCTAGCAGTTGATTTATGTTCAACTGCCTGGGCACATAAATAACCATTGATTTTGTTTAAATTGTAGGCAAATATTTTAAGTTTTATTTCTATTTTAAGCACAAGCATGCAAGCATAACAAAACAAAAGCGAAGCACTTCTAGAGAAATATTTAGATACTCGTAAGAAAAATAAAAAATAAAATAAATAACGTAGCATATCTTTGGGCGCGCTGACTTTCACAAGTGGCTAGTGCCTTCGTTTGGCAGCACAAATCATTTGTATTGTTTGTTAAAAATTGAATGTCAAATTATATTTCGAGAACATTAAGCTCAAGACAGTTATTAATAGTTTAGTAGAAAAGAATAGATAAGCTGAAAAATATTAAGAAGTTAAAAGAAATTTAAAAATACAACGTAGAGAACCAATGCATTTATTTCTATTTAAAAGTCCAAAAATAAATTTTTAATTGAGGGAAGAGTGGAAGAACAACAACAAGATTGATTGAAACATTCAAACTCTTTTAACAAAGGATTGATAAATTAGACAGAGAGTGCAGATAGTTCGAGAAAATGGATGTATATAACATGGACTCCAAGCAAAAAAGTTCAGCAACAATTTTGTCAAAAATTTGTTATCAGGTCATATTACAGAGTGGAGGGGGGGCGGGGGGTGGAGGGGCAGAGGGGCTCGAGCCATGGGCACCGCATCTGAAGAGGGTCTCCAAATTCAGAATATCATGTAAGAAAAAGTTAAACAAAATTGTTCAGATGAAAAATATCTGCAAGGCTAATAAATGTAAAAATGCTCCCAATTAGCATACATTTAGTGTGGCTCCCGGAATTTACGTCCGAAAAAATGAAATGGCAAAAAAACCCGAAGTGGTCCATACAAAATTGAGCGTTAATTTCTAGGAAAATGTGCCCGAAATTTCGCGTCATCATGTAATTTTTTCGGGTGTTTGTGGCAAAAAATTTCGGATCTTTTTTCAAAATATTTCAAAAGGTAGAAAGACCCGAAAAATAAGCTTGGAACTTAGGCCCGAAAAACAATTGGGGATTTTTGCCAAATTAAAATATGAAAAAATGCCCGAAATTTTGTTTATTCCCAAAATGATTTCAAATTTCAAAATCTTTATGATAAAACGGTTTGCCTTTGAATGGAAGGTAAAAACAACATTGCGTGTAAGAGTAAATCATTTGATCATACAAAAAAAAAAAACCAAAACCAAATAAAATTAAGAAAATTTTGGGCGTAATTTCCATTTTTTTCCCGTTTCATTTCCAAACCATTCGCTTGTAATTTCCTTTTGTTTTTGGGCTTAATTGTATTTCAAACTCGGACGTTTTTTTCCAAAATTCGATGCTGTGAAAAATCGGACTTTTTTGTCATTTTTTTTTTTCTAGCGTAAGCAGTAGGAAACCTACAAAGTAAGAGAGAAAATTTAAATTCAATCTAGTAAGCGGCGAAAAAAATTATTGTAAAACGGTTTTTTCTCAATTTGCCAGTTTCAGTCGCCTCAGCTGAACGATGTTTTAGTGTCCTTAATAGGGTAAAATATTATCACCGGTCGACCATGGGACAAAATTAGCGGATGCAAATCCGGTTCGAATTATTCGGCGTTTCGGTTTTTTTTTAATTATTCGAACCGGTTTTTTTAAAGATCTCAATTTTCGAATAATTCTAAAACCGATTTTTTTGGCTCGAATTATTCGACTGCTCGAATAGTTAAGAAATATATAAATCCACAATTGACAATTGTAAAATTTAACGTTTTTACATTTCACTAACGTTTCTAACATTTCTTATCTCTAGTTTCTATTTCATTTTGCTTTATTTGAGCTCGTTTAAGCATATGCTTTCATTGCTTTTATTCCTTTCATTGGTCATTGCTTTTTGCTTTCTCTTGTTAAAACAATATTTACATGCGGCTGGCGTATTTAATGTTTGTTAAACATGATTTTTAGTTAATAATGCATTCTTTTTTAAAAAATAAATTGAATTATCAACAGCTTGACATGAACTCCGAAGTCTAGAAGTATTTAAAAAATAGGAAATTCAACAAGGCTAATTGTACGAAATGCCCAAAAAATCTAAAAGCATTAAGTACAAATATAGAAATAATCATTAAAAGATATAAAACATGTGTTAAAAGAATTGAAAGAAAAACTCGAAACATAATTCTATCCAGTGAATCAAAACTACCATTTTCGAATCCATTTATGAACCATTTCGGGTAGAAACGTTCAATTTCGGCACTCATAAATTTAACTTTTTTGTATCATTCTTCGGACTAAAATGTCTCTCAAAAATGAACCTTTTTTGTTCGGAAATGAGTTAAAAAATAACCATAAATTTTACTTTTTTGTTCGGAAATTACTTAAAAAAGAACCATAGAAAACTAAAAAAGTTCTTTATGAATTTGGAAAGAAGTTCAGTTTTTATTTTTGGGAAAAATTTTCACGAATTTAATCTTCTACAAGCACTTTTAAGCAACAAAATAAAAAATCAAAAATTAAAAAAAATTCTACTCAAACACTTTCGAAAAACTCTCACCTTACGCAAAACCTTCGCTTATAGTTCAATAGTATTGCAGTTCAAGGTAGTACTGCATAAGTAACTTTATTTAATTCATTAAAAAATAGTTGCTATTTTTGTTAAATAAAAACTATATAGATATATGTAGATACAAAAAGTAAAACATTTATTTAATTTGAAAAAAAACCGGTTTTCCCGGTTTTTTTCTTGTCGAATAATTCGAAAACCGGTTTTGTAAAAATTGTACTATTCGAAACCGGTTTTTTTACAATGTCGAATAGTTGCATACCCTAGACAAAATCGATTAACATAAATTCAGATATAGCAAGAAAATGTAACTTTTCAGTTGTAATCAGGGCCGCGTAGTCGGAGTCAGTTAGGATTTTTGGGTGATGCAGTCCGATAAAAAACATCAATACATATTTATTACGAATATCGCCAAAGCACAAAAGTTTATATAAAAATTATAAATTTTTAACATTAATTTGTAAAGGGCCCTATACTACCGTCATAAGGAAGAGTGCGGCAACTACATATTTCAATATTCTGAGATAAACGACTTACATTCATTTATTAAAAATTCACTGACTACGGTTTGAATGGTTATAAATTCTAGTATCGCCTTGGGTCGAGATTCGACCATTTAAAAATTGATTTTTTTTTTTTTTTATTGAAAACATTTTTTTCTTTCTTCACTCATATGCAAACGTAACCGAACTCATACCGCACCAAACGCACCACCAGCAGGAACTTACAAAACAGTAACTCAATTCTAATTTTCCATGTTCTGTGATTTTTACTTTCAAAGCTATTCGATATAAAAAATGTGGCTTATATATGCGGAGCCACACGCCTTTTTCCAATGCCCGTCACATTACCCACTTCCCTTATTCTACTTTCTAGTAGAAATGCTTCCAAAGCTATTTGATATAAAAACTTTGAGTTGTATGAGTGTTTCCACGCCCCCTTGTCAAGGAAGGAAGTTCTTACCAAGTTTCATTGACTTGTGACTTATAGTTCAAAAGTGCCTCGCCCCTATTTCAACGCCCATCAAATGTTACCAGTGGAATGGAACGTCTGAATTGAGGTCGAATCGCCTACCATAGATATTCGGTTAGATAGATAGATAGTTAGATAGATTTGTGTATATAACTATGGAGTGGTTTGAAATATTTGAAAATTTTTTTCACAGAAATTATTTTTTATGCTGTAGAACTTTGTAAGAAATACAAAAACAACATTTTGAAAAATGAAATTTTCATCAAAAAAATCATAAGGGGTAGATCATGATTTTCGATGATAGAAACACTTAATTAAATTATGTGTCATAATGAAACAATTTTTGCAAATAAATGATATGTTATATGAAAGAGTGTGAGAGAAGAAAATAGAAAAAAAAACTTACAAAAAAATAATATCTGGTCTAATTTTTGAGCAATAATATTTAAAATATTTAATATTTTAGAGTTTTTTTGAAAACAACATAAGAAATTGAATTGGTGAGATAGCGGTAAATCTTTTTCTTATTCCTCTATAGTCATTTAATTAAACTTTGAGACAAAGAAAATGTATTGAAAATCGATTGAAAAATGGCTGAGATATTTGCTTGCAAATTCAAAATTTAAAATATCAAAATTGTTTTTTTCTCATTCTGAGGCAATTGCTTTAAGAAATGCAGTGCATGTAAAAAATCTACAGGTTTCGAAATATCGCAATACTTTTGATTTCATAATAGCGGGAAATTTTTTTAACATACTATTCGTGCAAAATATTAGCAAAAAAGTTTTCGTATACCGTTATTTTTTTCAAAGAATGAATTTTCATACAAAAAACGTTGATGTCAAAATATCGGAAATTTTTCAAAATTTACTATTTGTTAGCAATTTTACCATCACAATATATATTGACACTTGGAACATGAAAAGTGCTTATTGTAGGGTAACCGTAAACGATGGTGAAAAATATCAAAGTATTTTTTGCACATCTTATGAATGTCTAAATTTCTCTCTCATGTTTTTCCATCTCCTACAGTTTAGCTTTTATTTAATAAATGCTTTTTTCCGCTCATATTTGAGGTCAAAGGTCACTAATCTAATATTCAATCATATTGTGCAGCCAGACCTTTCATCCGATACCTCATTCTTCATTCTACCTCTTCCCAGTTCTGAGATCCCTAACTAAAATTAATATAAACTTTCAACGTTAAAATTTCGAGTTAAAGGTCATCAATTTATAATCTAACATAATTCGGCACATCTATGGTGCAGTACCTTTCGAATGATATACGTTTAATTGTCCTTATTCTAAAATAAATATTGAAAAAGTGTACGACAACATTCGATGTTTGCGTATTAATATATAAGATTTGATTTATCATGATAGTTAAATCCAGTCTTTTTTCAACATTAATGATATTTTACTGATTTTGTTAAAAATGTAAAAACTGTGGAACAAACACCGTAGATGCCGCTTTTTTATCGTTTTATCACAAATAGTTCAAAAAGCCGTATCTACATCAATTCTACGTTTTATTAGTAAAAACTATGTTTTGAAATTGTCCAAACAGCAATTGTCCTTTGGTGACATCAAGGTAAAGCGGAACTCCATCCTCTGCAAAAATTTGAAGGTTTTTGATATTGTCGATCTGTACCATTTTTGATACCACTTTTTTATCTCTGTTTATGTAGATACTACGTTGTTGCTTGAATGATAGCTTTCATTTGTGAAGATATGACAATTCAGATTAAAATATTTAGCAATTGATAAAAAAAAATTCGTTATTTTTATTTTATTTTCTTGAAAATAAAAGAAATAGGTATAGTTAAGAAAAAACAATAAAACTGATTTTGATTTTCATGCTAGATGCCGCACTCTTCCTTATGACAGCAGTATAGGCAAATAACTAATCCCAAATTTTTGATAAACTGGTTGCTGGTTGTTGAAACTAAGACGTCTGTTGGTGAACTGGCACCACATTTTCTAGTTTTTCAACCAGTTTCTCAATCAGTTGCCAAACATCAAAAATTTTTGTTTTTCTTTTGCGGTTTGACATCAACCAGTTGTTCAACTAGTTGATGTGTTTGGCTGAAGTCACATAGTTTGAACAGCTTTAAAATGGTTTTGCTGTTGCTTTCAATGGAAAACTGTAAAAAAACAGTCAGAGTGAGAGCGAATGAACATTTTGTAGAGCGTTCAAAATATGATCATTTTGGAACGCTGTACGCGACAGCAATCCTCTTTTAAGACCCCTTTTACATTGGTCAAGGCTTGAAATCGATTATTTGCTATTCCCTTTTAAACTTACCCTCTCTCACGTTGATGTCCGCGTCTTTCATCAACAAACTCACAGACTTGATTTCAAGTCTTGGCCAATGTAAAAGGGGTCAAAGCAGTGTTTCTGGGTGGCGAAATAACGAATTGAATTCCGATCATTTCACGGTCGTGTGACCGAGCAGCGATTCAAAATGTAAAAGAGAGTAAAAAGTGATTTGAACGCCGTTCAAACGATCACAGTGTCACCTCTGCCTTTGTAGCAAAATTAGCTACAAAACGAAAAAAGTTCATTGTAAAATGAATTCGAACGATGGTTTTCATGAGTAATTTCAATTGAAAAATTATTTCAAATAAGTTTTCTTACCAGTTTTTCCTATACGAGTTGTAGTTTTCTTCAGGGCTGCGGAGTCGGTTCGAAAAATTAGGACTCCGCCAAATATTAAAGCACCGACTCCGACCCGATCATAAAATTAAAAAAAAACATTTAATTGGCTGCTTAAAACTTTGAATATTTCTTTAGTTCGGCCATGGGGGTATTCTAACTTCGGCCCAGTGGAAGATCATTTCTTACTACTTCTAGATGATTTTGTGCTATGGCGATATTCGTTAAAAATATGTATTGGTTTTTGTTTTTATACGAGTTGGAGTCGGTCTCCGACCGATTCATACCTACATACAAATTATATGTATAAAAAATTAAATGTTTTTAAAGTTAAAAAGAATTTTATGGGCTCTGAAAAGCCCTGTTTACTATTGCACTTCATATGAAATAAAATTCGAGTTAAAGAATGCATCTGCTTTAACCATATTTTTCCTTAATTTGTTAAGGGAAATATAAGTATAAATACATTTTAAAAAAGAAACCAACGATCTATTGACTCAGTATTATAGTATTTTCAGAAGGATAGTGTTGTACAGAAAATTAAGATTTAATGTCGCTAATATTGCAAAAAGTTACTTTTCGGAAAGATACGCTAAAATCGTAGAACTTTAATTATAAAAAAAAAAAATATTAATAAAAGCCGTGAGGTTATGCATTTCGGGTTTCGGAAAGTGCAGCCCTGGCATTTGGCAGCTGTCAAATATTTATGTCATCCAAAGTGGTTTTTGTGTAGCTAAAGGTTTGTCATTTTACATGTGGAACGTTTTACTACCAAGCGACGTGTTAAAATTCAGTGAAATGGGTTACTTCGCGCTAGGAGGTTACGTGAACAAGCTAAATTTCGTATATGTGGCTCTGAAAATCCCCAAACGATTGTTGAGAAATCTTTGCATCCAAGAAAAGTGACTTTTCGGTGTGCATTGATCCATATTTTTTGCAAACGATCAATGAGAGTCGCTGTATAGCTATACAGTCAATTCTGAGAGCTATGGCCGTAGGTTAGGTTAGGTTGACGCGGCTGTATCTTATGAGACATACTTAGGCCAATTAGGCCCGTTGTGATACCAGGGGTTAATTATTTTCCACTCTATCTGAACCAATTGGAGCTATTTATGAAGCTGAGTATTCGGTAGACCGAAGATCTTGAGAGTTCATCTAGGTTACTGTGGAACCAGTTATCTAGGAAAAGGTGGCGCTTTCTGGCCAGCGCTGGGCATTTGCAGGGAAGAAGTGTTGTGGATTCTACCTCCTCCTCGACTCTGCAGCTTCTGCAGAAGTCGTTATGGAGGATTTTTAGTCTTCGGGCATGGTTTCCAATTAGGCAGTGTCCTGTTAGAATGCCGATGACAATATTTATTTGGTCCCATCTAAGGGAAATTAGTTGCTTTGAGCCTTTTAAGTTTAGGGTTGGCCAAACTTGATGCGCCGTATGGCATGTGCCACCCGTAGACCACCTAATGTTGGTACTTTCAAGGGATATTTCATTTGTGCGAGAGGTTTTAATTTACATGTGGCGAGAGGTATTCCAATTTGTTCCTTATCTGTTGGAAGGAGTTCGGTACCGTTACGAGTGAGTTCATCTGCCTTGCAGTTTCTTGGGAAGTGTCTATGTCCGGGATCCAACATTGAAATATATTGAGCTTTTCTGCCATCTCATTTAGAGATCTGCGGCAGCTTAGGACTGTTTTAGATGTTGTTTTAACAGATTCTAGGGCTTTCAAAGCGGCTTGACTATCAAATAGAATACAAGTATCTCTAGTTGATATATCATTCATCTGAAGCCAGATAACGGCTTCGTGTATCGAAGTAACTTCCGCTTGGAAGACACTGCAGTGATCGGGGAGCCTAAAGGCAAGGTTGATGTTTAGTGATTCAGAGCAGACTCCTCCCCCTACTTTGCCATTTAATTTTGATCCATCAGTGTAGATTTCAGTGGCATTGTTTGGTGGAGGACTTCCAAGCTCCCATTCATTTCTGGAGGGAAATGATACATCAAACTTTTTGTCGAAAAGAAGTTTTTGCGTGATGTAGTCTACGGTCTTAGGTATTGGAGGAAGACGTTTCCTAATGGTAGAGTGTCCTATTGTACCTCTCTTCCATTGGGAAGTGGCTTCTAGACGAATTGCTGTGTTTGCAGTCATCTGTTTTGTTAGGATATGGCTAGTGGTGTCAGGTGGAGCATAATGTTGAGTGCATCCGTTGATTCTCAGCGTTGCGCTGATGCACAGCTCAGCTGACCGTTGAACTTTAAGAAGTATATTGAGGTGTGTTTGTTTGTTAAGTGCGGGCCACCAAACTATACACTAAGGGAAATAACGCATATTAGCATTGTCCTGAGTATAAATTTTATTTAAGTATTTACGTGGATAAATCAAACGTTTTCCTTTCAACTCGTTTTTTCCCGTATTTAAATTTTATTTATACCACACACGTACACACATATTTCATACAGCTGAAATAGCCGACAAGGAGCAACAGCATTGCAGTTTATTTCTTGCAGTTGCAGGTTTTTTATAGTTCTCGTTTAGTTTTAGTTGCAAAGGTAATATAGCCTGGATGTTTGGCCAATATGATTTGTGAGTACGATGGTTAATCGCATGATGAAACTATGTAGGGTGGAGTGACAACTCGATATTTTCTCACGAATATCTTGCAGCGGCTGTCATTTACCTGCATATTTGCTTCATATTTTCTATCTTACTTTTTCTTCCTCCTCTTTAACTTAAATATGTTGTTTTTTAAATTCAATATTTTTATATAAATTTTTTTTAAATGCGATAGTTTTATTTTCAAATAGTAAATATTTAAAAGATATATTAAAAAATTCGTGCATAATTTTAATACATTTTTTATTTATTCTGTTTAAATATTTAAATATTTTATTTTATTAAAAAAGTATTTAAATAAATTTTTTTAATATTTACGTAGAAGATTTATGCAAATGCGTTATTGGTGCAAAATTGACTTGCTTTTTGGATAAATTAAAAAAGTTTTTGGATTTAATATTTTTTTCTCTTAGTGTAGCACCGTATAACAATATTGACCTTATAACAGCTGTAAAGAGCCAGTGAGTAACCTTAGGTTGTAATCTCCATTTGCTACCTACTGCTTTCTTGCATGAATATAGGGCTATATTGGTTTTTGTGGCTCTCTCGAGCAGATTGGGTTTCCAATTTAGTTTCCTATCTAAGATGAGACCCAGGTATTTTGCTTGTTCCGAGAAATTTTGTCTTGTATTTCCTAGTTTTTGAGGACTGATTGTGGGTAAGTTGTGTTGTCTAGTAAAGACCACTAACTCAGTTTTATTAGGATTAACGCTGAATCTACAGCTGAAACACACCCTATGTTAGCGATTTTTTTTTTTTTTTTTTGTGCCAAAAACCGAAGCAACGGATATGGACGAGATGTGGTTTCAACACGATGGAGCCACAATTTACACAACAGTACCAATTAGGGCTTTGTTGCAACAGATATTTCGAGGACGACTTATTTTCAGATTTGGCAATTCGAACTGGTGCGATTTGACGCCTCGGAATATTTTTTTTGTGGGGCTACCCAAAAAATCGTGTTCGTGTGGATAAACCTCAAACTCTTGAGCAAAAAACCAACATTCATCAAGTGCCCGAGTTGTACACAAAAATTATTGAGAATTACCTGAAAAAGATTGAGTCCTGTAAAAACTTCCGTGGAGGACAATAATATTTCTTACACTATAATCCAAAGTCACAAGTCAAAACATTATAACGACTTAAAAATTTTATCGAAATCTGAATTTTTAGTGTGGTTTTTTGAACTTTACATTATTACTTTAAAATGGATAACCCTTTATATCAAACATGCCCACGTATTGGCCCGCATGGCCTGCGTGGCCCTTCATACAAATTTGTTTCTATCTTAACCCTTCGATGAGTGAGAAGGTCCCTAGGGACCTTTTTGCATTTTCAAACTGAAATTACTCCTATTTCGCCACTACAACCCCCCCATAAAGTTACCATGTATTTCAATAGAATTTTGTTACGCATCGTTTAAAAAAAAATCAAGGAGATCCCATTAGTTTAGGAGTTATTGAGGTTTTATTGAAAATAGTACGCGGACGTGTGACCATAGGGACCTTGTAGTGAATTTTCATGCAATGACTAATAAATGCATCTTCTTTGGGCATCATCATACTTTTTTTATTGTTTGAACACATAACTAATTTGTTCTTTCAATTCTGGCTAATTTTTGTTTTATTTTTATTGTGCCTTTCATTGAAAGCAATAAACCAGTTCTTTGAATTTACTTTATCCCTTAATGTCCATATGCGCAGGTGTTCATACATAACCAGTTCTTGGAATTTTTATACCTAAATATCCACGTGCGCAGGTATACGTACCAAACCAGTTGTTTCAATTTACTTCATCCCTAATGTCCATGCGTTCAGGTATACGTACGAAAGAATATATAAGAAGTTGTAGTTTCGTAAACCAAATCAGTCAAAGTTTAGAGAGTGAACAGTAAAATCGTGTGTGAAATTATATTACAAATATAATAAAAACAAAAATATAAAAATGGCAGATGCAAGTAAAGACATTGCTGAAATCGCTGTACGCCGTAGTACACGTTACCAGCAAATGAGTGCGGATGAAAGGCGTGCAGCTAGCTGATATGAGATTTGCAGACTTTATGGATGAAGAAGTTGACGACTGCATATACCAACCCGCTGAAGAGCCGAAACTGAAGGATTCGTAGAGATAAATGAAAATATTGATGACAACGATGATGAAGAGGAAGAAAATGATGCACCGGAAACAAATGAAAACTACTATATTGTTAAAGATGGCACCCAATGGTGTAAAAAGTGCGCTACAACAAAACTTTTGTTCCACGGGAATTGAAGAAGAACCCGAACCGCCCCATCAACAGAACATTGTTCGGGTTCAACGAAGGAGACATAGCGTTATGCTCATATGTACCTAAGAAAAGTAAAGTTGAGAACGTGCAGTCTACAATGCACTACACTTGCCGTGTCGACGGGCAAAGTGAGAAGCGGAAGCCGTTTGCCATATTGGACTACAACGCCAACAAATGCGGCGTTGATACAATGGACCAGATGCTTGGCACGTAAACATGCAAGCGATCAACGAAACGCTGGCCACTGGCCATGTTCTATAATATGCTGGACGTCGCTGCATTGGCTGCTTTTACAATTTATAATGAGATGAAGCCGATAAAAAGGAGTGACAGACAGCAGTCATTCCTGTTACTTCTCACTAAACATATCCAAGGATATGCAATGCGATGGAAGCATTTGATGTCAGGGTAAGAAAAAACACCTTCAAGTTCAAGAGAAGATTGTGTATTTATTTGTTTTTTATTTTTTTTGTTAATTTCAGATGATATCAAGACCGGTAGAAACCGATGCACCGTCGTTTGCGGCTAGGACGAATAGACCGTCATGTCGCCTTTGCTGTTCTGAGTACGGGCGGCAGCGGAAAAAGAGGGCCTACGCTGTTTGTGGAGAACACAGCACAGTTCTACACCGCTGCAGCACTTGCACACAGGGCGGGGGACAAGCGGAACACGCTCAACAACAATAGTTTTAAAGCTTTTTCATAGTAAAATTAAGAAAAATGGAGCAAAAAAAAAACATTAAAAAATTTTATTTTAGTATGTAGTATTTAGTTATAAACAATAAAAACACAAAAATAAAAAAATTGTTTCATAAAAAACAAACCCTAATTTTCAAAAAAAGGACCCATGGACCTTGTCACACGGACTTGAAGTTCAGAATTGTCACTCATCGAAGGGTTAATTTTGTCTTTGCGATGAGCCAAAGTCAAAGATCGCTTGAAAAAAAAAAACAACACGAACCGCACTCGTTCAGTGTTCAGCACATTTTCCAGCGAATTTACAAAAACAAATGCATGCCAAGCCCAAATAAATAAACGCACACTCGATGATGTCGATGCTGAAGGTGATATTGTCCCGTTACTTTTGTGTCGAGTAATTTTTCATGACATGTGATTTTATTGCATTGTAATTGTTTTTTTTTTTTTTTTTTGATTTTTCCAAACGCAACGATGAGCAACATTTTGTTTTTTGTCTTGGTTTTTTAAGCATTGGTCCGCGCTTAAAATTTATTGGGCCCCACTGCTTTATATGATGAATTGGTCTTACGAGGCAACGGATAATGATTTCAGAGTTTCAGGTCATAATTCTAATCCATTTTTAAATTTTCTTTCAATATGTTAAAATATAGAAAAAAAAAATATAAAAATATTGTTTTTTTTTTTGGAAATTGCAGTTTTTGTCAGGTAATCTTTTATGAAAATTAGAAAATTAACCATCAACCATAACCTCTGTCATAGATCAATAAATTCATAAGTTGCTCTCTATTCTTATTTAAGTAATTCAAATAAATTATCTTAATTCTTCTACCATCAATCATTCCAGACACTTAACCCAACAATATTTCAATGTAGGAATATTCTCTCAATTGAGCTCTGGACTTCTTTTATTTTATTTCCATAAAATAATTTATTTGATTGACCCAACAAAGGCGTCGTCGTTTCAAATCTGGTTCAAATCGAAGTCTCTGTCTTGAACTTCAACTCATGTGTAACAATATAAAAGTCAAACTTCTCCGAAAGCAATAAATTTTAGCCATCCATTGACAAAATGTTTGCTCAACCTTATAGCCAAAAGAGCTGCCAAAAATTGAATTTCAAATGAAATACAATGATTTTACTTTTGGGTATTTTATGTGTAACGAAAATCCACTCAACCCTAGCACAGCTAGTAAATCCAATGCAAGCGTATTGAACTGAACTGCAACCGAGTCAAGCCAAGTATAAGAAATGCTGACACTTTGAATTGAAAATAATTTGATTACAACAGCAGCAACCTAACCACCATTCTATACTCCAAGAAGAACTGACTGCAACAGAAACTTACTCATTGACTGCCAGTGATTGTTGTTATCCTTGCATATCCTTAAAATTGCATGTTCATTCGTTGAACATTTCAACAAATGCAAATTTCTTGCCAGAGATTTCGTCTTTATTCGCCACAGCGATAATATATCAATTGCACTCTACTATATATGGCGCCAAATGGAAACGGAAGTAAGACGTCGAATTCGTTTGTTTGATAATATTGGTCGTGGAAGTGTCTGCATTGATAGTTGGAATTGAAGTTAATTTTTTGTTAGTGCTTTTCGATGTTCTAGCAAATCTGATTCAAACGTGTAGCTGTCGGTTTTTTTTCGTTTCTTCTTTCTGCTTGCTTTTTGCATTATGCTGGTTACCTTTGTTGAGATTGTTTGTTGGGAGTGGTTTATACTTACCTTTACTACTGGCACTGGTGCCAGGCAGTACCAGTACCATTGCCTCTTATCTATGAATTGGCAATTTTTAGCATTTACTCCTACATGCATATTTAATCGAACCCGCATTCACTTGGGATGCAAATGCAAATATTGCAAGTTTTTTTATTGATTTCTGCCATGATATCCTTAAATGTGCTGCACTTGAGTTATAGATTTATTTCATTACTTTATGCATGTTCTATTTAAATGCAAGCAATATATCAATTTTTGTGGTATTCCAAGCTTTTTATGCTGCATCAAGTGCTTTTTTGCATATTTGGATTAGGTCTTTTGAACCAAGAACCTAGTAAACTTTCTAGATTGAATATAAATTTGAGAAAAAAAAATATCCTGCTGCGGCTACATATTGAATGATTTCTTAAGTATTTTATTGAGTGTTTTATTCAGAAATGAGTTAGTTGAGTTAGCTATGGAGTCAAGTTGCGGTATTTTTGGGAATTAATTGATTTATTTATTTGAACAACTTGTTAGTTTTAAGGACTCCTAATAGTCGAGGAAAATTATAACGTTTCTCTAACAATGAAATACGATTCAAAGAAGATAAAAGTCAAAGGCACCTCTTTTAATTAAGGTTTGCGCCTGAAAAACTCAAGTGCAACAAAGCTCCTGTCTCCGATAATATCTGGTCGCGTTCGCGTTTTATAGAAACAAATTGGCCACCAAGAATTTGCTATTTAACACCGTTAGACTTCTTCTTTTGGATTTATGTTAGGAGTAGGGTCTACGCTTACCACTCGTTAATAATGGTTAAACGAATATTGAAGTCGCCAACCCCAAAATAGAGCCCCAATTAAGCGAGAGATTTCAAAGCAAGAAAGTCGGTCATTTGAAAGATATTGTGTATATAATACAATGAAAATTAAGAGTCATCCAAATATTTATTCGTTTTATTCAAAAAACAAATCCAACACCTCTTGTCGATACACTCTCAAGTATGGAAATAGACACAATTGGGATAGAATATGTTGGGGATTTTTGCTCCATGTATACACTACATATACAGGTTGGACCATCTAGTAGTTTATTTTTAAATCATAGGTTATTTTGACACTGACACCTGTTTCCCGCTCAAAGTCGTCAAGTCAATATAATACCTCCGCGGAAAGAAATGAGTCGCTTAACGATTGAACACCGTTGGGAAATAGAAAACTTAGTACCGAAGTGAGTGCTGTGTAGCATAAACAGACCGTTATTTGAAAATATGTTTTGGCCGGAATGAAGTATCCACCGCGCTTGATGTACATAAGTTTGAGCAAAAACTTCGAGAGACTGGTATGGTAGTGGACAACATTCATGGTCCCCGTCATCATACGGTGCGCACAGACGAAAATGTGGCTGCTGTAGCCGAGAGTGTGAGACTCAATTCACGAATATCAACTCGCCATCGATCTCAACAGCTCAACATTTCACGCACTAGCCTGAGGAGAATTCTGCACTAAGATCTCGGATTATTCGCTTACAAGGTCCAATTGACTCAGAAATTGAAGGTGCACGAACATCCGCTTCGTTATCGCTTCGCAGTTTGGGCTACAGAGCAGCTTGAATTGGACAACGATTTTGAGCGAAAAATCATATTTTCTGACGATGCGGCCACGGATGTCGAGTAGGTAGCGTGCTCGACTGCTACCCCAGAGGTCTCGGGCTCGATTCCCGACCAGGAGTCGAATTACAGCATCCGTGATCGAATGACTACTTTCGTATTTATACAGTTTGGCATGACAGCTTTCGCGAACGAGTGAAAGTTATCGTTTTTGGTTCAATGTATGTTGTAAACACCGTTGCCAGATTGGGCGATTTATCGCCAATTGGGCGCTTTTTTTCTTGTTTTTGCGCTTAAATTTTTAGGAAATCGCCTGGCGATTTTTTGGGCGATTTTTGTAAAAACAATCTTTTTTCATAAACTCATCTAATGTGTTTAAAATTTCAATTAAAGAAAATAACAATTGTTTTAAGTGTTTGTAACACTCTGTTAACAATGCGACTGAACACAGCTCACAAGCCCTTACCGATAACACGGTGTAACAGTGAAAATAAACTCGGCTCGAGACATAGTAGAGGTTGTAGGCCTAGTTGAACATAAGATAGCTGCATACTTCGTTTTTTGAATATACCCTCAAAATGGGGATTTGTGGTCAAAAAACCGATTTTATGTAGGTGCATGTATAGTTTGTTATGTAACTCCGTTATATCGAGCTCAATTTTAAAAATTTAAACATTGATAAAAAGAAGAAAAATATATCTTTAATAAAATATACAGACCGTTTTTTTACAAAAAGAATTGACAAAGTTACAGGTAAAATCATTTGAAAATTTCTCATTTCTTTTTAAGTTTTTCAACTTTAACAACGCTTTGTTTTTTGGCACTGTTAGTTTTAGCAGGATTCTGAAAGCCTGTTAAATTTTGCGTTCAACAAGCTATCATTTACTTCAACTGGCTGAAATACAAATGCATTATCGAATTTTTAGTATTTGTAATAAAATACAAAAATTTTTAATATATTTTTTTTTTTTCTAAAAATGTTTATTTGACCTTTTTCGTTTATATATATTATAATCGATTTCACGTTTTAGGGACCAGCAGAAGTCTGCCAGCATGTTTATGGAATTTTTTCCCTGAAAGCCGGTTTCTATAGCTTCCATCTCCTGGTGGAACCTTTCTCCTTGTTCATCACTAAACTGCCCAAGGCTATTCGGGAAAAAGTTTATATGGGAGTGCAAAAAATATATTTTAATTGACATATTGCAGCCCATTCCTTCGTAGGCACTTAAAAATTCATTTACAACATCTATGTAATTTCGACTCTTCTTGTTGCCGAGGAAATAAATGCATAACGAAATAAAACTATTCCAAGCTCTTTTTTTCAACTCGATTTAATTTAGAAACGAAATCAGTGTCCAAGAAAATTTTCCGAATTTGTGGGCCCACAAATAAACCTTAGAATAACCGAAATGAATAAATAACTTTTATAAAAGATTTGAACGTGCAGGATACTTTCTTTGATTTTGGCCTCACTTAACCTAGGAAACGCTGCAATCAGATTTTTTTTTTTTTTAGCTTTGAACCAAGGATTTCAGGTGGAATACCTATTCAGTCAAGTCTGCCTTGGTTCGAGGTGGAGTACCTATTCAGTCAAGTCTGCCTTGTTTCGATAATGGGATGATAGATTAGTGGGAAGGAAAGAGCAATCAGGTGAAACACGTGTAGGATGTTCTAAGCGTGGTGGAAAGCCAATGAAACATATGAATTTGAATCAGACGCAAGTGTTATGCCTTTACCTCAGTCAATTCAAGTTATAAGTCAATCTCATCCACAAACTTCTCTACCATCAACTACAACTTCATGTCGTAAATATTGATGAATTTTTAATTTCAGTTAATTAGAAATGAGGATAGAAAATTAAGAAAGGTTAAAAGCGAAGGACCATGGCCTGGCCAGGAATCGAACCCGGGACCTCTGGGGTGGAAGTCGAGCACGCTACCAACTCGACTACCGAGGCCGCGGTAGGATTACATTTTCAGGTCGCACCAGTGGAGTATTCAAAACATATTTTTTGCCAACTTGAAATGAAGCACGCAGTGGCTACTCCTTTTGCTTATATTTATTAGTCGCACGACTATCCCATTCGCAAATAATGCAAGGATACTTGGTATATCCACCTTGCATTCCAAACAGTATTGTTAGAGCCTTTAAGTCGGCGATATACATATATCAGAATTTAACATATCAAGAATCACACAAAAAGTTTTTAAATAAATCATACTCTTGCAAGATCCCTCAATAAACAAACGCCATTCATTCGGAAAGTGTTTGTGATTGAAAACTGCAAACAGTTCCGTCACATCCGGGCAATACACCAGCTTTATGATAATATATATAAACGAAAAAGGTCAAAAAAACATTTTTAGAAAAAAAAAAAATTTTTTGTATTTTATTACGAATACTAAAAATTCGATAGTGCTTTTGTATTTTAGCCAATTGAAGTAAATGATAGATTGTTGAACGCAAAATTTAACAGGCTTTCAGAATCCTGCTAAAACTAATAGTGCCACAAAACAAAATTTGTTAACAAAACGTTGTTGAAGGTGAAAAAATTAAAAAAAAATGAGAAATTGTCGAATGATTTTACCTGTAACTTTGTCAATTCTTTTTTAAAAAAACGGTCTATATATTATATTAAGGGTATATTTTTCTTCTTTTTATCAATGTTTAAATTTTTAAAATTGAGCTAGATATAACGGAGTTACATAACAAACTATACATGCACCTATCTAAAATCGGTTTTTTGACCACAAATCCCGATTTTGAGGGTATATTCAAAAAACTAAGTATGCAGTTATCTTATGTTCAACCAGGCCTACTACCTCTTCTATGTCTCGAGGCAAGTTTTTTGATTTGTTTTCATTTTGTAACACCGTGTAATTTATTTATATCGAAATGCTTATTTTTTTGAGACCGTTTCTTCAAAACATCAACTCACTTAATTTATATTTTCAATGAGAAAAAGTTGACTTTTTTCAAGCTTACGTTGAAATCAAGGTATATTCAACAAGGTAGTCTCGTCTCGGAGTGGTGGGTGCAGTAGCTGTCAAACATAAGAAGAACGTATAAAACAAACAAAAACACAGTGAATATAAAACTGTCAAATGTGTTAAAATTAATAGTTTTAATTTTTGTGCGTGCTGAATGTTGTTTTTAGTATTTATCGTGAAGGTAAAATAACACTAAGGAAGGCACTGCTCCTGGCTGCAACCGGAGTGGACCGCAATTATTCCCCGGAAGATTTATAAAATCCGTTTTATAAAAATGCTTTTCGTAGACCCGCGCTGATTGGGAAAATGTTGTGGAACAAGCAACGTTGCAGCGATTGCGTCTTGCTTCATTAAGGGGCACACTAAAAGACGAGCTATTTTCTTTTTGAAAAGGCTTCTTACAAATTGCACAACTTCTGGGCATTAAATCGCTTAAATAATTTTCATCAACAACACAAGTCTGATTGGAAAATTTTATTTGTTTTGCTTTTTTTCGTTCAATAGCCGATTTTGACAGGTGCTGTACCCACCGCAAGAGAGAATTTCAACTACTAACTCTACCTTCCTTAATATACCTTGGTTGAAATCACAACATTTATTCAAAGACTTGTTTTAAAAATTATAAAAGAAGACATTGTCAAAAATTTCAATTTTGATAATTTAGCTACATTCAGCTTAAATAAAATTTTAGCGGATAAAAGCAATTATAAAAGAATTAATGACCTTACATTTCATTATCAGTTCCATACATTTCAGTTCCATACAGAAATATACATTTCTTAGAAAAAATGGCGATTTTTTGCGATTTTTTTTTTCATTGGGCGATTTTGGGCGATATTTTTTTTAAATCTCGCGCTTTTCTCAAAAAAGTTCTGGCAACACTGGTTGTAAACGAGAAAAGTTATCTAATTTTCGTATGATGGCTATCGTGAACGAGTATATGTTCGATGCGGTTCAATCGAAATGTCATTCGATTGATTTCCGGCAAACGAGTGGTCTGGATTTAGCTGCTTTAAAAAAATGTAAGAAAAGTTGAATATATAACTATTATAATTAATTACATTTCTTATTTACAGGACTAATGTGAATAAAATAAATGCCGTGCAAAAGGTTGAAATGCGTGAATTTATGGCTAGCCACCCAGACTTGGCAAAAAATGTAACGTTTAACAAATCTGAAATACAATTAATATTAGGTTTTGTTACAGTCAATACTTTTTTTAGACTCACGCTGTTTGTGACGACAGTGGATCACTACTATCCCTAAGTTTACTCCTCATCAAACTTTCATTCACTATATTTTCCTCCTCTTCCGAGTCTGAGGAAGTCAAATAAAAGTAAATAAATGGAAGCATTTTTTATTTTTGCTAAATAAGCACAACAGAAAAGAGCAATTACAATTGTTACATTTGTTTATAGTTTTATCGTTTTTGTTTTTATCTGTCAAATGGCAGTTTTTCGATATCAATCGAAATAAATTTCGATTTGTGTTCGATCGAATGCAGTCATACCAAAAAATAATCGAGACGGAATTTTATTCGATTCGACTGCTTGTTCGTTCACGGATGCTGTAATTCGACCCCAGGCCATGGTCCATCGCTTTAAACCTTTCGCATTTGCGATTTTTTGGGGCTTGGAAAATCCCCACGTTATTGTCGAGAAGCCGATTCATTCACTAAGAGGGACATTTTGGTGTGATTTGTGGTGTGGTGGCATCATTGGACCATTTTTCTGAACCGACTACAAGATCAAAAACAGTGATAGACGCTGAATTTCAAAGATATGTTGCTCAAATGATCAAATCTTAACCAAAGTATTTATTTCATATTTAAGTTATCATAATCCACTTGTGTCATTTGTTGAAATTGAAAATATGGAGTTTGAATAATAAAATGTAAAATAAAATTACTTTTAAACTTGGTAACAATATTATAATCAATAAACCCTATAATTATCTCACTCATAATACAGCATTCGTCTCATTCTCTCACAGTTTAGTTTTCTGAATGTTTCACTTCTACCGTGCGTGTCAGCCACACACATATTTTTTTTTTTATTGATTTGTTGATTCACCGTCAGAGCTTGAATCATGAGTAAAATCGTCATTATCATCAAAGTCTTCCTTTGAATCAGAGTCCACTTCACGCATTTCAACATCATCAACCGAACCATTATCTTCCGTTTCATCATCAAACTCAACTTCGTTATCAGTTACTGTTAACTTAGCTTGATGTTGTTCGTAATCCATTATCTGCGTAATCAAGCATAACGGCAGTTATTAATCATAAGTTTATCTGAAGTTATAAGTTCTCAAAAAGTTACACTATTGCTAACATTTGTACCAAAGACCGAATCACTGAAAAAAAGGAATAAAACACAACTTAGCAGCGACCTACCCATACCGGCAGTAACAAGAGCACTGATCAACCGAAAGGTATGCAAAGAGCGAATGCTCAAAAACCTCAACTCTGGCGTACATAAAGCTTTAAGTATGTATTCGGTCTCTGGAACAGCATGTTAATAAAGGAAGGTTAATGGCTAAAGAGATTTTTTAACATTCACGCCTGAATATAGAGTATAGAATATAGAATTTTATGCAAATCTTTCTGAATCTTTTTGAACAAGTTGCGAAAATCCTTTGGCATTTTGAGACCGATATGCAATATTAATGCATAAAAAAGTTAGTTGGCCAAGATGTATTGGCTCGCAAAAGGTCTTTTATGCAAGGCACTTTTTCATTTTTGTGGCGTTCGTGGCGTAGTTGGTTAAAGTGCGTGGCCGTTATGTCAACGAACTTTGGAGACCCAGGTTCGAACCCCAGCAGCGACAGAAAATTATTTGAACTAAAATAATTTTTCTGTACGGCCGCCACCTCTCTGCAGACAATGGCAAACCTCAGAGAGTAATCAAAATGCCATGTAAAGCTTCTTGAGAACGAGAACATTCCGTTCATCGCCGTTCGGAGTCGGCATTAAGCATGTAGGTCCGGTTCTCGGTCAATTGTGTACAAACTTAATAACACGCACAACACAATTGATCATAAGAAACTAGGTCAAAGCCCTTTCAAGGGCTGAAATGGCCAGTTATTTATTATTTTATTTATTTATTTACTGTTTCATTTGTTTGGTTCCATTTTTTTAACATTTCAATTTTTTTTCAAACATGTCCATGACGTTCCGAAGCATTTAATAAGAGGCCGCGACGGATGAAACGGTCAGAGTATATGATTTGTTATCTAATGCAGGCTTATGTATTGAAGATTCCATCATATCGGTAGATTTAACGATGTGTTCTTTAGCCAAATTGGCAGTTGCCCTTTTTGATGATGACTTGACAATTTCTCCAATTGCGGAAAGTATGAAATGAGTGGCTATTACTTCGTCGCTTATGTCATTAATGTTATAAAAGTAGAAGAGGATTTCCTAGAAGAGGGTCTGATTGTTGATTTGTTGAATAAGTTCTTTGGGAGGAAGATTGCAAAAGGTTTGACATCATTTCCTAAATGTGGTCAGCTTTGATACGGAAAATTGGCAAAATCTTGTCATTTTCGATTTCTTGTAAGCAGCTTCCCAATTTCGAAGCTGTATACTGTGACGACCAAAAGTTACAAGAGCACTTGTATGGTAATTTACAAAATATGTGTGGTACAAAGTAGGAAACTGAAAAGGAATTTGCTGGAAATTTAAAAAGTTGAGGCTTTTTCCAACTCATTTAGTTGAAAATAAGTCAAAACAAGTAATTTCTGATGTTAAAAGATAAAAGAAATTGCTTCAGATTCAATAAAAAGTTTTCTCCTCTTATCCTTTAAGGACAAATTGAAAATTTAACTTTCTTTTCTACTGAGTATTCTTCAGTATTCACTCATTCAAACATTCTGTGAGCAAACGAACCAATTATGCAATGTCGTTTTTTTTTCAACATTCTTGTTGTGTTGCATTATATTAAGACCCTTTTTCCGTCTGTCAATGAATTTCTTCACTTATTTTCATCAATCTCTTTTCTGTTTTTCTTTTTCCGTCGCCATTAATTTATGGCTTCCTTGACAGTTCTTAAATGGTCAAAGCTGAACTGTTAAATCATCTGTTTATGCTTTCTTTCCGAGTTGCCGGCAATACGAACAGTAGAGAAACGGATATGCAAACAAAATGACAGAGAGGAAATATTATTTATTTCCAGTGTGATGAATTTTTAAAGTGCTATGTTGCAGTTTTAACACTTTGTGACACTTTAAGTAGCGTAGTCTTGATGCTATTTAAAGAACGGTTATTTGGTGAATTTATGACACTTTTTTTTAAAAAAGTTTTCACTGCAAAATATAGCCCTCAAATTTCATTAAAATTCAACTCAACTCTTATTTAATATTGCCATTAACTACAAAAAAAACAGCAACAATGACAAAAACCATTGCATACTCTTACGAGTATCTACATGTTTTCATTCCTCCACAGACTCCAACCCGACCGCTTTGCAAAGCACATAAAACTCGCACGAAGTTTTAATTGAAAATTTAAATGCAGTTAATTGCAAATGATGTATGCATTGCGGTGGCCTGCCACGCCTACCACAACCCCCCACCTATCCCCTCCTTCCGCTTGTCAGCCGGCAACGGAAAGTGTTGTTGTAATGACGGCGCGCCTTGTAGCGTTGGCTTTACATTACGTGCAAATGTGCTTCATTTAGCAGCACATTTCAAAACTGAAAAAAAAAGAAAAAACTATAAATTCCGCTCATAATGAGTTGCATATCAGGCATATACCACTCACACACACTCACGTAGTATAGGTCATCATGTATATTGCAAATTTTAAATATATATCACTTTATGGTTATGGAAAGATATTACCTCAATTCACAACGCTACAAATGGTTATATTTAGTCCATGGTGTTGGCGTAATTTTTTTGAACTGTTTGCATTGTTTATTTAATCCATTGAATTTATTGTTTTCTTAACAGAGTGTTGAAAACGGGCTGAAAATGGTTGGTTTGGGCTGTATGTGGTGTGTATGAGTGTGTACTTTGTTAAAAATGCATAATGTTTGTCATTGTGGTTTTTTTATTGTTAGTGTAGCCATTACCTTGTGACACCGGATTCCTGCACACGAAGCTGGCGTTGCACGGCCTGTCATTGGCTGACTACATTATTGCATTGAATGGTTTGGTTAAATCAATGGATTTATTATGATTATTGCATGAAATGCTTGTACGTTTTCAAAAAAACATCCTTATTGCCACGATGATGAGCAATAAAAAATGCCAATCATATGAAAAGCTTCTCATGTTGTAAAAATAAGCTTTATTGAAATATCGAAGTGTTACCAAAGGGAATACACGATGTTGTCACCAACAATTTTTGTATGGTAAATATTTTGGTTGTTGGTCCTTGTGTGAATATTTTTAATTGAAATCGTATATTTTGGCATATTTGCTTGAAATTTTTCAGCATAAGATAAGATTTACACGATTTGAGAGCGATGAATAAGGCTTAAAATGAAGAAAAGACTTTAATTGAAATAAAAATAAAAATAAATAACTGGCCATTTCAGCCCTTGAAAGGACTTTGACCTAGCTTCTTATAATCAATTGAAATATGTATCATTTTAGCTAGGACAGTTCGGTTTGTATCGGACGAAGATACAGGGATAATGTTTATTGTAATGTTGAATTATTTTCTCGTTTCTTCTTTATAAATTGGAAAGAATTGATAAATTCATACAACTTTAATAAATTCTTTCAAATTTAAAATCAATGTTGTCTTTTGAGTTAAACGTAAATTCAATAGTTTTTATATTAACTCGTATGCATGAAACAATTACAAGGTAGGCTCGTATTGGAGACCAGGGTTCGCTAATTGTCAAAATCAGCTGATAATTTTTAGCTTTTCTAATTGTTGTTGCTTTTTTCGTTTGACGTTTGTAGCTTCTACAGCTTTGTTGCAAAATTTCACATTTGAGCAGCCATTTTAAAATAAGCATACCTTGTAATTGCATCATTCTAGTATGTACGCCTCTCTGAGAGAGAATCTGTTCATTGACAAAAGATCATATTCAAATTTTAGTCTTTTAACCTTGCGCCGTCTAGCTGAGACGATATCATATTTAGACAAGTTCGTCATAAAGAATCGTTGGCGTTACTAGTAAATTATAGATATTTTCTTTTTGAAATTTAGATTTTGCAAGTATTTACGTTGCAAATTCCAATTATTTTCCACTCTATCTAAACCAGTTGGAGCTATTTATAAAGCTGAGTATTCAGTAGACCGAAGATTTTGAGAGTTCGTCTAGGTCATTGTGGAACCAGTTACCTAGGAAAAGGTGGCGTTATGTGGCCAGCGCTGGGCATGTGCACAGAAGATGTGTTGTGGATTCTATCTCCTCCTCGTCTCTGCAGCTTCTGCAGAAATCGTTATAGAGGATTTTTAGTCTTCGGACATGGTTTCCAATTAGGCAGTGTCCTGTTAGAACGCCGATGACAATATTTATTTGGTTCCTTCTGAGAGAAATCAGTTCCTTTGAGCGTTTTAAGTTCAGGGTTGGCCAAACTTGACTCACCGTATGACATATGCTACCCGTTGACCACCTAATGTTGGTTCTTTCAAGAGATAGTTAATTTGTGCGAGAGGTATTCCAATTTGTTCCTTATCTGTCGATAGGAGTTTGGTAGTTTCCTGGGAAGTCTCTACGTCCGAGGATCCAACATAGAAATATATTGAGCTGCTCTGCCATCTCATTTAGAGATATGCGGCAGCTTAGGACTGTTTTAGATGTTGTTACAACAGATTCCAGGGCTTTCAAAGCGGCTTGACTAAGTAGCGGCGGCCAAGTAATGGCTTGTTGTATCGCAGTAACTTCTGCTTGGAAGACACGTCAGTGGTCGGGGAGGTTGAAGTTTAGTGATTCAGAGTAGACTCCTCCCCCTAATTTGCCATATAATTTTGATTCATCAGTATAGATTTCAGTGACATTGTTTGGTGAAGGACTTAGAAGTTCCCATTCATTTCTGGAGGGAATAGATACATCAAACTTTTTGTCGAAAAGAAGTTTTTGCGTGATGTAGTCTACAGTCTTAGGTATTAGAGGAAGAAGTTTCCTAATGGTAGAGTGTCCTATTTATTGTACCTCTCTTCCATTGGGAAGTGGTTGCTTCTAGATGAATTGCTCTGTTTGCAGCCATCTGTTTTGTTAGGGTATCTAGTGGTGTCAGGTGGAGCATAATGTCGAGTGCATCCGTTGGAGCGGTTCTCAGCGCTCCGCTGATGCACAGCTCAGCTGACCGTTGAACTTTGCGAAGTATATTGAGGTGTGTTTTTTTGTTAAGTTCGGGGCACCAAACTATAGCACCGTATAACAATATTGGCCGTATAACAGCTGTATAGAGCCAGTGAGTTACCTTAGGTTGTAATCCCCATTTGTTATCCACTGCTTGCTTGCATGAATATAGGGCTATATTGGCTTTTTTGGGTCTCTTGAGCAGATTGGGTTTCCAATTTAGTTTCCAATCTAAGATTAGACCCAGATATTTTGCTTGTTTGCAAGAACTTTAGTATTGTATTTCCCAGTTTTGGAGGACTGGTTGTGGGTAAGTTGTGTTGTCTAGTAAAGACCACTAACTCAGTTTTATTAGGACTAGCGCTGAGTCCACAGCTGGTAACCCAGTTTACGAGAGTGTTTAGACAATTTTGCATAATATCTCGGAGAGTGGATACATTTTCCTGAGATGACAATAGCAACATCATCAGCGTTGGCTATCACTCTGGACCCCTCTCGTTCCAGTTGACCCAGCAGTTCATTCACCGCTAGGTTCCAGAGAAGAGGCTAGAGAACTCCTCCCTGAGGAGTTCCCCTTGGTACAGATCTTAGCGTGGATGCTATTCCAAGTTTTGCGCTTATAATCTTGCCTACTAGCATTTGATTTATAAGTACTATCAGCGCAGAATCCACCCCAAGCTCCGTCAGCGCAATAGTGATAACATATACCATGACGTTGTTAAATGACGTTAAAGGCATCTTCTATATCAATGAAGGCTATCATTGTGTGGCTACCACCCTTCTGATGAAGGGTCTTTTCAATGATAGATACTATGGAGTGGAGAGCTGTTTCCACAAATTTGCCTTTGGCGTAGGCAAGTTGTGCTGGTGAGATTAGATTTACTTCTATTTTTATTCTCAAGTGAATATCTATTAGTCTCTCGAGAGTTTTTAGAAGAAAAAATTAGAAGAAAGTTCGAAGGCCTGTTGGGTTTACGTGTGAGTTTTTTCCTACCTTAGGAAAAATCCTGCGTATGAAAACTACTTTCACGTGTTGCCATCGTTTTGGGATGTGATACAGGTCAAGGCAGCTTTGATAGATTAACATAAGGCATTGGTTTAAGCCATAATAAAGTAAGGTAATACAGAAAAGGAAATTTAAAGAAAGGCACGAAAGTTAAGGTAAGGTAAGGTAAGGTAATGTAAGGTAAGGTAAGGTAAGGTAAGGTAAGGTCAGGTAAGGTAAGGTAAGGTAAGGTAAGGTAAGGTATGGTAAGGTAAGGTAACGTAAGGTAAGGTAAGGTAAGGCAAGGTAAGGTAAGGCAAGGTAATGTTAGGTAATGTAAGGTAAGGTAAGGTAAGCTAAGCTAAGCTATGGTAAGGTAAGGTAAGGTAAGGTAAGGTAAGGTAATGTGAGGTAAGGTGAGGTAAGTTAAGGTAAGGTTAGGTATGGTAAGATAAGGTAAGGATACGGTAAGGTAAGGTAAGGTAAGATAAGGTAAGGTAACGTGAGTTAAGGTGAGGTAAGGTAAGGTATGGTAAATTAAGGTGAGGTAAGGTTAGGTAAGGTAAGTTAAGGTAAGGTATGGTAAGGTAATATAATATAATATTAGGTAAGGTAAGATAAGTTAAGGTTAGGATAGGTAAGTTTATTTTAGGTTAGGCAAGACAAGGTAAGGTTGGATAAGGTTAGGTAAGGTTATGTTAGACTAGGTAAGGTTTAATATGGTTAGTTTAGGTTAAGTTAGGCTAGCTAAGGCTAGGTTAGATTAGGTAAATTCGGTGATGTTAGGTAAGGTCAGGTTAAGTAGGGAAAGGTAAGTTAAAGTTAAAAGTAAGGTAAGGTAAGGTAAGGTATGTATAGGCAAGGTAAGATAAGGTAAGATAAGATAAGGTAAGGTTAAGTGGGGTAAGGTAAAGTAAAATAAAGTTAGTCAAATAAAGTTAAGGTAAGATCAATTCTTGATTTTGTCGGCCTTAATGTGTGAATTTACAATACTTTTGTAGGCTTTTGCTTGTAAGCTACCATAAAGTATGGTCTGATTTGGTCTGGTAAGGCAAATTAAGGCTATGTAAGATAAAGTAAGGCAGTCGAATGATAGCGCGCTTGACTGCCACCCAGAGATTCCGAGGTAGTTATATTCCCATGGAGTAAGATAATTAAAGTAGGCTAAAAGGTTAAAGTTAGGTTATGTTAAGTTAAGTTAGGTAAAGCTAGGTTAGGCAAGATAAGGTTTAGTAAATATTCAACCAGTTTAAGGTCATATAATTTTTTTAATAGGAAATGTAATTTAAGGTTTATTTATATAAGCCATTGTAATGAAACTTAAGGTAAGCTTGAGTTAGTAAAAGTGAGATAAGGAAGGGTCATGTAAAGCAAAGTAATTTGCTTTCATGAAGGGGATTATATTTGTCTTATCTTGTTCAATGATGCATTACAGGCCTCAAATGCTTAACACAATTTCTTCAGGTATTTAAAATGGGATGCAGGCATTTTGTGTGCTGAGGGGTGTTACAGAGCTAAAGTCGGATCTAAATGACATTTGTTGTTATTATTGTTAATTATTTTTTTTTTATCTTAAAAACATATACAGATTAAATTTAATTTGAATCCACAAAACTCGAAATTATGTAAATTTGTTTTGGAATCTGTTTCGTTGAACTTTTTTAATTTATTAAATTTTTCAGGTTATCTGAAAAACTATAAAATATTTTTAATAAAAAGCTTAATATTATTAAAAACATTTTCTAACATATTAAAATATATAAAAATTTTCATTCAATCATCTTCGCTATACAGAAAAAAAGGAAAGTTAGCATAGCACCAATTTTTACTTTCAACCAGTTTCCAAAAGGTAACTCTATTAACACAGATATATATATTTTTTTTTTTAATAAAACAGTTACAAAGATGAAGAAAACATACACAAATAGAACCATCGAGATAGAGAACAAGATTGATATATAGCTAGAATCATAGATACAGATAGAAAGATAGATTTTGTAAAGCTAGATATATAGAGAGAGACAGAGCTAAAACAGGCATACAATTGATAATAGACATATATTAAAAAACAACAACAACAAAACACAATAAGTGCACCCATTGGTGGTGGTGGTTGTTGTGTGAAGTTGATGTGAGAGAAAAAAAAAAAACAAATAAATTAAGTCAGCGCGCCGCCATCTGGTTTGTTTTCGATTTCTTCAAACTGTGACACATTCCCCATAGTTCGTTCTCTGGGGAGACCCAACATCAACATTACGATATTTTTCATTACATAAATTATTTTATAGTAGACGTTAAGGCGCTGCAGCAGCAGATTCATTCAGATATCTAGCGTTCTTGTGTTTTTTTTTTGTTTTTTTTTTTTTTTTGAAGCAATGCTTTTGGTTCTCTTTTGAGGATGTTCTCGATTTTTAAGGATTTATCAATTTATCGAAGCTTTTTAAATTTTTGAGCTTTTATTAATTTAGTTTTTTTTTTTTTTAATTTTCTTTTATTTTATTTTCTTGTATAGATATATTGATGATGATTGAGGATGATAACTCATAAACTAGTTTGTAGTTCGCAAGCCGGTGATGATGTGTGATGTGTGACAACAACAACAACAACAAGGCAAACGTACACTAACATCAATATAAACATACAATATAACACAACAACAACAATAACGATGGGTATCGATTGATTTTTATGGGTGTTTATAGCAACTTTGCTGCAGATGCAATGAATTTTTTTTATTTTATTTTTTTTTTATTTTTTTTTTTTGCAGCTTATAGCAAAGTTGTTGGCATGATGCGGTAATTTTTTTATTTTTGTTGGCTTTGAAAACTTACCCATTCGGACATTTCGTGTGTATCGGCATTTCGATGATGATAATTTAATATTAAAATCGTTGACACAACGGATGAAGCTACCATAAACATTATGCAATTGAAATATGTACCTGTTGGTTGGTTGGGCGTGTATTTTATTGAATTGAATCAAGGTTTGAGTTTTTTTTTTTTATAAATTTTAATTTTTTGGCAGATTAAATTGTAATAAATGGAATTTGTATTGCATATTTTTGGGCGTGTTGGTTTTTATTTGAGTTTAAATTTTAATTGTTTTGTTGTGTTTTAAGAAAAGCATAGTTTTTTTTTTGGGGCGTGAGCACGGGAGAAACGAAGAGAGAAAGAGTGAAAGTTAAAAATTTAAAATATATACATATATATTTTTTTTACATAATAATGAATTAATTTTTGTTTTATGTTTTAAGTTTAAAATTTAAGGCTTAAAATTTTTCAAAGCAAGTAAGGAGCAATAATTTCAAAAGTAACTACTTATAATTGTTTCTTGTGTATTTGGGTATGTGTGTGTGTGTAGTTTTTTTTATTATTTAAAAGTATTTTAATAAGAGGAGAGTAGAAAAAAGTTTAACCAATACTATTTGAAAAAATTTTCAAAAATTAATAAAAATTTAGTTTTTAAGAGAGTGAAAATAATTACATATTTGAAAAAAAAATACTCAAAAGACGCACACAAAAATTATAGTTTATGTTGAAATGTATATGTTGAAGATATGTTATGGACAAACAACGTTACACATACAAAAACTTATAAAGTGATTATTGTATTGTTTCAGAACATATATAATTGAGTATTATAGGGAATTTATTTTAATTTTATAGTTAAAACTCAATTTATAGTTAATTGGCAACACTGATATATAAATATATATTAAAACTGTAAAATTCAAGTTATTTAAAATGATATCACTTGACAAACGAACTATATTTAAAGTTAAATACTTCTTCAATTAACAATAAGTTTAGGAATTTCAAGTTAAGGTTTAAAGTTTGTATGTTTATGTGTATTTTACTATTTTAATGATGTTTATTTTTAACTATTTTTCCAAATTTATTTTTCAACACCTAAAATATCTAATTTTGACTAAATCAACATATTTTCAATACTGTCAAGTTATGTTTTCAAAAGCTTTCATCATTATACCGAAGAGAGAGAGAAAGAGAGCAGTATTAAAGGCTGCTGTGGCTTCAGCTTCAAGAGCTTTTTCGGCATGCTTTTATAAAAACAAAAAGAAAAATATCATCTCATGACCTGTTCTTGCAGTCTCCAGATAAAAAAAGCTTAAATTTTAACTAAAAAAAGAGCGCTTTCGAAGTTCTACAGTTACCCAGCAAACATTATGACTCTTAAAAGAGTCTTTTAAGACTCATATAAATGAGCGTTTATCGTCATAATGCGCTCAAAAAAGACTCTTTTATGAATACATTTTCGTAGGTTGTGGGCCTCAAAATTTGATTCATAATAATGACTGTTTTATGCCTCATTTAATACTCAAAATAAAAACTCTTTTAAGACTCATATAAAATACTCTTTTAAGACTCATTTTAAATACTCTTTTAAGACTTTTAATAAGTACTATTTTAGAACTCATATAAATTAGTCTGTTTGGACTCAAAATGAAGACTCCTTTAAGACACATTTTAAATACTCTTTTAAGACTCATAATAAGGACTTTTTAAAGACTCATAATAAAGACTATTTTATAACTCATATAAATGAGTCTTTTTGGACTCAAAATTAAGACTTTTTTAAGACTTATTTTAAATACTTTTTTAAGATTCATAATAAAGACTTTAAATAAATACTTTTTTAGAACTCATATATGTAAATGTCTTTTGGACTCAAAATTAAGACACTTTTGATAGTAATATTTAAGAATCATGGAATGGAATTTCAAAGACATTCATACTGAGGATTCTTTCAGAACTCATAGAAGTAAATATGATCCATTTAGACTGAAATATATTTTTAGATTAAAATTAATTTAAAATATTTGATAGTTGAAAAATAAAAAAAATGACAACAATATATTTTTTTAAACATTTCAAATGAAAAGTAATAGTAGAAAAATTTAAAGTCATTTTACAATCATATAAAAGACTTCTGTATGAGTCTTTTTATTGCGTACTCATAAAACACGCATAAAAAATACTATTTTTTGAGTCTTATTTTTGAGCAATCATTTTAGAATCATATCAAAGACTCCTTTATGAGTCTTTTTATTGCGTACTCATAAAACACGCATAAGAAATACTCTATTTAGAGTCTTATTTCTGAGCAATCATTTTACAATCATATAAAAGACTTCTTTATGAGTCTTTTTATTGCGTACTCATAAAACACGCATAAGAAATACTCTATTTAGAGTCTTATTTCTGAGCAATCATTTTAGAATCATATCAAAGACTCCTTTATGAGTCTTTTTTTTTGCGTACTCATAAAACACGCATAAGAAATACTCTTTTTAGAGTCATTTTTTTGAGGTACTCAGAAAATGTTTGCAGGGTACGCTTTGTTCCCACAGAGAGTTTAGTGTGAGATCAATCAAAGCTGTTCACACAGAGATGCGTCGGAAGAATTAAGTTTAGTGTTCAGTGACATTTCTCATTCTCATTTTACACCTCGACCACCGTAACATCAATTCCACATGATGACAAAGCTGCAGCCGTATCTGCATACACATGGAAGTTCTTCCTTGCGCTGAAGAAATCGGAATTTTTATCGGCCCATACTGGAGACCTCTTCTTCTACGCATGTCCAAGTTATTTTTTTTTCACTTTTTTGTTCATTTTTTGCAAAAAGTAAATTGCACAATTGTTGCACAGCTGTTTTGACATTTCTCAGCACAAAATCGTTCAATACTCAGAACGTCTGAACATTAAAGTTATACTTTTAGGCATTTCTCAAAATGAGTTTTGATAAACTCAGAAAACAAATTGAGTTTAGGTTAAGTTTCATCCTACATTATTGTACTGAAAACTCAAACTAAACTCTCTGTGTGAACATACCATAATGCTTTGAAACAGTAATGTTCACGTAGTACCACGCGTGGTGAGACTCGAAGGATTTATTCGAGAATCGAAACATGTACACGATCACAAGCACGAAGTTTTCATATGCTTTAAAACGGTGGTGTTTACACACATACTACTACAATTTTCGACTTTTGTGCTTGTGTTTGAAGCTCTCTCGCTCTTTGCAGTGACAAAAATTATTGTGCAGTTACATATGTAAGCAAGAATTGTGTTATAATTATCATTGTCATCATCATTATCTTTATCAGCTTTATCATTATTATTATTTTTATTATAATTCTGTAAGTAACGTATTTTCATATATCTCAAACATTAAGTGCAGTGCAAAACACACGACCAAGAGGCGCGAACCTTCTCACTTGAAGTTTCAGTGCCAACTGATTGAGAGAACTTCGTGCATTCGATCGTGTACGTGTTTCGATTCTCTAATACAGCTTTCGAGTCTCACCACGCGTGGTACTACGTGAATATCACTGCTTTAAAAGAATGTGCTTTATTTCAAATCAACGGTCACCAAATTCTGTATAAGCACATTTTGTGAATGCATTAAAGCAGTGATGTTCACGTAGTACCAATCGTAGTGAGACTCGAAGGTTTCATTCGAGAAACGAAATATCTGCAAACGCACAAAGTTCTCTCAATCACTTGGCGCTGAAACTTCAAGCTGAAAAGTTCACGCCGCTTGGTTGTGTGTTTTGCACTGCACAAAAAGCTTGAGGCATATTAAAATAAGTTCTTGTGCAGTTATGAGTGCAGAATAATAAAAATAATAGTTATAATGATAATGATAGTAATAGTGATAATGATAATGATTATCATACTGATGATGATAATGATAATTATAATACAATTATTGCTTAATACCTGCACAACAATTTTTGTCAGTGCAGAGAGCTACTAACACATATAGTATCAGTCGTGATGAGACTCGAAGCAAGAGTCGAAAATGTTAAAACGGTTTGGAATGATTTCAATTTTGTGAACATAGCAAGAATAAGCTTTTTAAGCATAAACTTATGAAAAACAAAAGCTAAAATTTTAACTAATGAAGCCAAAAAGTTTTCCAAATTAAGTGTCCGTTCAATTTTTATTAATATATTTTCAATGTTTTAAATACTTTCGATGCAAAATCTGGATTTCAAAATGATTACTTTCAACCTCGAAATCAACTTCATCCTAAATCTTTTTTCTTAAAGAAATCCTTCGAGCCTGGCTGAGTCGGAATTTTTTATCATAATGCTAATTAAAGCTTTTTTAAGAACTTGAGTTCTTGAAAGTGTTGAAAGTCTATGAAGAACTTTTTTCACTCAAAAAAGATAAAATAGAGTTTTTTTTGGAAATTTTGAAAAGATTCGAAAACAAATTTATCTTCTTATAATATCTTTGATGAAAAAGATCTTTTTCAACTTTTTTATTTCCTTAATATATTTTTGGAGACAGAAGAGCTTTTTGAACTTAAAACCATTGCGCAGTTATAAGCACTTAGAATTTTAAAGGGCTCAGCAATTTGAAGCACTCAGCATTTCAAAGCACTTATTTTTCAATTCTTTTCAATACTTTGGAGGGAATAAATGTTGTCAAGAAAGACCTTCTCAATATAAAAAGAGATATTTTAAAGTTTTTTGGTACTACAATTATTTATTTTATTTTCGGTATGAGAATAATTAAAACAGAGCTTTTTTGAACTTTTTGGAAATCTTTAAAAATTCGTATGTTCAATTTCTTAAAATATTTTTGAAAGAACTTGATTAACTTTTAAAATTTTTCGGAACATAAAAAAGCTTTTAAAACAGATATTTTTCAATATATTGAAATATTTTTGTTTTGGAATTGATAAAATAGAGCCTTTTTAACTTTTGAAAAGTTTTTAAAATTCTTAAGTCTAAATTTTTTAATATATTAAAAAGAGCTTTCTGAACTTTTAAAACACGTGTTATTATGGAACTTTTTTAAATATCTTTGATGAAAAAGTAGCTAGTTGAACTTTGATAAAGCTTTAAAGCAGTGGTGGTGATTACATGGTTTGCCATAGAACGCGGGCATCATGTGTTGTTCAGCTTTTGCACACGAAGTAGTAATCGACTCGCTGTGTTTGTAAAAAAAAAAAAAAAATAAATAACTGGCCATTTCAGCCCTTGAAAGGACTTTGACCTAGCTTCTATGATCAATTGTGTTGTGCGTGTTATTAAGTTTGTACACAATTGACCGAGAAATGGACCTACATGCTTAACGCCGACTCCGAACGGCGATGAACGGAATGTTCTTATTCTCAAGAAGCTTTACATGGCATTTGTATTACTCTCTGAGGTTTGCCATTGTCTGCAGAGAGGTGGCGGCCGTACAGAAAAATTATTTTATTCAAATAATTTTCTGTCGCTGCTGGGGTTCGAACCTGGGTCTCCAAAGTTCTTTGACATAGCGGACACGCACTTTAACCAACTCCGCCACGGTCGCTGTGTTTGTACACTGCGTAAAACTTTGTTTTTTCTGCTGTGCTTTAAATATCAAGTCAGTATGTTTTGAGCGTTCAAGTGGTAGGTAGGGAGTCGCTCGCTGTTTTATTTATGAATGTACGTAAATATTTTGCAATGCTTTAGGAAAAACATTAATAGTCTCTATTATTCACTTTTACCTTCTTTTAATGTTTTATATGTTAAAATAGCGAAAAACAAACACAAAAATAAAAATGAAACGATTATTTTGAAAATTTAACACCCGACAAGATTTCCTTGCACCAAATGGGGGCTTTTAACAACTTCTTGTTTCTGTGTAAAGCTGTGCACTCGGAAAGCTCTCTTTGTTGTTATGCATTGATCACCACTGCTATAAAGTATATGCTTTTCAATTCTTTCAAATATTTTTGACGAAACAATTGAGACGAAAAGAGCTTTTATAACTTTTAAAACATTTGTTTAATGCTTTTTAATCTTTTTTATGTAAGGATTGGTTTTAAAAGCTAATAAAGCTTTTTAAAAAATAAAGTTTTTTTTTACATTTTGGAAATCTCTTAGAACTCCCTTGTGCAATATCTTGAAATATTTTTGAAATTAAAGATTATTAAGCTTGAGTTAATTAAGCACTTCAACTTTAAAAGCACGTATTTATTCAAGCTTTTCAAAATACTTTTGTTGAATTAGTCGCTTTTGAACTTAAAAAAAGTTGTTAAAGAAAGTATATTCAATACTTTTACATATTTTTAATCAAAAAGCCTTTAAACTAGATATTTTTCAATACCTTGCAATATTTTTGGTATAAATAGTGATAAAATAGAGCTTTTTTGAAATTTTGAAAAGTTTTTAAAATATTTTAGTCTCAATTCTTTAATATATTTTTGAAGAAAAAGAGCTTTTCGAACTTTTGAAATACGTATTTTTATTGAATTTTTTAAAAATATTTTTAATTAAATTAAAAAAAATATTTTTTCAACTTTGGTAAAGCTATGCTTATATGAGGAGGTCCATAACAAAACGCAATAATTACACCATAACACTTGTTTAGATAAACGAAGAAATGTAATTCAAACCAGTAGGATAAAAATTAGTTTGAGACATTTGTTGTGATTTAATAGTTTTCAAAGAAGAATAACATATAATAAATAAAATAATTTATCTGGCAATTCATTTTTAAGTTCCTTAGATAACATATTTGGATTTGTTGCGTTTTGGTCCGTAACATAGTATACATTTAATTTTGTTATGAATCCATGGATTTACTGCGTTTTGATATGAATTAAATTTGGAATTGCATCTATTTGCTTTGGAAAAAAATTGTAGTTATACCTTTTTGATTTGAATTGCATAAGTTTTATTATATTAATAAAGTATATTCAAGTATTCAAGTATTAAAAAAATAAACATTGTGTTAAACTTTCATTGCAGTGTCCTCCTCCAAACAGTCACATACGGTTATATCAGTGGTTTCTTTGGCACTATTACCTTGCTCTTCCGAAAATATCTTTGTAACTCCGAAATGTTTGACCACTGTTGGCCATAATGTTTTTCCAATAGTTTAACAACATCTTTCTTCTTTTCTGAATTAATAGCAACACCAAGTGGAGCTTCACCAAGCAACTAGGGGGGTTTTTTAGCCTCTTTTAAGGAAGCTAGTAAATTTTTCTTTGTCTTCAACTTTGTAAGTTTCAAAAGTTTTGATAAGACATTGCTTTTGATTTTTGGAGAGTTTAAAAAAAAAATTCTTTTCATACTCTGTATGCCATTTATAGGACGGTAATATTCTGACAACATTTTTAAATCCTTAAGGTACCAATCCTTTCCTAAAATTTTAACTTGCCCATGCACAGAATAAACGTCGTGATAACCTTCTTTAACAAGGATAGTAGTTTTTTTTCGCAAATCTTTTTCAACACGCCCAAAAACTCTACCAGCTGACAAGAAACTATGACCTCGGACAGGAAAATATAATTCTACTTGCTTCAGCTGTTTTGGAGCACTTCTTAACATCCAATGCATTAAGGTATGTATGATATGCATATTTTTATTTTGTCCAACACAACCGTCGCAAAATAGCCGTAAGGTATCTACATCCAACAAATTGATAGCACCAAAATGTGCCAATAAAGCAGAACCTACGAAAACAGCACCTCTTCCAGCTTGATTTTCTGTCCAGGTATAAAACACGGGCTTCTTAGATGCCATGTCGACAACACATAACGTGTAATAGCCTATTTGCCTTGAATAAAACGCTTCTTGAATAGGGGTGCGTGGCAATGGTTGAACTTGCTGCATATCGAAACACAAGCTCACAGATCTAGGAGGATCAGCTCTTGCAATTTCATAAAAAAAGTTGGCTCTTAGCTTATGAATCCTTTGTTGAGTAATATGCTGTTGTTTTGTCTAAATGTTGTTCCATTTTGATTTTCTGTTTATTTAATACGCATTGAGCATACACATCCGTCGCAGGGGAAGAGAATCCTATGTTAAGGGTGTTGAAAATATTCCAAAAATATGTTTTTTTAACTTTCAGTGAATTATCTGCTGAATCATTATAAATCCTCCATAATTTCATTATATTGAGTTCTGATGAAAGATAGCATCTTTGAGAATTATTTCTATTATAATGGCTTTCTTTTGCTAGGATATTTTTGAGGAATTTGAGTACACTTTCTTTCTTTGGTGTAAACCTAGCTTTCAACCTATCTTCACCCCTATTCTCTTTAGGAATATTGCCGTGAAAAGTAGTTTTTGGAATAGTACTTACTCGCCTACATGTAACCGACAATGCTTTCAGAAAGAAGGCTTGCCAAACCCTCTTTGATTTCTTCTTGTGTTTCAGAAAATAGTTGCATGACAAATTCTTTTTGCATTCTAGTCTAAACTTAAGGTGCATGGGTATATATGGAACTATAAGACGTGCCAGATATTGGTCCAGATCAATTTTTTCTTTGTTTTCATATAACAGCTTGCGATTGATAACAATCAAATGGGTATTGAACTTTTCACATTTGTAATCACTTGTTTCTTTGTGGCTGCATGGTTTGTGAAAGGACAGAGCCAGCGGATCCTTGTCAGCATATCTGCGAAAAAAATAGAATTTTTTTTATATAAAGACATCAAGACATCGAAACAACTACTTCTTGTGACGGTTTGAACGCCTATTCTCCGTTCTATGTATGGGATCACTTCTTCTTTTCCCGACTTTTATACTTCCTACTGTTGTTTCTGCCATATATGTTTTTGTAAAATTTACTCAATTTTAAATGTAATCCACTGACAATTCACTAAAAAATAAAAACAGCAGGTCTTTCAATTCACTAAAAAATAAAGCAGGTCTTAACAACTACTGTTACTACAAAAAAATGCTTACCGTCTTACAGTTATTGCAGAGTTACCATACACATAAAATAAATGTATTTTGAAGAGTAAACAAACAATAAAATACATTTTTATGGAAGAGTTACCATAACAATAAAATTAATTTTTATCGTTGACTTTTCAGCAAACCCTTGAAGTTGTTTATTGAGTAGATAGGGAATTGTTGCATATTGATCTGGACCATCATATTTGGTATTGAATAACGGTAAAAATATTGAACCTTGGTATGGTTTATGACTATGGTTACATAGATTTTAATATGTAGAATTGGATTCAGTCAAAAAATCGAAAAACTTGAAAAATGTAATTATTGCGTTTTGTTATGGACCTCCTCATATATGCTTTTCAATTCTTTCATATTTTTGTCGAAAAAATTGAGATAATTTATTATTCATATAAATTTGTTTAATTATAAATTGAGAAAGCTCTTTAAATATTTATTATTTAATTCTTTCCAGATTTTTATATAAGGATTGGTGTAAAAAAGAGCTTTTTCGAACTTTTCAAAAGCTTTTTATATGTTCTTGATTTCAGAGAATCAAATCAGTAACTATTCTCTTTTATTTCTGAATCAAATCAGAAAGCTTAAGTTTTTCAATCGTTAAATGTCTTTTCACTTTTAACAAATAGTTTCAAACGATGAATACTTATTTAGATAGCATACATCTAAATAAGCATACATCAAATATTTCTTTAAATTTGTGTTTTCTGCTTGAATTCGTTCTTAAGCTAAACTTTCTGACCTTTTCTTTTAAAAATTGGTTAAATCTGAGCTAAAACGTAAATCTAGTTTTAAATGCCAAGATATTTGTTGAAAAGTTGTACATACAAATTTACCCATTTTGTTTTTCTACCTGTTTCTAAATTCTATTTAGAATTTTAAAGGCTTTATTTAATCAATTAAAAGAAATGCTCTAAGCAAGTTTCAAAAAAATGCTCAAAGCTTCAATCCAGAAAAAGCCAAAATCTTTTTAATTTTAAAAACTTTTTCAATACCCAATAAACTTTTGCATTTTATAAGCTTTATTTCATTAAATAATGCTCATCAGTAACATATCGTAAAGCTGTTTTGGATAATAAATTGGAAAAGTTTAAAGATTTTTAAACTCACTCATGTTTGAGTGCTCACAGCCTTTTAAATTAAAGCTTAAGCTCTGATCGAGCTTTTTGTAAAATATGCTCATCTTCTAATGATATTTATTATTAAACACTTTTTCTGTATACATCTATGTATATTAATGTAAATATATTTGATATAGCTTTTGAAAACATTTTTGACAGTTAATAGAAAATAATATTTTTAATAAAACATCTCTTAATGACTAACTTTAAAGGTTTAAGGTTCAACATAATAATTCAGAATCGAAAAAATTTGTGAGAACGTGCAAAATTTATGAGGTGCAACAATTTAATTTCAACAAAAAACTTAAAGAAAAAACTGAAAAAAAAACTTTTAAGGGTACTTTTGAAAAATCTGATATTTTGAACTCTTTGAAATCTTAATGATTAAAAAAATTTTATACTATTTTATGATTGAAAAAAGCCAGTTGCTGTCTGAAGCGGTGCATATAACAATAATTTTTTTTCATATACTTTAGTATTCTTCAATTTTTTTTTTTTTGTTTTTTTTTTTTGTCATATTTTTAAGTTCCACAAAATTCAGGCTAAACACAATTAAGCAATAGCCTGTAGTTGGTGGAACAAATTTTTTTTTAATAAATCTTAATTATTTATTAAATTTTTCAGTTTTAGTGTCAAGGTTTTAATATCATAAAATCATCAAATTTTTATTTTTGTTTAAAAATTTTTTTAGAAATGCATTTTATGAATACGCTGCAGCTTAAGACGGACAATTATGATGAGTATGAACAAAAGACAATGACAGAGAGAGATATACATAGAGCAAGAGTGCTATATAACGACAACAAGCCTTTTCTTTGTCACGGACATACATGATTGACGACATTTGATGATTTGCTAATTAGTACTTTTTTTTATATATAAATGAATTAACTGATGTTTACTTGATTTTTAATTTCAACTATTATTTGACTACATTTTTTGTTATATATAACTGCAAATAATATTAAAACAACTAAAAAGCTTTCAACTAAACTGAGCTTTATTGTACATTAGAAACAGCTTTAAATTTTGTCAACACAAAAAAACGAACACACTTAGATACGTTTAAGAATTAATAAAGAAACACTTGTTAGAAACAGTTTTTGGAAAACAGGAAAATCTTACCTAAGAGCGGCACAGCGTCCGATGTGGCGGGCATCGTCTCGGCGACCATGTTTAGAAAGACAGTGAGTGAGAGCAGAATCGTGACACCTAAAATGAAGAATGAAGAAGAGTTCTGTAACATTTTTTTGTAAAGTCAATTCTTTTTGAATAATTAATTGAATAACTCAAAACTAATAACTCAACTTAATTATTCATTAATTAACACTCGAACTAATCAAAATTCAATTCCATCAATGCATAAACTTTTATTTAAGTGTAAAATAAAACAGCATTTGACAATTTTGCTCTTGAGAAATTTTTTCTGAGTCAATGGGTCTAATGCATAAAAACACAGTGTGACGAAATCGACCAAAAAAAAAAGCACAACCAAACTTTATAGAAATTCTTAAAGAGGAACATGTTGTGAGTCTATCGCACTTGGTCTAGCCTCTCAATGTCGTCACAATTTTTGTAAATTCATTTTTAAAGTTGAAGGGTCCGATTTTTGTTGCGCCGACGTTCATTGAATTTTTACAGCCATTTGCCTTGTTGGAAATGAAAAACAAATTCCACTTCTTTTCAGTAGAATTTCACGTAGAATAATGCTGTAATAAAATAAATACGATAAAATACAAAATGAAGCGTGTAGCGAAGCAAATTCCTTAATTTTTCTTTAATTTCATAAAAAAAATTAGTGTTTCTATAAATTTAAATGATATAATGCTGCATGAATGAAATCTTTTTTTCACAAAAATTCATTGCACGTAAAAATACCTTTTCATTGAATCCAAAACCATCAATATCGGTAGAGAATTGGCAAAATGGCGGCAGTTTTAATGTTTTTTTTTTGTCAGTAAACACTGACTCCCATGTATATGTTGCTATTATACAAAGTGCTGTAATTTTGTCAAATCTTAACCGATTTTGGACATCTTTAGCTCATTGGAAAGAAAATATGATGAGTAACATACACCTAGAATATTGAAATATAGATCTTTGAAAAATATAAAAGTTACTATGAAACGAATAAACATATTTTTACTTTCAACAGAATTTTTATATGAATGAATGTGTACGAGTTCATTAGACCATAATGGAAAAAAGTAAGCTGCACACTGTCTAATCTGAAGCATTTTTTTAAGAAAATTTCGAAAAAAAACAATTGTTTTTTCCCGAACGTTTTAGTCTTTCTTCATATCTTCGGCATTTACAGACTTATCTTGTCCAAGAATGATATATCAATGTTTCTATTTCGAGGCGTCCAAATTTTTTTGCTCAAAAAGACATTGGGGTCGAGGACCCCTTTCTAGTACTTACCAGATTTCAACTTTTACGACATGAATTAAAAAAGAAGTATCAAATCAAAAAAAGGCTTTTTGAGCCGTTGCCTAAAACCTTGAAAGTCCTCAATTAAATTTTTATTTGCATTTTTTTTTTATCTTTTAAATAAAACACAGAACTTTATTAGTGGGTAAGCTTTTGCTAAAAAGTCACTTTAATTATTTTAATAAGCTACTTTTCACATATAAAAAAGTAGGGTAAGTTTACCTACCATATACTTTCTCGTGGGTAAGTGCTAGAACGGGGTGATTGATCTCAATGACCTTTAAGGCAAAAAAATTGGACTTCTCGAAATAAAAACATTTATATATCTTTCTTCAATGGCGTTTTCTTTTCTTGGCAAAAAATTCTGCCCTCTGAGAGTGCAGAATATTTTACATTTTGACATTTTGAAAATGTTGAACTGTTCTTAGTCGAGAAAAGATCAGAAAAATGCAAGATTTTTTCAATGATGTTGTGTTGGCTGTACTGTTGCTTACTTTTGAGAACAATTTTTATAATATTTATTTTGTCATCCGTGAAAAAGCTCAAATTTTAATGAAATGTTAATGATAACATTTAATATTTTCCTAATATGTCACTTTTTTTGTTCATTCAGTTGGTAGCATTTGAGGGCAGAATTTAAAATCGTCGATCTTGAGAGAGAAAAATTCTGCATTTTTTCTACTTTCAATGCCAACATTGTCGAGAAAAGAACTCGATTTAATTTACAGGTCAGAATTTTTTTGAGCAAAAAGTACATAAAGGGCAGAGTTCTCACAGAGAGCAGAAAAAATGCAGAATTTTTTGAGAAAAGTAAACGCCATAAGATAAAACTGTAAATGCCGAAGATAAACTTAAGAGAAATTTTCTCACAAAAATGTTTCAGATTATATGGTGTGACGTGTACTTTTTTACACATTTCGTACACATTCATTCATATAAAAATTCTATTGAAAATAAAAAAATATGTTTATTCGTTTCATAGTAGCTTATATATTTTTTAAAGATCTATTTTGCAATGCTATAGATATATGTTACTCATCATATTTTTTTTCCAATGAGCTAAAGATGTCCAAAATCGGTTAAGATTTGACAAAATTACAGCACTTTGTGCGATAGCAACATATACATGGGAGTCAGTGTTTACTGACAAAAAAAAAACATTAAAACTGCCGCCATTTTGCCAATTCTCAACCGATATTGATGGTTATGGATTCAATGAAAAGGTATTTTTACGTGCAATGAATTTTTGTTAAAAAAAGATGTCATTCATGCAGCATTATATCATTTAAATTTATAGAAACACTAATTTTTTTTATGAAATTAAAGAAAAATTAAGGAATTTGCTTCGCTACACGCTTCATTTTGTATTTTGTCGTATTTATTTTATAACAGCATTATTCTACGTGAAATTCTACTGAAAAGAAGTGGAATTTGTTTTTCATTGCCAATAAGGCAAATAGCTGTAAAAATTCAATGAACGTCGGCGCAACAAAAATCGGACCCTTCAACTTTAAAAACGAATTAAAAAAAATTGTGACGACATTGAGAGGCCAGACCAAGTGCGATGGACTCACAACATGTCCCTCTTTAAGAATTTCTATAAAGTTTGGTTGTGCTTTTTTGGTTGTCACACTGTGAAATTAGATGTTTCTCAGAGATCATTCGTGTGAGATTAATCTAAAGAAGTGAGCCATAAGAACATTCTAAGTCTCAGTCTCAAAACTGTATGCATAGAATGGAGATCAAGCTCATGACAAACAACTCAACATAAGTGGGATCGATCTTAAAGCTTCAATTGAGCTTTAGTTTATTTAAAGCAAGCTAAAGCAATTAATCGTTACCATTGCTTCTTAAAATTTCAAAAAAATGTCCGAAAGCGAATTTGGAAGTGAACAAAACTGTAGTTTATCAAATAATACAAATGATAAGCTAGCATACTTTCTAATTGATGAGTTAAAAGAAACTCAAATTCAACTACAAAAATCTAATCTGCCGGTGCACAAATTAAAAAAAAAAAGAAGAACTTAAAACTTTAGCTAAGCAATGGAAAAGTCGTTATGGTGAATCACTTAACGAAAAACAAATAACAAAAAAATTGGAAACATGAAATGCCGCGTAAAGCAGAAGCTGACATTACAAAAACCGGCAGCAAAAAAATCATTCTAAAAAACTGGGAAAAACAGTTTCTGGAAATTATAAGTGTTGGTGATAACTCCAATTAGCTTTAGCAGTTTCAAATCTTCAGCAGTTTCAGGAAACTTTATCCAATAACCTGCTTGGCTGCAAATAACACTTGAAAGGGCTCGAATTGTCCTAGAGACGGTCGTCTGATGAATTCCTATGTCGTTACCAATTCCATTTTGAAATCCAGGATCTGTCAAAAATCTTAAATATACTCTAATTTTTTCAGAATTAGTAAGAGCTTCACCACGCGTTTCCAATGTTGGCCATAGGAAATGCTCTGCTAACCAATCGATGTTTCCTTTATTAAAACGAAACATTAGGGGTATTCACGGGTTGATGCGAATTGCAAGAATGCGAAAATGCAACATATTTTTCGCACTAACGCGTGAACATCAATATTGTAACTTTACGATAGCGGAAAGAAATATATTAGGGGTATTCACGGGTTGATGCGAATTGCAAGAATGCGAAAATGCAACATATTTTTCGCACTAACGCGTGAACATAAATATTGTAACTTTACGATAACTGAAAGAAATATATTGCCGCCTTATTTCAAAATAACAAAAACTTATTTAAATCAACGTACAAACTTAGCCTTTTTAAAGTTTTACCCAGATGGCAACTATGCTTGAAAACACCCATAACATGAATCAGCTGTTTCGCATCACTGTTTGTGCGCTTTCGCAATAGGTTTGAGCAGTGTGTAATTCAAGAAGAGTTGCAAAATTGCTTCTAATGTGTTTGTTGTTGGAATGAAGCAAAAATTCGCAATCCTGCATTTTCGCATCGTCGCAACTGTGTTTCGCATCAACCCGTGAATACCCCTATTAATTTACTGCTAGATTCATCTTGAAGATGTCTACGCGGCTTAAAATTTTTTTTAGGACTATAAACACGAAAGTATGCTGCCACCTCAGTTGCTTGAAATAAATTGTGAGATCACTTGATAAGAGACTCAACATTTACCGAGAAAGTTCTCAGACATGTCAGCTTCAACTCATGATTATGCATACCATTTTGAGAACTTTCTCACAAAGAGCTTTCGTTTTTAAAAGTTTCTCAGGCCTTGAGATCCATCTCAATGAGCGAGATCTTTCTAACGAGCAAATTACTTTTTACGCTTACGAAAACGAGTAAATGCTCAAAACATCGAGTAAAAAGTAATTTCTCACTTTTATGCATGAGACCTAATGTCAAGATATTTCATATAATTTCGCAAAATTGTTAAAACTGATGGATCTGATAGCTTTTGAGAATACGAACGACTTTTATGAGTCTTAATGAGCTTTATGGCATACTTTTATGAAATATCGACCAGTAAAATAAGCCAAAAAAGTATAAATGAAGGCTGAAGTTCTTAAATGATTCGTGATGAAATAACAACAGTCTAATTTATTTTCTTTCTAGAGATATACTAAGACGGAAAGAACCCACCCCTGGAAGCAGCCCAAGATGTAGCTGCCTACACTAGCACTAGGAACATCTTTGAGACAAGGTGGTAGCAAGATAACAAATGAACTAGGTGAGCACATATTTGAATACATCTTTCATCATATATTAAAAAAATAAATAAATAAATAACTGGTCATATCAGCCCTTGAAAGGACTTTAACCTAGCTTCTTATGATCAATTGTGTTGTGCGTGTTATTAAGTTTGACACAATTGACCGAGAACTGGACCTACAGGTTTAACGCCGACTCCGAACGGCGATGAACGGAATGTTCTTGATCTCAAGAAACTTTACATGGCATTTTGATTACTCCCTGAGGTTTGCCATTGTCTGCAGAGAGGTGGCAGCCGTACAGAAAAATCATATACTACATAACCTTTAAAATAGAGGTAATTCTCGCCTTAAACACTGTAAACAGTCAGTCGCCAAGAATTGGAGAGTATCTTCTATAGATTCTTTCCTGATCATTTCTCTGATCACAGAATACTGAAGAATATTCTGCTACAATATTGCCGATAATATCAATACAGAACCATTCAGGAAGACAAGTGGAATTAAGAGGACCATTATACTAGACTAGGATCGCATGTGATCGAAATTCGACTATACAATATAGGTTTTTCTCTTTTTTTTTTTTAATTGAAAAACGCTTGGCAAAGTTAAAAAGCTGTATCGTACTACTACTGTACCGATTCTTCTTCTTATATTTGTTCTAATAATTGCCTTACTTCCAGTACAAAATCTTGTTTTAATCCATATCCACATTCCTGACCTTAACCTTTTTCAAATCTTTTTCTAATCCTTGTCCCACTTCCTTTCTAAATCTTTATCCTTATTTCGTTCAAATCTTTGTTCTTTTCCTTGTTCTATTTCTTGTCCTTATACTTTTCCCAATCTTGTCCCAATTAGCGTTTTGTTTCAGTCCTTGTCGAAGTCATCTAGTCAATTCTTGTCCTAATCCCTGTCCAACTCTATACTCTAATCTTTGTTTCAATTTTTGTCCTACTTCTTTTCTTATTCCTGGTCCTAATCCTTGGTCTCATCCTTTTTTTAATCATTTTTACAATCCTTGTTCTAATACTTATCCTTATTTCAATTTTAATTTTTTTTTTATGTTTTTATTCTTTCATTTGGTGCATACATTTTCTGTAAAAAACAATAAATTACTTTTTGAATAAGCATAAGTTGTTAATTTCCATACAAATTCTTTTCACCCAAACCCAGCTTAGGTGATTTAATTATTGTTTTTTTTTCTCGGTATGATTACTTTCCCGAGTATGAATTTAATTTTAAAAAAATTTGTTTCGTAATAACGTCATAGAACCACTTTTTAATGCTTCAAAATTAAATTTTTCGTTGCACTATAATTTTTGTTTTATCACATTTATCGTGCCTCATACACACTTCAAGTAATAATTCTATGCAACGCCGTTGAATGATCCAAAAAGACGAAGGAAAAAGCAGCAACAACCACACAGCTGTATTGAAGCTTTTTCTTTCTCGCTCACCTTCTGCTCAATCAGAGCAACGTTGTGCAGCAAAAGCAAAATTGTTTTGTATTTTGTATTTGTATTGTATTTATTGGACTTAAGAATTAGTACAGTAAGATCAATAAAGTTCTTTTAGCGTACAACAATTTAAAAACATAATTTGTTGGGCATTTTTTCCTGATGTTTTGTTTTTTTTATATTGTATGGGGAAAAAAGAGTTTTTTTTCTTCCTCGTGTACGCTTCAGCAACGATGTTTAACAGAGCTGGGTCGCATGAACCAACAATACAAGATCAAGCAATCAGCAGTGCGAGAAAAAAGTATTTTTTTCGTGCCACGTCATCGGTCACAAAAAAAGCTATATTGCATAAGTTTTTCATGCAAAACATGTGAAAACTTAATTAAAAGTGGAAAATTATAAAATTAACAAGTTTAATTCTCGAAAAAAGTGTTTGAATACTTTGTTTGTTTATATTTTCATGCAGTAACGAAATTTAAAGTAATTTTTTTTTTGATGTTGCAATTATTGCACGTCGCTACAGCACACTTCATTTTTATAAAAAACAAAAAATTACTGAATTATAAACACTAATAATTCTTTAAAACTTCAAGAAATAATTTTTCACATAAAATCGCTACACGTAAACAAAACAATTTGTGACCGATGACGTCAGACCTACCAGCTTTGTTTTGCTTACAATATGGCGGCTCTTTTCTTTGCATGATCTTTATTTCTTGGTTCATGGCTGGGTCGCTATGTATTTTGTTGTTGTTTTGCTCTCGAGTAAGAAAGAGCAAAATATACAGCTGTATTGAAGCCTATTCTTTCTCTCTCGCCTTCTGCTTAAAATTGTGTGGCATTATTTGTTGTTGTTTTTTTTTTCTTATGTGGGGAAAATGTGTTTTTAATTTCTCAATTTTACCTATCTTCATGACAAAGGATTTGAATAAAAACTATATTCTGCAGTTGGTATAAACCAGACCATTCAAATGATATCAGTTTCATTCAAATGTGTTGTCTAAAAATTGAGAAAAAGGGGGTTAAAGTTTTGTGTTAGCATATTAGTATATAAGATCTCTGGTTTTTGTGGAACTTTCGTTGTTCGTTCCTCTCATGATACAATAAGAAGGTAGGGTAAGGAGCTTTGACTAGACCTACTGCTTATGTCAAAATGCATTTTAGCGATGCCACTTTTTCGTATATTTCATAAATGTGGGATAAATACATAGAAAAGGAATTATATATAGGGTAAATAAGAAAACTTTGAATCAATGTGTCTATAAGGGCTCGTTCATAAACTACGTTACCGATTTTCAATTTTTTTTCCTCCCCCCTCCCCCTCTGTTAAAGATAAACCAACATTTTTTAGAAGTTCCACATTTATCAATATTTTCAGCAATGCATTTTATATAAAACGCTTACCTACTGAAACCATGAAACATGGATTTGTCATAGGATTTTATCTTAAGATATGTCAGCACAGTCTTTCATGGTTTTGACTTTAGCAGTAGGTCTTGTCAGAGCTCCTTACCCTACCTTCTTATTGTATCATGGTTCCTCTCTTTTATATTTTTCGTTTTTATTTCCTCTGAGTTCGCTTACGCTCTCACATGAGCGTAGAGAACTCATAACACTGTGTAAAAAAATAACCTGATGAAATAATGCAGAACGTTTTTCTCTTCTTTTTGTACGGATATTCTTCGTGTTTATGAATCCACAGTGCGTGAAATACATCCTAAATCGTTTCACCTGTTGAAAAGAGTTGAATTTCTTCAAAAATATTCGGTGTCTCCCTACTCTGATTACTCTTAAAAAGAAATTATAAAAATCGGTTGAGAAACACGGGAGAAAATGGTTCTTAACTTTTTTGCCTACGCCTATTTATATATAGATGGTTAGAAATTCGAATCTGCCATTAATGTTAGCCATTGACAATGTAGTCGTATTCCTTTCTCAGAAAACTAATAAGCCATCTAGGATTCACAAATCGGATAAAATTGGTGAAACATAGTTCCCAAACCAAGAATAACTGAAGTCGCATGTTTCCAAAACAAGGTCAGAAAAAATAAGCAGTAGGGAAAACCGGACTTTATACAAATCTGCAACCAATTTCTTCACAAAAGAACTCAAAAGGGACAAACCGGAGTCAAGAATATTCAAACAGAACTATACACTCAAAATAACAGCTGTGATATTGATAACAATCTTTCTAATTAATAATTAACTAATCTATCACACCATTTCGAACCAAGGCAGACTTGACTGAATAGGTATTACACCTGAAATTCTTGTTCAAAGCTAAAAACAAAAAAAAAAAAATAAAACAAATGGAAAAAATTTTATAACAGATTTTTTTTTAATTCATAAATTTGCAGTAAGACACTTCAAACTTCCACGCTTCTACTTTTAGGGTTCAGCTAATTTAACTGATGGTACACCTAAACGGTGTGAAGAAAATTTGTTATGAAAAACTTTGTTGTTTTGGCTAAACACACAACAAATTATATTTTTTCCTTAACATTTAATACGGGCGTGCTCTCTCAAAAATCTTAAATTTTAATGTGACCTTTCATTATTTATATTGAAAACAAATTTGAGCTTTAGGCCAAGTATGTTGACAACAAGACAACATGAAGACAATGAAGGCAACAACCAACAACAACGGCTCTGCGATCGAATTTCGAAGATGCACATGGGTTAAGGCTATACCTCAAAGTATGACACGATCAAGCTTAATCTTAACACAGGGTACACCATAAGTAGATAAGAACTCAGTTACTAATGTAAAGGCGTTCTCTCTGTCAAATAAACTTCCGGGTAACTTTGTCGGCATATTGGAAGTACAAGTAGTTCACTGAGTGAATCACAGTGAAAAGTCATGCAAGATAGATGAGTTGATGTAGGGGCCAACGAAACAGTGTGTCTAGTCTGCTGTGTGATTTGCTCTATACAGAGCCGTTGGATCCGTTATTGTTGTTGGTTGTTGGCTTCATTGTCTTCATGTTGTCTTCTTGTCAACATACTTGGCCTAAAATTTAAATTTGTTTGCAATTTTATATTTTCAAAAATTTAGTTTTTTAAAATTTGTGTCTATATAGACCCAGAAGATGACATAAAAGAGAATTTAGATGAGATTAAAATGGATAACTGTAGCTGAGCTGTAACTGGGATGCACTTTTCAGCCACTTCAAAGCATTGCCTCTGAAATATTTCGGAGTCATTGTCATCGAGTAAATTTTCAATAATTGGAGACTCAACAAAAGCCCTCTTGGTTTTAAATTAGTAAGTGAATTTAATTTTTTATAAAAATAACTTTAAACTAATTTTGAAATGGTATGTACACTATTGATTATGATTTCAATATTCTGTATCCAAATTCAGAAAGCTTTTTTAAATTATTGAACAAAGAATAGAGGATCACAGCAGTCTTTTTTAAAGAGGGAGTTTAAAAAGATTGAAATTCCATCAGAAAGTTAGTTCAACGTTTTATAGTTATTTCTTTTGTGTCTTCTTTGAGATATTCAAGAATAAGTCAACTAATATCAAAAGTTACAGTACGATTTTTAAAGAAATTTGATATCACTTGAGACAATTTGTGTTGTTCTAAGTCGTTTCTATTTTATCTTTGAATCTCTATTTTATTCTTTGAATATTTTTGTAGATAATTTTTTATGATATAAAGTTGATATAATTGCTACATATTTGATTTCGGGTTTTAATTAACATAATTCTATGTTTATGATTTCAGATGGGAGATATGCAACAATTCTGTAATTGCTGCATGCGGTTCTGATACCTACTTCAATGTACTAATAGGCCCTCTTATCTGCAAACTTAAGTTCCTCGTCCCTCTTATTAACCTAAACTAAGTAGAATCAAAAATAATTGTTCCCGAAAATAATAGGAATATTTTTTGCCGTAAATACTATGAATATATATAAAATAATACTATACTATTATATACAGTTAAAATAAACACATTTTGCTGCCGCTAAACTCCAAAACCACTAGTCCAATTGTTATGAAATTAGTTTTAAAATATCACATTTGGGCTGCAAAAGGATATAGGGGTAATTTCTTTACGAAATTTTAAAAATAAGTATCTTTAAAGTGTAAAGTTTTTTAAACAATCATCCACAATGCCATGCATTGCTTCATCGTAAGCTTTTTATGCGTTTGTGCTACGAGAGCTTCAATAACTTCATGTTGCTCACTACTCTATTCTGTATTTGTTCTCAGCAAGCACAACACAACTAAATAAAAAAAAAGATACAGTAGTTTCGACTATGTCGTAACACAAGACGTAGAATTATTCAATTCGCTTTTAATGACATCTTTTTTAAAAATATTTATTCCATACACCTGAGGATATGACCTTTAAGAGAGTGCCGGAGAGGGTTAATATGTATCACCAACCCCCATTACTTTTGCAAAAGGAACATTTTTGCCTTTGACACCTATTCCCTCCGACCACTCCTTAGGGGCGCTCCCATACAAATTTTATGCTTTTGTCGATAAAACCGGAAACTGTCCATAAATAGGTAGAAAACTTAAACAAGCAAACAAAATTTGTTCAATGCTATCAAGTTCAACAACCCATGTGTCAAAATTTCACTGTCGATAATATGCCCGGATATTTAATTGGCTGCGTTTGACATTTCAATAACAGATTCTGTTAAAAAAGCATGCCCCTCAAAATTACTCAGTATTACTGGGCTACGCGAGTCTGTTAAAAACAACATGCCCCCAAAAGTATGCTTTTTTTTAATTATAAGATTTATGTCTTCACGCTAGATGGCGCTGTCTTCGCCGTCGAAAAAAACCGGAAGCCGTCGATAAATAGGTAGCAAGTTTAAGCAAACAAAAACATCAAATGTTGGCTTTATATTTCATGTAATTGTGTAAAATTGATATAAGTTAGACAGTTCCAACATGAATTTTTGTCGCATTGAGGATCAAGCAGACCAACAAGTGCTAAGATCAACATTGTACGATTAGTACTTTAGGCCCACCAAAGGCTCAAAAAGTAATGTAAATACCGACACCTGATCACTATCAACCACCCTACTTACCTCCGAGAACGACGTATTCTACGTCAAAAAAAAATACATAAACATACTTTGCTGCGCTTAAAACAAAAGAACAAATGACTTCACCACACCAATTGCCAATTGGATCGAAGTAGATTCTAATAGCATATGCTGAAAATAGTTTTGATGTGGTGAATTAGTCCAACACAGTTTTGTTAAATGGGGATTCACTAACCACCTTTAGCAAGTTCAAGAATTTTTTTTTTTTTTATATCGTCGTTGCGCATACAAAAAAGGTTATGTGTTTTTGAACAATTTTCTGGAAAAGAAAAAAACATTTCGGTTTTTTAACAATTTCAATACTGTTTTCACATAGCCAGTTAACTTTCACATTTGCTAACTTCTGAACCAATAAAAATATCAAAAAACCATATGGTAAATAGATGGGGCATACATATGGCTATTAAATGGTAAAATAAAAAAAATCGACATTTTACACATAACCTTTTTTGTATGCGCAACGACGATATGGTAGTTTTTCGGCTCTATTTCTCTACATTTTCAATGAGACTCAATCCGACTTGATGTATAGTATATATTTATGTATGTATGTATATTTGTTGCGCGGTATGCAATTTTTCTACAGATGTTTTGACCGTTGTTATCCTGTAATTTATAAATGAGCAAGATACAAATGGCTGACTTTTTTACTTTTATAGAGGTGTCATTGTGGTTCAATAAGTTTTTTTTATAAATTGATAAAGATAAACCATGGTTACAGAAAATTTGTCGTTGGCAACTGTAGCCTACTAGTGATACTATAAATATAAGAAGCTTTATGGAATTTAACACCTTCAACACTAATTTCATTAAGTTAATTCAACACATATCCTATAACTTTATTAATGTTCATCAGTTTATTGCTATATCATCTTCGTCCCTACAATTTTCCAAATCAAAGGTAAAACTTATGATCAAAATATTCATGCGTCCAAATATCTTTATTTAAACAATTTCGCCCCCTGTTGGTAACTAATTGATTGTAGCATGCTAGCAAATTAATTAATACTCCAAACAACAGACGACAGAATGCCCGGTAGTAATATCACCGAATTGTTTTCATTATCCTTGCCGCATATACCGACACCCCTACGTTGTCGACTAATTGCCGATTTGTGCACATTCACTACACAGACTATAACTACATGTGTCGCATTGTAAAATGTTAAATTCAATTGCTATGCAAATTACATTAACTAAATATATTTGCATATTCACTCTATTATCTGCGACATCTTTACACTTTAACAATTATTTTTAATCTTCTTTTGCTCTAGATTCCTCACCAGCTGTTTGTCGAAGTTTTATTGCATTACAGCTGGAATCTAACTAAGCATCTACTGGTTGAATGAGGCTTACGTAATTATATACTTTCAACTTAGATACTATAGAAAAATAAAAAAAACAGCGAGAAATTGTGAGAAAATTGAAAATTGTGAAACCTAAAAGTATGCAATGCATAATGCAACCAACAAGTTTGCATTTATTTAATTCCATTCTTACCAACGCAGGTCTTAAGCTCTCCCACGCACATTCAAACCCATACATTGCATCTATTATTGTCCCCTTCTCTATAGTTCTCCCCAAAGCACCACTTAATTTCACTCATCTCTTCCCCCACAAATTTTATCATAGCTTTACGCTCTTTTCTTTGGCGTAAATCTCTTAAGTACTTCTTAAGTATGCACTAAGAGCTTGCATATACAACGTTGTGCTCTTGTTTAAACGTTGGAAAAACTTTTGCATTTTCCATTTTATTAGGGGGGGTAAAATAAATTTTGAGCAGAACATCTGCGCTTGTTATAAGCTTCTTCATGCTCTAGATTTGCTAAAAATAATGCGTTGGAGTGGCTGTATTTCTACAATGATGGACAAGATAAATATTTACTTGAAATTGTCTTAGGTTTTCGAATTATGATTTTATTATAAATTAATTTGAATTTTTTAAAAAAACCTTGAAGTTTGCTTTTCAACGAAAATAAAGCAAGAACTTGAATTCTTAATTGATTTAAAAAAAAAAACACCGTTTACTTTGTTCCAGACCAAAAGTCTTTCATAACTGTACAAGCATTTAATACGACTATCTGTCATAATTTTAAGGTGCCCATGGCATTTTTAAACATGGCACGTCGTTCATTCATTCATGTCAATAGTGTCGGAGAATGGAAGGGATCCTGAAGTATAAATTCTGAAAAAACAATAATGAGTACTATCTGTTTTTCAATTAAGGTCATGTAATTAGCAGTAACTTTTGATATGCAATAAAAGTTAATTTGGACCACTTTCTTAAATAACAACTGCATTAAAAACTACTATTTGCCGACTTATAGTGGGAGAAAATAAACGTATTGTATACGCCTGTCAAAGCCTTCAAAGCCATATATGGAGTTGAAAGTTTTAAACCGAAAATGATTTAGTGAATGTTTACAACTGTTGTTGGACCTGGTATGATTGTGTTTGTGGTAATTTCCAAAGGTCAAAAAACGAACATCAGCCGAACAATAAACGAATTATATCCTTAATGTTCTAAACCAGCGCAGGGCACTCCATAGCTCACTGAGCTCTCTGCGAGCGTAGCTTTTCACATGTACACAAAGCTCACAACAGAAGAGAATATTATTCAGTCGTTCGCAGACGGTGATGCTTGAGGTTTGTGTCGCTTTGCGCTGCAAATTTTATGTACACTCTTAAAAAAACCAACCTTTTAATTTGCAGATTCATAATATTTATGCATATATCTTTATTTTATAGAATTTCATATTATTTCCATATATTAAGATTTCATATAATTCATACATACATATCAGAGAACTGCACAAGCCTACTTGACGGGTGAAAAAATCTGTGCTAGTTTCTAAAAATGTTACATTTATATAGGGCAAAAAAGGCATATTTCTTGCCCTGCGAAACTTTTTGAGGGTGCTTTATGATGAAAAAATCTGTGCTCGTTTCTAAAAATGTTACATTTATATAGGGCAAAAAAGGCACATTTCTTGCCCTGCGAAACTTTATTAGGGGAGAATATTGCCCTGAAAATCAGCTGATTGCTTTAAACGAAAATATTATGAAATGCGTGTGTTAGACAAGGATAAATATATGCATTCATAATTTTTTATAATATTTCTAATATAGCAATTTTTTTATTCTTGGCGCACACAAATAAATCAGCTGATTGAGTAAGCAGGGCACTTTTTCAGGGTTCAGTGCAACACTTGGAAAATTTTGCACTGTGGTAGGTCAACATTTTTTTGTAGAAACGAAAACACCATAAGTAATTGTGACAACTATTTCGCTCAGTGTGCGCGATTCGAGAGCGCACTAATGCTAACAAGACAAAATAAATTGTGACTGTGTTAGAATGCCCAGCCCTGTTCTAAACCAGTGGTGCTCATTACATGGTTTTCCATAGCCCGCGGGCATCGTGTGTTGTTGAGCTTTTGCACACGAAGTAGCAATCGGCTTGCTGTGTTTGTACACATGGTATAATAATACATGGTAGCATTGACAGTTGCTTCGGAAATCATATACTGTCAAAAAATATACTCAAAAAGAGAGCGCTCACAATCCGCCATTGAAATCACAAGCAATGTTGAAAACCTTGAAGTGAAAAAAAACAACAACCACAGCAGCTGCTGATGTATTTCCGCAAACAGCTGTGTTTGACAATTTATGTTTTCCTGTTGAAGAGAAAATAAGCAGTTGTCAATGCTACCTGGTATAATTATACCATGGTTTGTACACTGCTTAAAAGTTTGTTTTTCTGCTGTGCTTTAAATTTCAAGTCAGTATGCTTTGAACGTTCATATGGTGAGGGTTTTGCTCGCTGTTTTATCTATGAATATACGTTAATATATTGCAATGTTTCAGGAAAAGCATTAATACATTCTTGCTTGATGTTTTCCATGTTAAAATAGCGAAAAACAAACACAAAAATAAAAAAAAACACAGGTGCGTCACTGGACACACGACAGAAGCGAAACATTTTCACAATTTCATAGATTTGATAATTTAATGGCTTTTTTTCTGTTCGAATAATTTTTAAATTCAAAACTTGAAAATAACAAAGTGAACTAAAAAAACACACGTTTATCTTCACACCAGTAAGTTTTATTATATATCATTATTATTTTTTTTTCTGTCACTTAGAAAAGCACTTGTCAACGCACTTTTGGTCAATTGTTAATTTTTCCTTCGCGCTATGCAAAAATAAAAAAAAAATAAAAAAAAAATGCCCAAACAATAACCCAAACTACTGAACGCTGTTGATGACAGTGTGGAATAGAAGAAGCAACAGTTTTGTTTTTTGCTACTTTTGTTGTTTGGCTAGCCAAGACACAATCCTTTGAAGAATAGTCAACACACAATCCTTTCTTAAAGTTATAGATTCTAGTGATCTGCTGAAACATAGCTTTAGCTAATGTTTATCACTTTATCAACAAAAATATGAAAGAAAGGTTTTTAGCGTAATGGTTAGAGGAAAGTACCAACAAACGATAGAACTGTGAGTTGTGGGTTCAATTCCTGCAGCAGGCAAGAAATTATTTTTAATTTAACATTTTCACTTTCACTTTATTCATTTTCACTTTATGCAAGCAAAAAACAATATCAATTCTAAGAAAAACAGTGTCGTTTTTTCTGATTTCACTCTAGCAAATCGCAGAACGAGGCGTAAAAAGCTTCGCTTCAAAAGAAATGATTATATTGAAAATCCAACACTTAACAAGAGTTCCTTGCACCAAATGCTGTGAGAGCTTTTAACAATTTATTGTTTCAGTGTAAAGCTGTGCACTCGGAAAGCTCTCTTTGTTGTTGTTTGAACTGTGCGTTGATCACCACTGTTTTAAACTGCAGTTGTGGGTGTACTTCTTAGAGTAATTTCTTTAACAATTAAAATAAGTGGCATGTGTCAAGAAGTGATAACATACAGATCAGAAAATTGTAAACTTCAAATGAGGCATGCCATTGAAGTATTTGCTCGGAAGCATCTCCGTACGAAAGTTATATGGGGTCTAAGAGATCTTATGAGTGTGTATAAATGAGCTTCGGACTGTATGAACTTTTTGGAATTTTAAATCATCAACCAATAAACTATAATTGCGTGAGTTAACAAGACATGAAGGATTTGAAGGCTAATTATTAGAAGATTTCTCAGTTTTACCGATTCAGATTTCTTAATACTCCCGAACGATTTCTAGTTAGACTTGAGGCTACAATGCAGAAAGGTAAGGATTTGGGAATATTAGACAAACCTGTGCGACTGGAGAAATTGCAATAGACAGAATATTTTAATCTCAGTAAAGCTTAAGCAAGAAATTTTCCCAACCTCATAAAATTTGGCCTATTATTTTACTATCTAGCTCATTACCATCAATTACACACATAAGCCTATCTGGATCAGATGTCTGTAGATTCCACGAGTCTAAGTCTAAGTCTGAGTCTAAGTCTAAGTCTAAGTCTAAGTCTAAGTCTAAGTCTAAGTCAAAGTCTAATTCTAAGTCTAAGTCTAAGTCTAAGTCTAAGCCTAAGTCTAAGCCTAAGTCTAAGTCTAAGTCTAAGTCTAAGTCTAAGTCTAAGTCTTAGTCTAAGTCTAAGTCTAAGTCTAAGTCTAAGTCTAAGTCTAAGTCTAAGTCTAAGTCTAAGTCTAAGTCTAAGTCTAAATTTAAGTCTTAGTCTAAGTCTAATTTGACTTAATGTGAGTCTAATATTCAAAGTCTTAATTTAAGTCTTAGGCATAGGCACAGTGTCGGTGTAGTTCTAGTGTATCGAAAATGATCATGCACCATAATTTTTAATACTTTTTTTTTATTTTAATATTTTAAAAAGCAATTTTATAAAAAATTTTAGTATGTTTGGAATTAATAATTTATGCATTTATTATATAAAAAATAAAAATAAAAAATAAATAACTGGCCATTTTAGCCCTTGAAAGGACTTTGACCTAGCTTTTTATGATCAATTGTCTTGTGCGTGTTATTAAGTTTGTACACAATTGACCGAGAATAATTTTCTGTCGCTGCTGGGATTCAAACCTGGGTCTCCAGTCCTAATTATTTAACACTGGCCGGCAAATGTTTATTTCAAATATTAAAGTAATCGAATTTATTCATGGTACTGCCGGCAAATGTTTATTTCAAATATTAAAGTAATCGAATTTATTCATGGTACTGCCAATAAACCTTTAATTTCCTACTCCGTTTGCTGTCATACACTCGCACACCATCACCTAGCTCCCACCATGAATTATTGTAGAAGTAATATTTTGACGAGAAATACTCCTTGAACTCCTGAGTTTTGCTTCACCATATTTTTTGTAGATTTTTTCTTTACAAAAATTTCGAATATGCTTTCGTCACCGAAAACTATGTTTTTCCAAAATTAAATTTCATTATTTTCATACTTTTTAGGAAAATCCATGCGAAGCCTTTGATTTTTTCTAATATAAACGGCTTTTTTCAAGGGACTCTTTCAAATAGACCATTTGCATTTAATGCACTTCTTAGTGTACTGGCACTTACGTTGGTTCCTGATAATACGAAAAGATCATCCGCTATTTTCACTGCGCTTACTATGCAGGCTTACTATGCTTACTATGCTAAGCTAACTATGCAGGTGTACACTTTGTTTTGACGCGATAAGTATGGATTTTTTTTTTTGTGATTATTAAATATTTTGTTGTTGTGGTAAATTATTTGCAAGACTTTATACTTATATTAATGGAGACTTTGATAAGAAATCAAAACATAATAAATTTTGGGAATAATCACAGTGTTGAAGACTTATATGTGGTATAAATCGTGTCCAAAATAAGTGTACGCTTTGTTTTGACGGTCACTGTATATAACATAAATACGAATGATCCTCCTAGGACCTCATAATTTTCCTTTTATTTTATGCACACTATGCAAAGGGTGCATTGAAAACATAAAAGTGAAAATTATCCTCCTCATTTCTTTTTTCCTTAGTTTCCTCGTACACGTCTATGCGTGCTTTTGCGGCCTCACATGCAGTTCGTTTTTAAAATTCACGTGTAGTTCAAGGTCGTATTTTCACAAACGTAATCCACGCAGAACGAACTCAGTATTTACGTATAGGTTGAAACACATAACGTGCTGGTGCTCTTGTGTTTTTATGTTTCGGCCTTGGCCGATCGTGTTAGATTCCTTGGACCATCCTATGGCAGTTTAACGTACCGAAAGATCTCGGGTTCAAATCCCAACTGATGCAGATTTTTTTTCTATTGAAATTAATTTTTCTGATCAGCCGTCACCTCTCTGCGGGTAATGGCAAGCCTCAGAGATTAAATAATGCCATATAAAGTTAAGTGAAAATAAGCATTAGCCATTTGGAGTCGGCATAAAACTTGTAGATCCTGTTCTTAATAATTTGTCGAAAAATATTGAATAACACACACAACACAATTGATTATAAGGAGCTTGGTCAAAGACCTTTCAAGGACTATGATTGCCGATTCGTTTATTTTCTAGCTATGCTGTGAGAATTTTTATTTTTTTAATTTGAAGTTATTTTTATTGAAAATACAAGATTTCCACTTCAAATTTTACTTTTTTAGAATCAAATTCAACTATTTCACTTCAAATAAAACTTTTTACTCTCCAAAAGTAAAGCTTTTTACTTCGTGTCTAGACTCATAAAATGTTGAATTTTAAGTTTAAAAAGCTTAATTCAATTTGTAGTATGCAAGATTGTATTAAAGTGCAAAACATTTAAAAAAAAATTTGTTTGAGTGTCATACTCATTCATTAGCTTTCTCTAAATAGTTTTTGCTGATGTCACAGATATAAAAATATTTCTACAGTAGTAAGTAATTTCACGTGTAAAAGCAATTTTGATTTGTACTGAACTCTATGCACTATAATTTAACTCCACTACACCGTTTTACACTAGTTGCGGGGTAATTTTAATTTTCATAATTTCTCTTGTCATTTGTGAGTATTAAAATAATGTTTATGTCTTACCTTCCTAGATTGTTTAATATCCCCAGGAGACCTTTAATCCGAATTATATCAGTTGAATAGAAGTACGAATAAGTTTAACATTTGGTGCTTCTATCCAAATGTTCTGAAGTTAGGGTTGAACGTCCCTTGACTGTAACTTTTATTGCACCCATTAAACTCTTATTTCACCACTAAAACTCTACTTGAATTTGCTGCCATGTCATCCCCAATAATTATCTCGTCAAAAACAGTTTAAATCTTTTAAATTATTCAGTTTCACTGTAAAGTATCTACACGCAGTTATTGTTGTACAAATCGTCCTTTGGGTTAAAGAGCACCGTTACACCATAAATGAATGGAAGAGGGAATAGGGAGGACAGTCAGCGACTGTCAATATTTGGTCAACTTGGTGGTTTGGCTAAGAAATTTCCATACAAGCAATAGTGCTAATTTGGCCACTGAGTACAATTCTAATTCCACAGGTAATTCAAAGCAAATAATGAGGAAATTAAACTGACTTGTGGTAGTGTTATGGATGAAGTGTGACGCGGTTTTTCATTTGATATAAGTATAGATTAGCATCGTATTGAGTTAATTTGTCATTGCGAACTTGTGAGGCTAGTTAGTTAGAATTCGTTTTGGTTTTAAGTGCTGATTGCATATACAAAAGCTGCTACTTACATTTCGGGATCTGACAACGCTTATGTCATTTCAGTCAAATTGATATTTCCATTGACAACTTTGACATTTTTTAGCTTAAGCGTACTCACAAAGTTTTGATGTACATTATACATGTGCTGATTGTCTTATTTAAAGTGCTTTTAAAATTGTATTTTAGCAAAAAATGCAATTACGTGAACATTTTTGTGCGGTATTAAATCATGACTGGTGACGAATCATGGACAGTGGTCGACTGTGTGTGCCTTTCAAGATGAACCAAATTCAACAAAAGTTGTTCGAGCTCGAAGCACTGCGAAGCAAATGGTCACCTGTTTCTTCCAAAAAAGTAGTCAAGGTACCACTTGAGACACATAGAACGGTCAATTCGAAATGGTACACTACCATTTGTTTGCCAGAACTCAACTTCAACAAAGACGTTTATGAACACTTAAAACATCGAAAATAGGTCATTCACTGTAGAGTCTTATTTATTTTGACGTGACGAAGTTACGTTGTACTGCTTTTGTACTGTTTCCAAAAAAGTTGAAAAATGAATTTTTTAAAAATTCATCTGCGTTTCATTGAATTGTTACTCACTGGGTATAAGATCTATGATTAAAAAGATAGTATGACCATAAAGGTTAATTCTTTGACTATATTAAAAAATAAAAAAAAAATGTAATACGGCATAGGGACAGCTCCCACTACAGCTGTGTAAGCAACGCAACTGAAAATTTATTACATGGAATTATTACTCGCTGACTATTCGTGATAGGATTAAAAATACGATTCGCCAATAAAGGCCTACTGGAAGCCCTCACAACAAAATTAGACAAAAAATTGCTGACGTCATGGGGACGCTGAGAGAGCCGCTCAAAGATCGATAACGCAACATTCATGCAGCGGCGTTGCATTGAATTTTCACTCAATGAGTATATAACCTACGATAAAAGTTTAAAAAAGAAAATAAAGTTTTTATACATGGCTTTACGACAAAAATAAAAAAAAAATTTCCGGCGTCGTCAGGTCGTGAATATAGCAGCTTATGTAACAGAAATGTAATATCGTTGCAAGGAATTATTACTCACTCAGGAGGAGAGCTACGGTAAATTTTCTTTTACGACAGCATGAATGTGTTATTACGCCTTACAACTAAATTACACAAAAAAATCTTGTTGTCATGATTTCAGGGATGCAATCACATAATGCAGTAAAAATGCTACAGCCATGAAAAAACGTTGCATGGATTTTTTACTCTGTGACTACTAGTGCAACGGTAAATTTTAAGGAACGAAAACGAAGGTGAGGTCTTCGGGCATATGACAAAAATAAAAAAAAAAAATTGTCGGCGTGTCAAAGACCCTCAGGGAACCGCCTAAATTGACGCATATGCATCACTTTTGCTGGATTAATTGAAATGAGAGCACAACCCATGCGGAAGCAAAAAAAAAAACTAAAAGCAAACCACCAACTCCAAATCCAACAACAACTCCAACACCAACTCCAACACCAACACCAACACCAACATCAACACCAACACCAACACCAACATCAACACCAACACCAACACAAATACCAATACCAACACCAACACCAACACCAACACCAACATCAACATCAACATAAACATCAACATCAACATCACCATCAACATCAACATCAACATCAACATCAACATCAACATCAACATCAACATCAACATCAACATCAACATCAACATCAACATCAACATCAACATCAACATCAACATCAACATCAACATCAACATCAACATTAACATCAACATCATCAACATCAACATCATCATCAACATCAACATCAACATCAACATCAACATCAACATCAACATCAACATCAACATCAACATCAACATCGACATCGACATCAACATCAACATCAACATTAACATCAACATCAACATTAACATCAACATCAACATCAACATCAACATCAACATCAACATCAACATCAACATCATCAACATCAACATCAACATCAACATCAACATCAACACCAACATCAACATTAACAACAATAACAAGAAACTTCGTCACGTCAAAACCTACGGGTGTGTCCACGGCACAGCCAACTCTTTTTTCAATTACACTCAATTACTTTTTTCTGAAAATTATTTTTTACGGCAGAAGAAGCCGTTAATGTTTTGAAAATTATGTTAAAACCATGTTTTGAAGGTGTCTCAAGTGAAATCGGATAAAAGTAATGAAAAATGGTTCGACCGCATGCAAAAATGTATAAATCATAAAGGAGAATATTTCGAAAAACAATTTATAGTTTGCTTCTTTTATGAAAAAAATAAATTTTTTCTTTATTTCCGAAATATATGTAGCAATCCTCGTAAGTTGGTTGAGTTTTTATGGAATTATTGTTCTCTTTTGGATTTATTTTGGCTTCTTTTGAATTTTTTGAAAAAAGGATGACGTTGGCTGTGTCATGGCCACACCCGTAGATTTTGACATGACAACGCATCTTTATCCTTGTTTGTTTTTTTATCCGTATCGTTTCCCTTGTCCTTAAACTTGACCCCATCCTTATCTGTATTCTTGTCTTAATTCATGTCTAAATTTTTGTCCTAGTTCTTATCCGAATCCATTTCATAACCCTTGTGCCAATTCTTTTCTAAATCGTATATCTGAAATCAACCGTATGGAATGTTTTAGCTTCACCAAAGCGCTATGTAATAAATCTATACAGTAATGGGGCGTTAACGTTCATCGAGAAGTTCCCTGCGGGGCCTTTTGACGCTAACGGTCTTTTTTTTTATTTTTATCATATGACCGCCAGAGGTCATGGAGTTATAATTCCATGCAAAATTTTTTTATTATTGTTGCATTTTGACTGCATTAAGCAGTTTATTTTATTATTTTCGTCCAAGATCCAATCTTTGCTGTCATAGAATAAGATTAACCGTGACACCTCTAAAACGCGAGTAACAATTCAATGCAACGCCGTTGCATGTTAGCTGCATTTTCAACCTAAAAGCAGCTCGCTCCGAGGCCCTATGATGTAATGATGAACTTTGATGTATAACATGTACTCTGTGTATGAAATTCAACCAAATCGAGTGAAAACCACACCCATCTCCCATACAAAGTGATTCTATCAAAAAACAAAAAACATTTTATCGACTGCTTAAGACTTTGAATATACTTTGGTTCGGCCGTAGGGGTATTTTAACTTCGGCCCAGTCGAAGATCATTTTTAACTAGTTCAAGATATATTAAAAGTTTCAAGTTAATCGGTTGAAAATTGCCTGAGTTATATTTCTGGCCAACTTAAAAGCTCTTACAGCTCTATTCTGATTCTTAATATAACAAGGAATTGCAAAGAAGCTCTTGTTGCTGTTCTTGTTATGTAAAGTAAATTTTCGTATTCTGGCAAATCATTAAAATTTTGAAAGCTCTAAAAAGCTTTTAAAGTTCACCACGCATGGTAAAAATGTAAATGCCTTAAACATAAAGCGTCAGCTGTTTTTTTATTGCTTATTTCTTGCTTATTCTGAGTACTTATGTTTATTTTCTATAAGTAAGATGGAAAATGTAAAGAAATAAATAATTTACTGATTTTTAAGTTTCAATATTAATTTGTTCAATAGGCAAAAAATGTTTGAGTGTTTTGCAGTCTTTAAGATTTATTTTTTCTTTGATCTTCTTCAGTATCATTGCTTAAAAGAAGTAAGAAGTAAGAATTCATCCATTTTAAATATTTTGTTTTATTTGCACAGCATTTGTTTGGCTTACCACTGAACCATCTTTCGTTTTTAATATGTTTTCTGCCATTAACAAAATAGTTAAGAAAGGAGCTTTTAAATTATCCCCAGAATACGAAACCTGAACAATTTGTTAATATTAACACTCTAGTGTAGGGGTGGGCAAAGTTACATGTATGGGCATTTTGCCCGTACGTGTATTTTGGTTGCACGCTTCTTGCTGCACGGGCGACAGTATTGCTTCATACATTCGATGGTAAAGGAAACGAGAAACATGCACAAATATAATGAGATAGAGCGTAAGAAGACCGTAATATAGATTATTATATAGAATTGTGCTCATTGCGCTCAGAGCAGTTCATAATCAATGTTGCCAATGCCAACTTCTTGACCCAAGAAGTTGTTTCTGCAAAGCGATTTTATAGCTGATGGTAGTAATTTAAAAAAACTCCCTTTTAATAAGCAATCCTCTTAATATGCTATATATGCAACACTTACTTTTCACAACAGCATGCTCTCGCTCTAACGGTTTCTATAAAGCACACTGAAAACAAAGTAGTGCTAAAGTGGTTTTTGCAGAAATCTTATAGGTATTAGAGATTTTTTTTCTTTGCTCTGATTTATACTGCAAAATGAAATAAATGTATAGTGGACGGATATAAAAATTAAACACTCTGACAGATGGATAAAGTGAAATACAGATAAGCAAACGGACATGTAAGATGCTGACAACAATCCATTTTAAATTTTAGTTTGTATATCTCGGCGAAAAGTGCACAAAAAAGCACATGGGAAAATGATAAATGAAATTAAAAAAAAAAAACAAAAAATTTCATACAATGTCTGATTTGATTTTTTGAAACAAAGAAATTGTTATAGATCTTGAATGATTTTAACAAAAAATACAAAAAAAATTAAATCTGACTTCATGGTCGATGATTTATAATTAGTCGTATTTAGAAAAAAAAAAATTTATAAACAAAAAACTACTGCAATAAAAAAATTATACAGTTTGATGCAGAAGCATCAAACATTTTGCATGCATGAAATTTTGTACAGTGTACAATTTTTCGTCATCTATTCAAGGAATAGGCCAACGCAGACTTTGCCTGCTTGACGTTCGCTTGAACACTGATCGTTCTGTACGTGAGATGAATACATATTTTTCTGCACTTACGCAATCTCAAGTGCGCTCTTGTGATTGCATATTGTAAGGGAATTACAGAGAGGTTTTTCCATTCCGCAATCCGATTCACCTGCTGCTTGCCCGCTGCTTACACGCAGTCGCAGCACGTGCAAGAATTGTGCCCACCCCTTCTCTACTGCATAACAATGCCTTTAGGTACACTTACGTTTGTATTCAAATCTAGAACTGAAAACCTTTTTTCCAAATTCAGAAGTCAAATCATAGATTACACTGAGTTACAAAATGATCCTTTATAAAAGGTGCAGAGTTCTCGATAGTCAATCCTGAACTCATTTTAGCTGCTGATTTCAAATATGGACTCCGTTTTTCTCCATCAGCTCGAGTTTTTGAGTTATAGGTAAAAACATGACAATCAGTTCTTTTTCTGATAATTTTGCTATATCTATGTATTACATTGATCTACCGATTTGTATTACGATGGCGAATTTCAATGAAGATATATTAGACCTTTCAATTTTTGCACATAAAATTACAATATCTTTGACAGTTTTGAAGATATCGACGTTCAAAGTGGAAAAAATTTCACAATTTTACGTAGGCTGCGCTTTTGAAACCTTGAATCTTTAATATTTTTCAACGGATTTGCAAAATTTTTTTTTTACGTTATAGAAAATCTCTCGAATTTTAATAAACATTTTAGTTTTTTTTATTGTCTTACATTTTTTCAAAGAAATTAAAAAAAAGAAAAATTTTTCAAAATTAAGTTTGTTCAAATTCAAGTACAGTTGATAAGGTTTTTTGATAAGCAATTGATAAAGAAGGACCATGTTTTGCTTACATAAGTAGAAAAATGCCGGGAATAAGTTTAGAAAAGCTTAAAGCTGGTGTAATGGATGGTCCGCAGATAAGGCAGCTAATGAAAGACCCTAATTCTAAAACCTCGATGACTAACCTTGAGCGAAAGACATGGGTGCCATTTGAATAAATTGTCAAAAAATTTTTAGGCAATTGCAAAGCAAGTAATTTTGAGCAACTAGTCATCAACATGCTCTAGCATGGGTTTTAGGGATCTTGGATATAATATGAGCATTGCGATTCACTATCTACACAGCCATTTATTCCACTTCCCTGAGAATTTAGGAAACACTAGTGATGAACAAGGTGAGCGTTTCCATTAGGACATGAAAATAATGGAAGACCGCTACCAAGGAAGATGGGACAAACATATGTTGGCAGACTATTATTGGAGTCTTAAGCGAGATGGTCCTAATGCCTTTCATTCCAGAAAGTCACTGAAGAGAAGTTTTTCAAGTCGTAAATGATGCTTATCTTATCAAAAAAAAAAACCTTATCAACTGAACTTGAAATTTAACAAAATAAACTTTAAAAAATCAGAAAAAGAACTGATTTTCATGTTTTTGCCTATAACTCAAAAACTCGAGCTGATGGAGAAAAACGGAGTCCATATTTGAAATCAAGAAACCAAACTGAAAAATATCCGGCACCAAAACGTCTGTCGGGCTGTGTTATATATCGATTCTATGTACTTCGGGTAACATTTTTTATAACGGAAATTTTTTCTAACTTGGCGCATTTTGTAATTATTGTCAGTTGTAATTGTAAAAGTGAGCGTTCCGCACGCAAAATTCATGCATTATAGGGTTAACTATTTTGTTAATGTGTCGAGTTTAATTAAGCTGCCAGAATATGGCTGTTAAATTAAAAAACCAAATCCTTAATAAAATTCTTCCCGGCAATAATCTTTTGAAACATCATTTTTGGGATCATAATGGACCATTTAACAAAAAAAAAAAAAAAAAAAATCGTTTTTTAGAAAATTCTAGATTGGCCTAATCCCTTAATCAATATGAGCTCTTAATAATTAATAGACTCATTCTCTAAATTAACTTAGTTGAAATCAATTTTCTTCTATTCTTTAAAACCTAATGTTAACTTATGAGTTATTTTACATTTATTCATAACGTTTTAATTAAGTTCTTGTAAAGTTCTCACTCCAATAGTGAGTTCATTTTCAATCTCATTGACCACTTAACACATATTAGTTTTTAAATCTTATTGGAAGTTTTTATTAAATATTCTATAGACTCACCCAGCGATAGTTTTTCTCCCGAATCTGGTGGCAGCGTGAAACCCAGCAGAGCCATCGATGCAATCAGAACGCACGGTATGATTAAATTAAAAAAATAATACAATGTACGACGTCGTATAATAATGGCGAATGTTATATCGATGTAGGGCTCCGGACAGCAGTTGTAGTAGATTTCGTTACGTTTACCAGGTACACCTAGTGAAGGTTAAATTCGGAATTAGATTTACAAAAAAAACAAAAGCTTGTATATCCTGCTCAGTAATATTGTACAATGTAACTAAAGTACCTTTTAAATTTAAATTTTCTTAAACTGTGACTTATTAATTTATAAAAAAAGCTTTAATACATTTTTACAAAAGCGCATAAGTCTATGTACTTAACTGATTATGAGCTTTAGGCTTTAAGCTGCTAGTTTTGTGATAGAAAATTCTTTTTATATGTGAAGATATGTTAGTAGTTGTGTAGTAAGAAAGGATTAACATGTGAGATTCAGAGGAGCGTATAAAAAGTGTTGCAACAGGAAATGCAGTGCATATATGATTTGAACATGTGTGTGTGTGTGTGTGTAGTTAGATTGTTTTAAATAAGTTTAATGAAATATTTATGTTTGTGCAAAAGTATAGTAGAGTAATGTTATATTAAGAGTAAGATGCAAGTGTTAAGTATATCATAAAAAGTTGGAGTATAAAGTTTTTCAAGATGCGGTAAAAATCTCAGTAAATAATTTTTATTAGCATGGCTTTTATTGAATAACAATCAGTTAATCTCAAAGAGTTCTTTCAATTCTTCAAATAATGTTAGACAGAAAGGTAGCGATAGTTAGACAGAGAGGAAGAGTAAAAGCGAGGAGAAGATTGCGATTTAGAATGTCAAGATATTGAAAACGCAATTGATCTCACCTTAGGATTTCAAATCAAATTAAGAAAAATATACCATTTGAGGTACTTAATTTGAATTTGTCTTAATTGTCACAGAAATTGGCCTTATTTGAAACACTCAACCGTTTAAAATTTAAAAAAAAAGGTGAACATTTGACGAGTGGCTTGAAATTCTGAAAAGAATGGTGAGTTTAAAAAGTTGTCTTTATCTTTTTATTTTTTATCATTTTATTTATAAAAGCAAATTATCAAATCAAAAATTATTTTTTGTCGGGGAATAAGACAAAAAAGACCTTCTTCAAAATATTTAATGAATTGTTTAACAAATTTTCAAATTTAGCATTGGTTAGTCTTTTCCAGAAATCAGCCAAAATGGACTGAAGAGCAAATATTACTAAGAACTGAAAGCAAGACAAACATGAAATTGGGCTCAAGGTCAAGTTAATGAAGAAAAAACTAATAACAACACACACAGAATAGACACACAGCAGAGTAGACACCAGAGATCTGCAATGAGTACTTATGAAATTATTATACTTAAGTCATGAGCAGCTATGGGCAGAGAGCGCTCTTAGAGCGTTGAGAATAAGAATTGAGAGCAAAGGCTTGTTCAAAACTTGAAATCAATTCTTTGCTATTCCCTAACTTACCCTCTCTCACGTTGATGTCCGCGTCTTTCATCCACAAACTCACAGACTTGATTTCAATTAAAAGGGGTCTAGCAAAACAAAACGCAACAACAAATTAAAGACGAAAGACAAACACAGAAACAACACAGAAGCTTTAAATGTAGCGGTGCCCATACCCGGTCATGAGCCATGACTAGTGTTGCAAGTGTGTATTTATACCAACTCAACAAAATACTTTGACTCATTCCCACCAAAACCAAAAAATACTCATAGTACTTCTCCACACCAGTGTTGCCAGATTGAGGTAAATTTCCCTAATTGAGGTAGTTTTCGACTCATTTTTTGGGCAGAGGTAAAAAAGGAAATTGTTGATCAAAAGTGGTAAATTTTGCGACAATAATAATTTTTTTAGACTTGTTAATGTTTTGAGTTATTGGCAGTACCGTTACCTCTCTGAACATACTCACAAGTAAATGGGGTAAAAGAAACAAGTGAATTAAATTCAAAAATAGCAAAACAAAATAGCCTGTAAGTCCCGGTTCATACATGTCAAGAGTTAACGGTCAACTTGTTGGTGAGAGATATTTATCTATATACATATGTATACTAACAAAAAAATTATAACATGATACAATTATAAGGCTCATATTGGGGAGCAGGGTGAGCTAGTTGTCAAAACCAGATGGTAATTTTGAGTTTTTCTAAGTGTTGTTGTTGCTTTTTTCGTTTGACGTTTGTAGTTCATATAGCTTTGTTGTTGCAAATTTCACAATTGAGCCTACCTTGTAATTGTATCATGAACGGTTCTTATCATTTAAAATATTTTTTAATTGTTTTATTTTGGGAAAAGGTAAATTTTCTCCGAAAGCTGTAAATTTTTTTCCAAATAGTGATAAATTTCAGTTCGTCTCTCTGGCAACACTGCTCCACACATGCGTGTCGACAAATTATTACTCTATTGGTTCTGGGTTAATCATCTTATTTGACTCACTTGTTCATGTGAGCGGAAAATAAGTATGAGGGAGTTGAGTATTATTTTGTGTTTTGCCTTTGCTTATTCTTTTTGGTGATTTGTTAACTTTTTCGTGGGAGAAAATTACGAGTTGAGTATTATTTTCTATTGTGCCTTATGCTTTTTGCAAAACAATTATAGTTTGTTTCAATAAAATTCAAATAACAAGAAAGCTGAACTAAAAATGATTCTAAGTACTTAAGTCATTGCACTGAACTCATGGTGTTTATTGGTGTTGTGTGTCATTACGGTATGCAAAATAAATACATTGAGTCAATGAGAGAGTTGAGCAGTGCACCGGTTCATATCAGCAGATAACTTAACTTATTCTGTTTTGTGTGCCGCGAGCGAACTAGTATGAGTGGATATTAGTGCAAATTCTTCATTGACTTAAATCCACTAACACTCTTTCTTGTTTTAGTCAACCAATGACTCAAAAACAAGAATAGTTGCAGGTCTCTGGTGGACACACAGCAGACTAGACAGCTATTTCGTTTGCCTCTTACCAACTCATCAGTAGTTTTGCGTGATTTTAGCTGTGGTCCATCCATGAACTTAAGCCTTTGATGACTGCTCCTGAATCGCTGAGAAATTCGCGAATCCGAAATTGGATTCGTGTTCAGCGACCTCAAATTAGTAAACGAAAGTGTCGCGAAAAATAACTTTTTTTTGCCTGCAAAGGTGTGAAATATCATTTGAACTACATGTTCCAATGGTTGTCAACGGTTCAAATGTATGCGACTATTTTCTCTCATTGACAATACGCGAGCGAAAAGTTTGAGATTGAATTTTGATTTTCTTCATGAGAATTCATTGTCTTTAACCTATGTATTTTCAAAGTTAACCAATGAAAGTAAATAAAAAAAAAAAAACCTTTGCATGGTGGTACTTAGACATCTATGTGACTATTGGTCTAGGAGATATTCCTAAAATTTCGTTAAAAAATTTTAAATAAGTAATATCTGGTATCTAATGGAAGGTTTAAAAATAACCTTTCCAGTGATGGTACCTTGACCTCTTTACGACTATTGGTTCAAGATATTCACAAAATAGGTTAATTTTTCCAAAAACGCTGATCTCTCATTCGATGCCAAACATTACTTCTTAACAAATAAATAGGGGGGAGATAATCGATCTGTTGTAATTTCGTCAACGAAATTTTTTGAGCTTTTTGGAAATACATATCTTCTGAACCAATAGTCGTAGAGAGGTCAAAGTACCACTATTGTAAAGAAAATTAGACTATTTTGTTTTCGTTATTTTATTTCAGTCTTACTGCGAATACGATCGCAAAACAAAGATCAAATTCTACTTGCGTCTTTTGAGTTATCACTTTGATTTGAGTGTGCCTAATGCGTACATTGGTTACAACAAAATCTCTACGTCGAATACTGATTTATTTTCAACTAGCATACTCGTTCCCAGCGTTGCTTGGGAGTATAAATATGATATGAAAACGTATTTTAAATAAAGACTCAAGAATCAAATATGTTTAATTCATTCTATTTTATTTGAGAATATTTCTTATTGAAATAAAAAGAGTGGCTTCTTATTGAAATGAAAAGAGTTTCACCTTAGTAAAATCAAAATAAATACGATATATTGGACTTATGGCAGCACTGCAGCAGAAATTAACTGAGTGCAACTATCCACTCAAGATGGCAACGCGGTGAGTTGTAGACTTTCACCTCTCTCTCTCAACAAGGGGCTTAATCTAGTGTTTGCTGTTATTTTGTGCTGCTTATACATACAATGGCAGCATGGATTAAAATGCATAAATTCTTAAATAATTAAATAAAAAGTTTTACCAAAAACGTAGTACCCAGTATCAGGGTCGCTTCTTATAGTAATTGAATAGTGAAAGGATTATTAAAATCGGTTCAGCGGTTACCCCGTGATTGAACGATAAAAATCCGAGAGAGCCCTTTTATTTAATAGTATAGATATCTACATTGGAAGTCCGCGAGGACTAGATACGTTCGCTAACTGCAAGATACTACATTGCGAAGTTGTAAGACAGGGCGATCATTATTTTTGCAAAGAAAATGATTGTTTCACTCTGTCCGAACATTATCTCTGTAAAAGTGAAACGGGATATAAGGATGTATTTTTTGCTCCAAACAACACAGAGACTATCGAACCAATGCTATATGTGCTATTTGCAAAAAACCATTTTGCCTCGCCAATGATCGAAACTGCTTCGAAAATCATAAAAAAAATGAAAGTTCAATGCATTGATCAAAACTGCAAACAAATTTATTTTTATTTCAAATAGATTTTTATCGTTGATGGTCATTGGGACATATAGGCGGAGGGACATTCAATCCCTTTTGAATGACAACTTGAAAAAAAAAATATATTGTCAGATTTGGTGGTCGCGTGGATAGTTGAAGTGGACTTTCTTTTTTGTTATTTTTCGTTAAAAGATTGCCCTCAACTTCTACAAAAATTTTGTACCTGTAGCTCCTCTCACACCCAAAATATTGCAACAAGAAGAAGGGGGAGAAATAGTAAAGATTTTTCGATTTTAGGATGGTCTGGTAGGCAAAGGGATGAATCTATCCTAGAAAATTAAGTACTTTCTGTAAGCTACATTCATTCTCTTTTGAATGATATATTATTATATATTATTATATACAATTACATAGTTTTTCCAGGAAAAGTGAAAGGGTCATCGGTATCCCAGTGGATGTCAATGGGTTAAGTTCAACTTATTGTGTCAATTTTCTGAGAACATTTCTACGAATTATTTGCCGAGAACAAATCTTTCTTTTATTAACTAGAGTTTTTATCGACCTTCGCTGCATACTTTTAGGAGGCAACCTAATCGTATTATATCCATTAGGCAAAGCCTTAATAGCATGTATCTTTCGAAGATTAATCACTTTATACTATTAACATAGTTTGCAGTTGTGTTTTGACGTGACAACGTTACATGTAACCGTGTAGGTTTCCAAAAAAATTAAAAAAGAATTTTTCAAAATACATCGTCGTTGTATGGAACTCTTAGGTCTATGATAAAAAAAAATGGTATGACAGTAAACTTTAACTCCCTGACTATATGACAAACAAAAAAAAAAAAAAAAAAAAATTCTAAACGTCTTCGGGATGCGGAGAGAACTGCAACGCAACTGAAAATTTGTTACATGAAATTATAACACGATTTGCAAAGCTGCTATGGTAAAAATTATTATATTCCAGTAAATGTTGGTTTTTAGCCCTTACGACAAAAATATACGAAAAATGCATGACGTCATAAGGCTGAGAGATCTGATCCAAGGTTGAAAATGCAGCTAACATGCAACAGCGTTGCATTGAATTATTATTCGGTGAATATATAAGCTACGATAAATGTTAAAAAAGGAAAATGATGAATTTATACTTGGCCTTATGACAAAAATAAAAAAAAAAAACAAAATAAAAACCTGACGTCGTCAGATCATGCCTAGTAACAGAACTTAAAATCGTTGCATGGAATTATTACTCACTCAGGAGACGTGCTACGATACATTTTATTTTATGACAGCATAGATGCGCTATTAAAGCTCACAACGAAAATATTAAAAAATTTTTTATCGCACTGATTTTTTTAAGGTGGCAACCACTTAATGAAAATGTTACTTTAATGAAAAAATGTTGCATGGAATTTTCACTCTGTGACTAATGGCTCAACGGTAAATTGTATGGAACGAAAATGAAGCTGAGGTTCTCGGTCACATGATAAAAATAAAAAGTAATGGTGTCATAAGGCCTTTCAGGGAACCACTTAAATTAAAGCACCAAATGTATGTAATAAAATAAATAAATAACTGGCCATTTCAGCCCTTGAAAGGACTTTGACCTAGCTTCTTATGATCAATTGTGTTGTGCGTGTTATTAAGTTTGTACACAATTGACCGAGAACCGGACCTACATGCTTAACGCCGACTCCGAACGGCGATGAACGGAAAGTTCTCGTTCTCAAGAAGCTTTACATGGCATTTTGATTACTCTCTGAGGTTTGCCATTGTCTGCAGAGAGGTGGCGGTCGTACAGAAAAATTATTTTAATTCAAATAATTTTCTGTCGCTGTTGGGGTTCGAACCTGGGTTTCCAAAGTTCTTTACATAGCGGCCACGCACTTTAACCAACTACGCCACGGACGCCACAATGTATGTAATAGCAAAAGAAAAAAAAAAAAAACAAACTAAAATTAAAATACGACCAGGTATTAGGACAAGGGTTAGGATATAGATTAGGACAAAGATTAGAAAAAGAATGGGAGCAAGGATTTGGACAAAGAAGAGACAAGTATTACAAAGAGCTGGACAAAGATTAGAGCATGTAAAAAAGCACCACGAAAAACCCAAAACAATATTTAGGTGAAGATCGGCACAAGGATAAGGACTAGAAATAAATCAAAGATTTATCAAAGACATGCTAAGGACAAGATTTAGGACAAAGGTTGGGAAAATAAGTGGGATAACGATTAGAAAAGAGATTCGAACAAGAGTAAGGTCAAGAATTTGGGCATAAATTAAATCAAGAGTTTGAATAACGATAAGGATGAAGACAATGTTGGGATTAAAGATAAGGAAAGAAAAGGAATGGAAAGGAAAGGAAATAAAAGAAAAGGAAAGGAAAGAAAAGGAAAGGAAAAGAAAGGAAAGGAAAAGAAAGGAAAGGAAAGGAAAAAAAGGAAAGGAAAGGAAAGGAAAGGAAAGGAAAGGAAAGGAAAGGAAAGGAAAGGAAAGGAAAAAAAACACGGGTGCGTCACTGGACACACGACAGAAGCGAAGCATATTCACAATTTCATAGATTTGATAATTTAATGGCTTTTTTTCGATTCGAATAATTTTTAAATTCAAAACTTGAAAATAACAAAGTAAACTAAAAAAAACACACGTTTATCTTCACACTAGTAAGTTTTATTATATATAATTATTATTTTTTTTTCTGTCACTTAGAAAAGCACTTGTCAACGCACTTTTGGTCAATTGTTAATTTTTCCTTCGCGCTATGCAAAAATAAAAAAAAAAATAAAAAAAAAATGCCCAAACAATGACCCAAACTACTGAACGCTGTTGATGACAGTGTGGAATAGAAGAATCAACAGTTTTGTTTTTTGCTACTTTTGTTGTTTGGCTAGCCAAGACACAATCCTTTGAAGAAAAGTCAACACACAATCCTTTCTTAAAGTAATACATTATAGTGATCTGCTGAAACATAGCTTTAGCTAATGTTTATTACTGAATCAACAAATTTATGAAAGGCTTTTAGCGTAATGGTTAGAGGAAAGTATCAACAAACGTTAGAACTGTAAGTTGTGGGTTCAATTCCTGCAGCGGGCACGAAATTATTTTTAATTTAACATTTTCTGGTTCAATTGATGCAAGCAGAAAACAATATCAATTCTAAGAAAAAAGGTGTCGGAAAAAAGTGTCGTTTTTTCTGATTTCACTCTAGCAAATCGCAGAACGAGGCGTAAAAAGCTTCGCTTCAAAAAAGGAAAGGAAAGGAAAGGAAAGGAAAGGAAAGGAAAGGAAAGGAAGGGAAAATAAAGGAAAATAAAGGAACAAGAATAACGACAAGAATAAAGATACGCAGCCACGTCAAAACTTACGGGTGTGTCCACGAAATAATAAAAATAAATTCGTGTCCACGAAACAGTCAACTTTTTTTTGAAGTGAAACTTTTTACGCCTCGTTTTTGAGACCTTTTCCTTATTGATGTTGCTATTTGTTTACGTCTTTTACAAGAAGAACTTTTTAAATAAATAAGAACTACTTTTATGCCGTGGGTATTGAACTCATATCTCATCGATTGATGGTTCTATACTCTAACAACAAAACTATAAGTTTTCGTTGCGAAACTTCGCTGATTCAATATTAACATCCCAATTCCGAGTGCTTGATAAATTCACCATATTGAATATTTATCAAGTATTGAGTATTTATAAAGATTTTGTATTCTGTCACAGAAAAAAAACTTTTAAATTGATAAATTTGTCAATATCTCATTTGCTATTGATAAATTTATAGACAGTTGTGGTAGCATAATATTAATAAAAATAATCGTTTTCTGCAAATTTATAAACTTTTGTAGAAAATTAGGAAAATGGAAGAAGAGAGAGAAGTTCGCGTATGAAGTGTTGTTGCTTTTTGCAGTCCTCTGTTTGCTTTTCATGCATCTCAAGCTGCCTCTCATGCTCTTTTCTCTGTTTCATGCTTTTAATGAGAACAATAAGCTGTTAACAGGAATTCACCTCCTTTGGTGAATTTCGAAAGCTTCTTATTCATCAAGTTTTCTGCATAATACTAATAAAGCTTTTGCTTGATAAAATTCTTTATAAATTTTATTGATAAATTACTTATCAAGAAAACGCAGAATAGGGCTGTCAAGTATTAACTTAAGCTATGTTACAGCAGATCACAATAATCTATTAAAAGGATTGTGAATTGCCTATCCTTCATATCATAAAATATCTAGTGAAAGGATTGTGAATTAGCTATTCTCCATATCGTAAATTTTCTATTAAAAGGATTGTTTATTGACTATCATGTGGCGTCCGTGGCGTAGTTGGTTAAAGTGCGTGGCCGCTATGTCAAAGAACTTTGGAAACCCAGGTTCGAACCCCAGCAGCGACAGAAAATTATTTGAATTAAAATAATTTTTCTGTACGGCCGCCACCTCTCTGCAGACAATGGCAAACCTCAGAGAGTAATAAAAAATGCCATGTAAAGCTTCTTGAGAACGAGAACTTTCCGTTCATCGCCGTTCGGAGGCGGCGATAAGCATGTAGGTCCGGTTCTCGGTCAATTGTGTACAAACTTAATAACACGCACAACACAATTGATCATAAGAAGCTAGGTCAAAGTCCATTCAAGGGCTGAAATGGCCAGTTATTTATTTATTTTATTATTGACTATCATTCATATCCTAAAATATCTATTAAAGGATTGTATATTGGCTATCTATTGAAATTGGCTATCATTCATATCTTAAAAGAACTTTTAAAAGGATTGTGTATTGGCTATTCATTTAACAAAAGTAGCAAAAACCAAGGAATTGGTTGAAAATAATATTTTGTTGAAATATGAATTAAATTTTTATTTTCTTCAACATAACTTAGGAGTCGACAAAATGAATTGGTCTCAATAATGAAATTAATAAATTTTATAAATAAAAACCTTATTCTTACTTGAGAAAAATCGCTGAATTGATAAGTTTTTTATTCAATACTAAAAAAAAAAGAATTTTATAAATGTACACCTGTCAAAAGGCAACGCTATTGAAGTTGCAAAAATCAGGATGCATCAAATTTAACAAAAAAAAAAAAAAAAAAAAAAAAAAATAAAAATTGGCGCTTTTTATATCTAGGAGAGCTCTGAAGCAACATAATATTGCTGCAATATATTGAAAAATCAATTTGCATCGATGCTGAAATTGAAAAACAAAGACAAAAAAAAACAAAAACGTTATTAGCCTTATAAAGACGGGCAGCAAAAAAACGTTGAGCATTTATTTATGGAAATTTTAAATAAAATATTTATATAAAAGTCTGAAAAAGAAACTGGCATCAAATAGTTGGGGAACACACGCACCTTTTATACTGCTATTTAAATGATGAATTTATCACATGAAATATGAAAACTCTTTAAAGCTTCTAAGCTTGCTATAAATAAAAGTTTTTACTTAATTTTTGTGGTAAGATTAGTGTTTTTTTTCTTCGTGTTTTGTTTGTAGTTTTTGTCATCAATAAATATTAAATGGTTTTTTTTTTTAAAAAATCCTAATCCTTTTATTGTAGCGCAAACTTTTGCTTACCTGCGAAGAGGTTGGGTGGAAAAAAGAAAAGAATCCAAAAACTTTCTCACCACAAATAAAGGTGGAAACTTTGCGGCCATGCTTTTTGCAATACTTTTTTTAAGTAACAAAAGCAAAACACAAAAAACAATATAAAAAAAATTGACAAAACTTTTTGCCACATGAACGAACTCATTGCTTAAAGTTTCGTTCAGAGTTTTGTGCGACATTTGCTAATGAAACGAAGTGATATTTGGCGATAGCTTTATTGCGAAAGCTTTAAAAGTTCTGCCCTCAGGCAAAACTTTTTTATGCGTAATCAATGAATACAGAGTGGTTGAAGAAATTTCAAATATTAAATTAGGTGCTAAAGTGTTTGAGTTGATTGCCTTTTCTCAGAGGCACAAGAACTAATTGACTCAATTGAGCTTTATTGCATTCGTGGCAATAGTTCTTGACATGTTTTTGTGACAATTTGTAGAAATAATTTTTGAGTCAGAATCTTGACTTTATTGGTTAAATGAGAGAGTCTTGAACTTTGAGGGAATGTAATGAAAAGATTTTTCTGTATTAACTCTCAATGAAAGCTTTCGACATTTTACTTATATTTTCTAATATTTTGATATTTTTGGATAATTCAACAGAATAAAATCATAAATATAGCTTGTCACAGGAAAAATTATGAGTAATAGCATGTTCAAACCGACTTCAATTTACGCGTTATTCGAAAAAAGCTTTTTTTTAATATGATAGTTCATACTGGCTTAACTAGTTTCAAAATGTCAGTTTATTTGTTTGTATTTTGAAAGAAATAAAAAATTGTTTATTAAAAAATATAAAAAAATAAAAAAAAAATTCAAATAAATATGCGACTCCGACTGCGGAGTCGGAGTCGGAGTCGAGGAATCGGAGTTGGAGTCTGTAAGGATTTTTGGGTGAAAGAGTCCGAGTCGGAGTCTTAGAAAATGCACCGACTCCAACTCCGATAAAAAAAAATCATTACCAATTTCTAACGAATATCGCCATAGAACAAAATCTTATAGAAAAATTATTAATTTTTAAAATTATGTTAATATGCAAAGGGCCCTATAGGGCCTGGTTGTTTAAAAAAAGTCGTCTGTTGGTACTTGGGGTGTCATTTCTAATTTTTTAATCATCACTATAACGTTGTGATTTTCCTTATTTTTAAAAAAGTACGGTCCAATGACGGTCAGAGTACATTGGCAGCTCTTGAATTGCCTCTGGCTGCTTTTCAGACCAAAGTCGGCAATTCTGTTTGTTAACGTACACATTGAGCCAAGAATGAGCTTCGTCACTAAAGACAATTTTTAGATAAAAAAGTCGATCTTAATCCAACTTTTCTAAGGCCCATTCACCACACAAACGAAGTTAGGGTAAGTCACCCGACTTCAATCCTTGCACCAGCTGTTTTTTGTATGGTTTCATACCGAGGTTCTTACGTAAAATGTCCCAGGTGGTCAAATAACACAAGCCTAATTGTAGAGAATGGCGACGAATTGACATATTGCGATCTTCATTGACACTGCCCGATATAGCAGTATTTATTTAAATTTAAATGAATTTGAATTACTTTCCTCATATTTTTAACTTCCTCATTTAAAAGATACATACATACAAATGCTATGCATAAGAAAAAAATAAATGATTTTTAATTTTATGGTCGGAGTCAGAGTCGGAGTCAGAGTCGGAGTCGGAGTCGGAGTCGGAGTCGGTGCTTCAATACTTGGCGGAGTCGGAGTCGTGATTTTTCGAACCGACTCCGCAGCCCTGGAAAAATTTGTCAAAGAATTTATTTGTTTGAATTAAAAACTTCAAATTAAAAAGCTCTTTTCAGATTTAGCTGCATTTAAAAAGCAAAAAAAAAAAGCTTTTCTGACGTTAGCGTGAACACAAACCAGTGATTTAACGAGTTTCGCAACGTGTTAGAGCATTTAACACGTTAAATTTCCAACAATAATTGTACGCATACATACATATATGTAACTTCATTAGAACTTAATTGGAGAATTCGTTTTTCGATTTAACTTCATTAAATTGATTTAACATAATTAAATGCTCAGTTTGAATATGCTATAAAGCTCTTTTTAAACTGAGCTTTTACTAGGCTACGCACAGGAAAAAAATATTTTGATTAACAATGAAAACTGTTAAATTCCATTCAACAGACGACTTTAACAGTCTTTAATATAGAACAGTCGTAAGTAAAACAGTTGTTTTATCAACATTTCAGACTGTTACTTTGAAAAATTTGACTGTTGGATAGGATTTAACCGTTTCGCTGTTAATTTCACTGTTAATTTTTTTTGAGTGTATGAATCAAGTTACCTACACAAAAATATTTAGACAACCATTGCTATTTTCTTCTCAACTCACTCCCACTACTCGCTCTCTCTCTTTCTCTCTCTCTCTCTCTCTCTTTTCTTTTATCTTCGTTCTTGTTCTTTCCTGCCTTGTCTACCATTTCAACACTTTTCTAGCTCTAACTGAAAATATTTGTTCTCAGTACGTCTAGAAATTTCTGCTTCCTTTGTTTTTCTAGGCATAAATAAGTTTAAGGCATACATTTAGGCGCTTTACCGTTGCCATTGACAGCCAAATACCACATGTGGTGTGTTTTGTGAGCACACTTTTGTTTTGCCCTATTTTTGTTGAACTTTTAATTTGCTAATTGCATTATGCTGCATATGTATGTGTGTGTGTGTGTGTGTGTGTGTGTGTGCGTTTACAATAAATATGTGTATGTGTGTGTGCATGTGTAATGTTTGTGCATTTGTTCTAACAAAGCTATGCGTGCAGTTCCAACCAAGTTGCTTTTGGTTTTTTATTTTTTTTTCTATTTTTCGTTATTTCTTTCACGCATGAATTCAATCCTGGGCTCTTGCAGTTCAAATGCAATTTAAACTCAAAACTTTTAAAGTGTGTTTTTTGTGTATGTTTTTTTGCCCTAACCTACAAATTACTCGGATACCGTCTAAGTTAAAGTTTTGCTGATATGTGCAGAAATTAGTGCTGCGCTTAAAACTATGCAAGAGCACTAAGTCAGCAGTTTTTGCTGCTCAAGTTAAACAGAAAGCTTTTTTTGTTATTTGTTGCATTTTTTAATATTCCGGTTACGAACCTAGACTCAGCATGCATTCATTTTCTAAAGCACTCAATATCATAATAATTGTTTTTATATTCGCCATATTTGAAAGCTTTTAACTGTGATGAACTTTTTCTTTTTTATTGGCTGCATAAAATACATGCAGTAGAATAATATTGCATACTTTTAGGCTGACTTCTTTCAACCTCATGCAAAAAGCCTATTATATGCAAAAAACCATTTAAGTAAAGCTGGATTGAAACAAAAATTTTATGTACTTATAGTGCCTTGTTTTTGGGCTATTTAATCGATATGTAAGAATGATATGAATGTTTTTTTTTATCTAGCAGAATTAATATATCTTATAATTTGTATATCCTGCCAATTTGAAGTAGAATAAAAAAGGGGTTTTTTTCATTCAATTTGAGCTGGCTATAGTCTGCCCTCAAGATAAATGACAAAAAGTAATAAACCAGGTCTTAATTATGTCTAGAGAATATAGAAAGGAGGAAGTGGGGTTAAAGCTAAGAAGGTGATTTCGGAATTCGAATCTGCTGAGATGAATGTCGAATTTGTTGATCATGTTATTGGTCAGACGAAGCATCCACATGGTCCAATCAGTCGCGAGAATAACTCTAGGTGGCACCTCTAACGAAATATCGATATAATATTTCGATAGTTCCAGCCTTCAAACAATACGTGTAAAAATTTCATGACAATCTAACGTTTAGTCCAGAAGTTGCAATGATTTAAGTGACGCTACTGTCAACACACGGGATTTATCACTTTTTTTTTATGGGAAAATATACCGTCTAAGCTGAGAAATGGCGTCGAAAGTGTTATTCGGACTCTGCTCCGTCAAAAGCAACCATTTGCCGATGGTATGCTGAATTTAAACTTGGTCATACAGACACAAATGATGCCGAACGTTCAGGACGCCCAAATGAGGCAGTTGTTCCACAAAATATAAAAAAAGTACACAAAATGGTATTGGCCCACCGTAAAGTGAAGGTGTGCGAGCTAGCTGAGGCTCTAAAGATATCGAAAGGCAGTGTGGGAACAATATTACAAGAACATTTGTCGATGAGAAAGCTGTTTTCCAAATGGGTGTCGCGTTTTCTCACACCGGACCAAAAACAACGTGTCGATGATTCGGAGAGCTGTTTGGCACTGTTATATTGGCACAAAGAATAAACATGAATTTTTGCGTCGGTATGTGACAATGGATGAAACATGGATGCACCATTACACACCGGAATAAAAACGGGCGTCAGCTGAGTGGAGAGCAACCGATGAAAGCAGGCGACTAAAAACGCAACAGTCGGCTTGAAAAATTATGCGATTTGTATTTTGGGATGCGCATGGAATTTTGTCCATTGACTATCTCGAAAAGGAAAAAACAATCAGCATCGATTATTATATAGCGTTGTTGGAGCCTTTGAAGGATAAAATCGCGAAAAATCGGCCCCATTTGAAGAAGAAAAAAATTATTTTTCACCCAGACAATGCACCGTGTCACAAATCGATGAAAACGATGGCGAAAATCCACGAATTGGGCTTCGAATTGCTTCCTTATTCATCGTATTCGCCAGATTTGGTCCCCAACAACTACTGGCTCTTTGCTGACCTCAAAAAAATGCTTGCTGGCAAGAGATTTGGCTCCAATGAAGAGGTGATGGCTGAAACTGAAGTGTATTTTGAGGCGAATCACAAACCGTTCTACAAAACCGCTATTGAAAAGTTAGAAAAGCGGTGGAATGAATGTATTGCTCTTGAAGGAACCTATGTTGATGAATAAAGAAGAATATTTGAAAAAAAATTTTTTATTACTTAGTCTAGGGACTTATTGGACCATACGTTAGTTATAGGTTCGCCGCAACCATAGCCGGTGCGATGAAAGCTGAGATGAAAAAGAGGTACAGACCTGAGGTTGCGTGGATTAGTATTAAGGGATATCAATTGAAGTAGTGTAGGGTAGTTCTGCCCAGTAGTTTATGAATAAAGAGAACATCGGTAACTACCCTGCGTTTTTCAAAAGTTTGCATATTAATCAACATCAAATGATCAGCATAAAGAGGTAAATTGATGAACCGGGAAGGCCACGTAATGCGAATCGAATGAATCTACGTTGTACAGCTTGGATACGCAGCGAATGAGAGACATATACAGGTGACCAAACCTGCCTAGCATATTCAAGTATGAACCTCACAAAGGTTAGATAGAGGGATTTCATAACGTATGGGTTGAAGAACTCCGTAGACCAATGTTTCACAAAACCAAGTGTAGAATTGGCTCTACTTATGACGTTATCAATATGGGACCGAAAATTAAGTTTCTTATCACAAATTATACCCAAGTCCCGCAAAGAACTTACTGAGGGAACAGGCTCGCCAAAGATGGAATAAGTTCGTGATGGAGATTGGAGTCTCTTCCGCGAGTATGTGATTGCTTGACATTTACGGATATTGCGTTCAATGAAATATTTTTGGCACCAAGAAAAAAAACTGATTAGGTCATCTTGACGGCGGCAAGAGGCATATATAGAAAGATTTGAGTATTTGATGACATCATCGACATCGACTTTTGTTAACACGAATAACAGAGGACCAAGGTGGCTGCCTTGAGGGACACCAGAAGTTGCTGTAAAAAACTCGGATTTTGAAAATTTAAAGAAGACATTATATTGACGTTCTTTAAGGTAAGATTTAATCCAAGCAATAAGCAGGGATTGAAAGCCAAAAGATTTCAGCTTTAGAACAATGTCGGGTATTCTGTAGCTCGCGGGCAAAGAGCTTTCTCTGCCGCCACACGTACGCTGCTAGAGCTTCACACGTACGCTGTTAGAGCTTCCCAGCGGGAAAAAGAGCGCTTCCAAAGGCATCTTGCAGCGCTGCTGTGGTAACAGCTCCTTGGCAATCCTCCTTGCCAAACGTGCTTCTTTTAACGCTGTCATGTCCTAGGAAGGAAGCAGTTCGAAGTTGATTACGAAAAAGAGAGGGAGAGAGAGAGTGGACAAAATTATATTGAGAGATGGAGTGAGCGGGGGATGCCCACTTTTGTGTAATGGAATGGATTAAAGCTGTGCATAGCGAGAGGTAGAGCAATGATTGAACTACGTTCCATCGCAAATTTTTTCTACTCATTAATAATTTTTTTTGTTGTCTATGCTCAAAGCACACTGCATAGTTAACTAGAAAAGTAGCCAACATTTGAACAGTTGCGTGTTTACTCGTTTTTGTTTTTGTTTTGTTTAAGCTATTACCGCTTAGCGTGCCATATGACTTTTGACTTTGAAAACTGAATCGCAACTGAGTAACAAATAGGCATGCACTAAACAACAATGGAGTAATAGCCCGAACACAATACGCGCGACGACCGGCAAGCGCCAATTGTCACTTTTTTTTTACATGTATTTCTTATGGGACGTATTTTGGAGACTTGTAGCTCAACATTGTCGCGCGACATTGCCGTCGGCTTAAATTTAATTTTAATTTGACAGGCAGCAAAAGCAAGTTTCCGCCATTGTTTACATTGGTTATTACTGGTCACATGCAGCAAACTAAACTGTTGTGAAATTTATGGTAGCGATGGTAGTGAGGGATGTTTTGTTTGAACTTTATTCAGAGTTGTTAAGTCTGCATTCATATTCAGAATAAGTACAACTGAATATCGACATAAAATTCCATAAATTAATGCAAAATTGATTTATAAATAAAATTTTAATTCACATTTAATTTTAAAAACTTGATTAATTATTCATTTCAATAAATAATTTTTGTTGTCAATTTTTCAATTTTTTTAGTCATATGAAAACTATACACAAAGAATGCAATTCACAAAGAATTTTAGAATTTGCAATTGATTCTTAATATAATTATATTTTAATCTTTATTAATTTTTTTTATTCATTGTTCATTTGTTATTCATTATTCATTACTAATTTCTTAGTTATTATTGATTTTTTATTCATTAATTGATATAAATTTAACGAATAATTAATAAATTTTTTAAATTTGAATGTGAAATAACATTTTTATTTATAAATGAATTTTGAATTCATTGAATAGATTCTTATTTCGTTATTCACTCATTCAACTTTTTGAAAATAAAATTAAATTGAATGGATTTCTTTTTCAGCTCTTTTCTTATGTGTTGTTATTCTAAACGGCAACTGTTGAGTCGGCTGAAAACAGCCATTGTTTTTTGTGTACTAGACATGCTGCTGAAGTTTGCTGGTGTCGCGTGTATTATAATCAAGTCGCTCAACATTTCTCTACAACGACAGATTGGAGACGTGCTGCTCGCCGTTCGTCGCGCGTATTGTGTTCGGGCTATAAAGCTCAAAACTTTGTCTCTGTGCTTGCTTGCTTTGAGAGAAACGCAAAGAAAATAAATATTCGAAGAGTGTGCTTCTTTCCTGCTGGCCCAGCAACAGTGATGAAGCGCTTCGATCGTGATTCTATAGGAGCTGCTGCCATTTTGGACCGCTGGGTTTTTACACACTTTTTTAATATTGGAAAGCTTTTGAATGCACAAATCCACATAAACGCCTAGATTGCGGTTGTGTTAGAATGCCCACCAAGAAATTTTAAGCGAGGACCAAAACTTAAAAAAACAAGAAACAAACACAAAATGTTGCTCATTGTTGTGTTTGGCAAAAAATCAAACAAAACAAAAAACAATTACAATGCAATAAGATCACATGTCACGCAAAATTACTCGACACACAAGTAACGGGACAATCAGCTTCAGCATCGACATCATCGAGTGTGCGTTATTTTATTTTGGCTTTGCATGCAATTGTTTTCGTAAAGTTCGCTGGAAAATGTGCTGAACACTGAACGAGTCGGTTTGTGTTGTTGTTTTTTGCAGATATTCTTTGATTTTGGCTCATCGCAAAGACAAAATTAAGATAGAAATAAATTTGTATGAAGGGCCACGCGGGCCATACGGGCAACTACGACAGTGTGGGAGCTTTTGTTGAATGCTTTGCTTAAGTCAGTAGAGACTACGTCAACTTCATAACCGCTTTCCAAAGAACATAGAGTATTTGAAACGAGTTCTGTCATGTTGGTAGTATTCGATCTTCCCTTGAGAAATCCATGTTGGTTAGGCAGAAGATGCTTTCAAATATTTCAGGTGTGCATGATAGTTTTGCGATGGGTCTATAGTTTGAAATATTATTCGTTGGCCCTTTTTTTGTGCAGAGGTATGATGTACGAACTCTTCCAGAACTTAGGAAAAATTGATTGAGAGATAGAGAGCTGGAAAAGAGAGCTGGAAAAGGGGATGAGTTAAAGTAATAACGAGTCTTTTTAAAACAATAGCAGGTAACCCATCGGGTCCAGGAGAGTAATCGTCCTTTAAATTTCGCAACTTTTATTTTACATTGGCGAGTGGAATATAACCCGAACTTAAAGACGGTTGGCACAATTTCTTAAAGAAGATAAGTATTCAGAAACCAGTTCATTATTATGACTTAAAAATGACTGACTGAAAAAAACTCGCAAAAAGATTTTCAATTATTTCAGGATCGTCTGAAGATTTGTCTGACAATTTAAGGGTGGATGGGTAATTGTCTGATATCTTCTTAACATTAATGAACTGGTAAAACTTTTTTGTGTCAGTGATAAGTTTGGTTTGGATATGGGCTAGATAGGATTCATAGATATGTTCACAAAGATAACAAAAATTTTTGTAAGCGGGAAGGTACCTCGTGAGGTCTGCAGAATACCTAGAAATTGAATAAATGCGCCAAAGTTTGTTCCTTCTATTCCGAAGCAAACGTAGCTCTTTATTATACTAGAGTGACGAAGACGAAAAGTTCTTTTGCCTTGTTAACTACGTTAACAAACAAAATTTCTACATCTGGGGCTCGGAAAACCCGCACGTTTTAGTCGAGAAGCCGATGCATCCACAGAGAATGACAGTTTGATACGGATTGTGGAGTGGTGGCATCATTGGACCACTTTTCTTCGAAAATGAGGCTGGAAACAATGTTTCGGTCAACGGTGGGCATTACAGAGCCATGTTAACCGAATTTTTTTTACCTAAATTGGAGACATGAATTTGCACGACCTCTGGTTCATGAAGGATGGCTCGCCATGCCACACAGCCCATGCTACAATCGATGTTTTGTGCACCAAATTCCCAAATCGTGTTATCAGCCGTCTTGGCGATGTCAATTTGCCGCCTCGGAGCTGCGATTTGACTCTTTTGGACTTTTTTTATATAGAACCGTGAAAGACCGATGCTATGCCAACAATCCGGAAACGATTTAAGCACTTAAGACCAATATCATCCAAGCAATTTGTAAGCTAAAGCCCGAAACCATCAACAAGGTCTTGGAAAATTGGAGTAACAGAAAGCGCTACAGCGAAGCCAGCCAAGGCACCCACTTGAACAACGTTGTGTTCCATAATTAAAGGGAATGTTTGCGCTCACTAATAAAACCATAACACATGGAAAATAATTAATGTTGTTAATTTTATTTCATTTAAAAAAAAAAAAACTTGTACATATTTGGCTCAACCTGTATACAGGTAAAAAAGCTTACAAGTTACAAATGCCTTGGATTTAATATAAATCAAAGTAGCTTCGGAAAATTATCGAACTTTAAAAAACTGAAAGCTATTTTACTAAAAGAAATATTTTTATTTATCTTAGGATCTGTCTCCAATAAAATTTTAATTGCATTCGAAAAAATTTAAGGAGCTTTAAATCTTATTGAAAATATTTTAAGTAAAATTTTAAATATATATGTATAAGTAAAAAAAAAAACTGTCATGGTATTTAATGACAGTAAATATGAATATTACTCGTGTAGATGTTAAATGCTTTAGTATTTACAGCGACCATGTTACAAAATGGCGTTATGCAATTAGCATTCCATAAAAAGCTTACCTACCTTTAGCCCAATTTGAATAAGCTTTTTCATTTTGGTTTTGTAACAAGTAAGTTCGTTAATTTTGCTTGTTAGGTAAAATTGACAAAAAAACTTGTTGTAAATTTACAAAGTGAAACATTTACGCGGGTATTTCGGACTTAAAAGCTTAGGCGCCCTTTTGATAAAGATTTATTAAATAAATCTTTGGTTTCTTGTATTTTTTTTTTGTTTGTTTTTTTTTAGAAAACCAGTTATGTTTTCGCTGTAAATGCAGCGACGCATGTGAGAACTCTGGTGAGGCGTGTCTACTTTATTCTTGAAGTTAAGAAAGCTAAAGTTTGCTAAAGCTTTATTTAAGCTTAAGTAAACAAAAGCTTAAATTTTCTCAAATTTAAGTTTATAAAAGCTGCTTTTTAAGTTATAGCTTTTTCTATATATAAATAAATTATTTAGTTTTGTTTGCTTAAAGGTGCTAATAGTGAGATGTTCGACAAAGAGCTGGAAATATATTGTTATGATATGATTGTATGTGTTCAAGTGTGTGTGTGTGTATGTGGGAGATAGAGTAAGCGATAGAAAGGCAATAGAAGAGAAGCTTAAATTATCACATCTACTATTTGAGAGTTTATAAGAGATGACATAAGCTCATTTAATAAAAAATGTTATCCTTGCATCTGTATGCATTTTATTCATCCCTGAAGCTATAAAGACTCCGCCATTTTGGATTTCTTATTAAATATAATATGTGCTGCAATGTGCCCGATTAGTACTATGGTGCGTCACAAAAAATAGGAAACATATATATTCCAATGATATGATCAAAAATGCAGTGCGTTGAAATAGAAGGTTGAAGATATTGTAGAACCAAATTGAAGATCGGACATGTACAATAAATAGGCTGTCCCAAAAAAAATTTTTTTTGCTCAAGCATTTTTGAAAGCTTTTGAAGTCAAGTATTTTTGAGATTTATTTCAGATTTTTTTGAAGAGGTTTAAAGGTCGCGCTAGTCCGATTTTCCCTAAAAATCGGGTTTTTCAGAGAATTTTTGAATTTCAGTCATAAGTTGGTCAATAACAGACATTTTCTACGCCTTTGAGTCATCATTTCGAAAGACAAATATCAAAACTTTACTTTAATGTAGATAAATCAGAAAGTGCTGCCAATTTTTTTGAACTTTTTGGTGTACCATATTTTATTTTTTCGTAAAATTTGCCAACAATTTTTTTAAAAACGCTTTATAACTTTTAAAAATTTCACCTAAATGAAAAAAAGTATTGATGCACTTTGAACTACGGTAAAGTTTTAAACAAATTTAAAAAAAAATTATTGATTTCACTCTTACCGTTCTGAAGTTATATCCTTTAAAGGGTTACAACCGTTGGTTGAATTGTTAAATCGTTGGTTGGTGCATCTTTTATGAAATTGCTAAACAATTCAACCAACCAAGAATGACTATTAATGAAGTAAAGGTTTTTATTGCTGATATATTGATGTCTGGATATGGAAAATATCCACACAAATGCCTTAAATGGTCTGATAAAAATGACACTCCAAAGCTACTTGCAAACAGCATGAGCCTCAACAGATTTGAAAAAATATTGAACAATTTTCATCTTAACGATAACTCCAAACTATAGAATAATGATCACCTTTTCATAATTCGACCACTAATTGATCATCTAAATGGAATTTTTCTTAAACATGGTGGATTAGATGAAAATATTTCTATTGATGAGAGCATGATTCTTTATTATGGTAAACAGTATACTAAGCAGTGTTTATATTTGCGGTAAACCAATAATATATGGGTTTTAAAATTGGGCATTCAATTCAAGTGAAGGATACATGCTTCAATTTGACATTAATATGTGTAGAAATTGGAATGTCGTATCGCAAGGATTTGGTGTAGGAGGCGACAAATTGGTTGATCTTCTTACAAAATCAAGTATACCAAGCAATAAAGGATTTAACGTAAGATAAAAAATGTATTGTAATCTTTTTTCACCTAGTATATATTTTAAATTTACGATAAAGGTTTTCATCGATGATTATTTCAAGTCCGTGAAACTACTCCGCCATTTGTCGAACATGAGTATCTGCACATCTGGTGCAATAAGAGATGGTCGAACTGAAAAGTGCCCATAAAAAAAAAAAAAAAAAAATAAATAACTGGCCATTTCAGCCCTTGAAAGGACTTTGACATAGCTTCTTATCATCAATTATGTTGTGCGTGTTATTAAGTTTGTACACAATTCACCGAGAACCGGACCTACATGTTTAACGCCGACTTTGAACGGCGATGAACAGAATGTTCTTGTTCTCAAGAAGCTTTACATGGCAATTTGATTACTCTCTGAGGTTTGCCATTGTCTGCAAAGAGGTGATGGCCGTACAGAAAATTATTTTAATTCAAATAATTTTCTGTCGCTGCTGGGGTTCGAACCCGGGTTTCCAGGTTCGTTGTCATAGTGGCCACGCACTTTAACCAACTACGCCACGGACGCCACAAAAGTGCCCATTTCGTAATGAAAAAGAACCGAGAGGATCTACTGAATACCATTTTTCGAAAAATGGAAACATACTACTTGTGAGGTGGTGGATGATAACAATGTCTTTACCTTAGGAACGAATTTTGATAGCAAAGAAATTGGATTATGTAAACGTTGTGGAAGAGGGCAAGGTGCGATAAAGATAACTCATCCGAAAGTATTTCAACATCATAATCTCGGTATGCTCAACGTTGATAAGATGGATCAGTTGGTGGCTATTTATCGTTTGCGAATTAGACAGCGTAAGTGTGGTGGCCAATATTTGTATATTTTTTGGATGCATCAGTTGTAAATGGGTGGTTGCTCATGCGGAAACTTCAACCAAAAGATCTAAATTGAGCGAGCTTATTAGAACTTGGACGCTATATAGCTACATCCTAGCTGGCAACATTTGGAGTGCGCTCAGCACAGAGAGACATCAGCCAGATTATTAACACTGATGTAGGATTTGATGACAGGAATCACTTAGTGGAATACTCTTAAACCAATAAACAATGTGCAGATTCAGAAGTCAAATTTTATTTGCCTTAAATGCAATTCGGGTCTTCATCCGAAAGAATGCTTCAAAATCTTCCATTCGCCAAATGCTGATAGAGCAAAAGTTCTCTTATAAGGAACACCTGTTAAGACTTAAGTTACTTGTTTTCTTTAAATAAAACTTTCAAAAAATATTTCAGTTGGTTTATTTAATACCATAACAATAAGATAATAACCATAAGAGCCTCCTACACTTATGGGTTAAAATTGACACTATTAAGATTAGCCGAAATAGCGTCTCTCTTAACAAGTTTATAGCATGTAAAGTGGTTCCGTGATATGGTAGAATGTTTAAGCACATAAGATATTATATTCTCTTCGGTTACGTTTGGCTTAAACGACAATAAGTGTACATATTTTTTCATGGTAATGACATCTAGTTCAAAACTATCATTTAACCCAACGATAGATTTATAGCGATTAGTTGAGTACGTAACATTATGTACCAATGTCCAATTATTAAAATCAGCATTAAAATGTTTCTCTTGAGAATTCAGAGAAGTATGAGCTTCAAAGAGAACGATAGGTTTAACCCTTTTTAAGACATAGGGGATATTTTTACCAGCAATATTTTCGTTTGAATATGCTGTGAGAAAATAAGTAGTAGGTATATTTGGGTTTTGCAGTGGCAACACTAAAAAAGAGCAGTCTAGCCAACCTTAAAAAAAAAACTGGCATGCGTTTGACATTTTCTGTTATAGCGAATGTAACTGTTGTCAAATTGTCGTAGTTTTTTCTACAAAACATTCTTTTCTGTAAATTTTTAAATGGAAAGAGGTAACAATTTATATTTTTATAATGGAATTCTGCTTGTTCTTTGGTGTGGTGCCTATAATTTACAATCACCATGATATTTTTGTTAGTAAGGACATTTACTTTAGTGGGAATATTGTCCCCACTACCCGAGAAATGTAATGCATGACCGTTCAAGTAATCCAATTTGTTTTAGGTTTCTCTGTAGGATGTCGCATTATTTGTATGACTATGACATTGAGAAGGCATTGCAGGATAGTTCGGAAGACGGATTTGAGTCTGATAAGGCAGAAGAATGCAATGTCAAAAAAATGCAAAGAATGCTGGCATTAGATGTTGATGCCTTGCCAAGTTTTTCTACGCCGGAACACATAAATTCCATAAAAGGTAATAGACCAGATTCAGGTTCTTCGACATCAACACCACCATTGTTTGTTGGACAATCTGGTAACTCACAGCTTGACAAGTCTTTGACAGCAGTAGCCCAGCAGATATCAGACCAACCAGACGAAGAATATTGTAATGAATCTGAATATGAAGATGAATGCTGGGGGAAGAAAATGTGGGTTTTCCGGCCAGATGCTGATGTCTTCGATGAGGTACTAATAACACCGAAGTACTTATTGAATAGAAGGCCACGTCCAGTAGCCCACTTTGGGAAATTTTTCAGCGATGAAGTATTTGGTTTGATTGTTTTTCAAACAAACTTGTATGCGGTTCAGGGAAGAATAAAGAATTTGACAACTCTTGACAAAGCAGAAATTCGCAAATTTTTGGGCATTCTTATAATCATGGGATATCACATTTTGCCCCAACTAGACTTGTATTGGTCATCAGACCCTGGATGTAGAGTAAATGAAGTGGCTGATGTTATGAAAGTAAAATGTTTCAAGAAAATATTGGAAGCACTTCAATTGAATAATAATAATAGACAACAGCCCAACAAAGGAAGTCCTGATTTTGATAAATTATACAAATTGCATCCTATTATATCTTTACTCACTGACGCATTTCAAAATAATGCCTCTAACTCATCATCATAGAGTATAGATGAAAGCATGATTCTCTTCAAAGGTAGATCCAGCTTGAAGAAGTATATGCCACTAAAGCCTATAAAAAGCGGATATAAAGTGTGCTGTTGATGTGACATTACAACAGGGTATCTATATAATTTTGAAATTTATACAGGCAAAACAGGCCAGGGACCAAAAGAGCGCCTGGGTGCTAAAATTGTCCAAAAGTTTTCAAGCAAAATGTCACAGGAAAAGTTCTGATGATAATTACCTGAAGTGCCTGTAGAAGTTCGATATAAAAAGATACAGCAGTTTCGACTATGTCGTAACACAAGACGGAGAGTTATTGAATTCGCTTTTGATGACATCTTTTTTAAAAAAATCATTTTGTAAGGGGGCTCCCATACAAATTTTGTGATTTTTGTATGTTTATTCCATACACCTGAGCATATGACCTTTAAGATAGTGCCGGAGAGGGTTAATATGCAAGACTGACCCCCATTACTTTTGAAAAAGGAACATTTTTTCGTTAAGCACCTATTCCCTCCGACCACTCCTTAGGGGGGCTCACATACAAATTTTATGATTTTTGTATATCTATTCCATACACCTGAGCATATGACCTTTAAAATAGTGCCGGAGAAGGTTAATACGCCTGACTGACCCCCATTAGTTTTCCGAAAGAAGCATTTTTGCCTTTGACAGCTATTCTCTCCGACCACTCCTTAGGGGGGCTCCCATACAAATTTTATGGTTTTTATATAATTATTCCATACACCTGAGCATATGACCTTTAAGAGAGTGCTGGAGAGGGTTAATATGTATGATCGACATCCATTAATTTTATAAAAGGAACATTTTTGCTTTTGACACCTATTCTCTCCGACCAATGTTAGGGGAGCTCCCATACAAATTTTATGGTTTTTGTATATTTATTCCATACACCTGAGCATACGACCTTTAAGAGAGTGCCGGAGAGGGTAAATATGTATGACCAACCCACATTACTTTTGCAAAGGAAACATTTTTTCCTTTGAAACCTATTCTCTCCGATTACTCCGTAACGGAGCTCCCATACAAATTTTATGGATTTTGTATATTTATTCCATACACCTGTGCATATGACCTTTAAGAGAGTGCCGGAGAGGGTTAATAAGTATCACCGACCCCCTTTACTTTTGTAAAAGGAAAATTTTTCCCTTGGGGACCTATATCCTCTGACCACTCCTTACATTGGCTCCAATACAAAAACGCAATAGTGGCATATTAATTTTGTCACTCTGTTTGTAAGGCCCATAAAGAGGCGTAGGTATAGCAAAGTGTGTATATTCTTGATCAGCATCACCACCCAAGTGGACTTAGCCATGTCCGTCTGTCTGTCCGTCCGTTTAACTCCGCCTGTTTTCACGAGCAGCCTGTCCAAAGCCAGGATAAAGGAGGATGGTTGCAGATATAAGGGGGTTTTCTAATCCTTTTGACCTTTATATCTGTGTAAAAAGAAAAAGGCCCACCTTGAGCCTGCTGTGTGTCACGGCTTAATCTTGGAGTAGGTTGGACTATATGCACATAGCAATAGTGGCGTTAATACCTATGAATGCAGTAGCAAAAGCAACAAATAATTTGTTAGCACGGGAATAGTCATCCACATAGAGTAGCCGTTGATATATCATCGACCTCAGTTGGAGCGTAAAGTTAGTGTTTAACACTAGAAAATGCCTGTATCTTCGGAAATAGGTGAATTGTTGAGACGTTACCCTAGTTTTCACATTAAATTGTGCTAACGACGGTACGTTCGAAATTACGCAAATTAGTTACTTGTTAATGAAATGCGTTACGGAGGAGGAGTAGTATAATAACAGTACGTTGTACTGGTTATACTAAAGAGGTAAATTTATTTTTGCCTAGCCAAGTACAATTTAGTGACAGGACGTCACAGTCAAATATAAGTATTAGAGGAATACTTCATTTACCAGCTGATAAGTTGGTGATATTGATATGGTTATTCATCGTGGAACCTTTTGCCAGGGTGACTATTGTGGGCTGGCCCTTCGGGGAGTTTCGTGCTGGCTGTGGTAGTTCAATGTCGCGAACAAGACCTATGGTGGTCTGGCGTGGAGTTGCGTTTGTTTACAACCGGGTGGCAATTCCTCAAATTGTCAGAGATTTTAGATGGGTCTCGTTTTTAACCGATAATTGTGGATGGTGATAACACTAGCCGTCCATGATTGGTACTGTTGCGTTCCAATGCTGGTAACTATCCATACAGTATATTTATTAATTTAAATATACAACTTAAGTGTGGTGTGTATCCGGTATTGAAACTACTATAATGGGGCGTTGGTCGCGTCTGGAGTCATGGAGGTAAAACACAGGAAATTCATTTTCTGGGTATCATTTCCATGAACCACGACTCCTCGTGTCAAGGGGCACCGTGGAATTAAGCCCTTACGGCAGGTGTCTACGTAAACCACTGAAGGATCTCTGTCCGTCCGTTCGTATGTAACTTATAAGTGCTAAAAAGAACAAATTGAGTACGCTCGAGTTGCAAAACATGTCCCGGAACTATATAGTTCCGCAGTTCCATTTGATTGAATGAAACTCATGCAACTCATATGCAGCAAATACACGAACCATGCGCAAAGCAAACGGAAACATCAAATGTTGGCTTATTATTTCACGTAATTGTGTAAAATTTATATAAGTTAGAGAGTTCAAACATGAATTTTTCTCCTAGTGAGGATCAATCAGACCAACAAGTGCTAACATCAACATTGTACGATCAGTACTTTAGGCACACCAAAGGCTCAAAGTGTGACCTAAGAATGCTATCAACCGCCGCTTGATCACTATCAGCCGCCCTACTAACCTCCGAGAATGACGTATTCTACGTCAAAATGTAGGCGAGCATTTGCCCGCAGCTATGGAGAACTACAGGCGCTGCAAGATCTGCAGCACAAAGACGAAGGATAAAGGAAGCAAAGTAAAATGCTGTAAATGCAATGTCACACTTTGTATCACGCCTTGCTTTGCGCAATTTCATACTGCACAATGAGTCTCTGACGGAGATATTTTTCCCACCTATTTTTCAAAATATTCCTAAGAAGTTGGTTTTTTTTTGTAAAAAAGCACCACTTTTTTATGTAATAAAAATATTTCAAAACCAAACACAAAAGTATTTTTATTCTTCTGGTTTCTTCTGCCTTGTAATAGGTTAAGCAACACCATCTGCAATTTTACTTAAAACAGCAGGAGAAGCACAAGAAGCATACGCATGATGAAAAACATCAATATTCATGTTAGAAGCAGGAACAACAATAGATGTCTGAGAGTCATGAGTTGTGAGAGTCATGAGGTTTTTATGAATGAAAAGTTAATGTAATCCACACTTCCATAATGCACCTTCAGCAAACCTCATCGGTTGGTCCCACAACTTACATTTTTAGTCAAAGATAATGGGACAACGCAAGCATATTACAGCACCATGCTCAAATTCTGAAAAAAAATTAATGACAGAACTATTTTTTCGTTTATAAATCACCACTTCATAAAATACTACCACAAGCATAATTTATTTGTGGCACCTTATAGCACATATCGGATATATAACAGCACATATTTTTTTTCTTTTCTTTCTTTAGCCTCCATTATAAAATGGAGAATGATCTTAAGCATATTATCCTGCTTCGCCCTTATAACATTACATGAAAATAATTTCCTTGTCAATCTATCTTATATGTTATTAAAATTTTCTTTTCCTGTCTTCGAACTTTCTTCCTGTTTCTTACCCTCCATTGCACAGCACTCAATAACTTTAACTAAACTTTACTATTTCCTGGTACTTTTTCATTTCCTGGTACTATCCTTTTTTTGTTTTTGTCTTGTGGCTTTAACATTCAATTGAAAAATGTGCACATAAATCAAGAGCGTGTTTTTTTGTTCTCTCCACATTCGAACAACTCTGAGTCTCACTGCCAGCCATCAGGGTTGCACATAAGGAGTGGAGCTTTAATGTGTATGTGAAGGTATTTAAAAATCAACGCATTGTTGGAAGTGATTATTTGTGGGTGCAAAAAGCAGCTTTCAGCTACTTGAAGTGCAGCTCACGTATTTTGTGTACATTTTGCTCTTATGTTTCACAAATTATTTATTTGCTCGCTGGCAGCTTTAATTGCTCTGCTGCGTTCACCCACTAGTTATTCTACTGCTTTTGACTGTAAAAAGTTCAGCCCTGAATTTTAAGTCTTAAAAACTTGTCTACTTAACTCTGGGTAGAAACTTTCTCAAATTGATTTAATCTAATCTTCAACACACACAATGGGGGGAAGGAGAAAGGGGACAAAGAATGGGAAGATACAAGCTCAAAAACAACTTCCGCTGTTCAGCAGAACTTCCGCTCAATTGAATAGCGCATTGCGTTGCTTGTTAAGCTTTTTGAACATTATTTTCCCTACACTATGTTGCAAGAACTATTTGTGTTCAACTTTTTTTTTCTCTTATGAATTTTTCTACTTTTTTACTACTCTGCTACTTTTATTTCTGCTCCTATTTTTTAACTTTTTATTCCCGGATACTTGTTTTTTCCTACCAATTTTTTATATATTTTCTCATTCTTTATTTCTCTTGTTTTTATATGACTTTTTTGTTTTTTTTTTATATCTTTTAGCAACACACGCATTTTGCTTACTCACCCAGTAGTTCCCACTCGCCGTTGAGCACGTAACTGCTGATATCTCCGCCAGCTTCATCTTGTAATTGTAAATCCAGCTGCCAAGTGCAGAGATAGTAGTATTTTATATAAAAAAATTTTCATATTTTTTTTTTGTTTTTTGAATTTACATAAACAAAAAAGTATGTATAAATAAATAAAAAGTATGGAAATTGATACACTTTGTTGTGTCCCATGCAACAAACCCCTTTGAGTGCTTCATCATCATCATCATTATCATCACTATCATAATCATCGTCATCATCATCATGACACCCCACATGCTATTCTCTCAAACCTGAAATCCATCATATGTCCAGCTGCCGAATTTCATCTCGCATCGTTGATCATCGAACGGAAACCACGTGATGTCGATTTTACATGTTGACTTAAATATGCCCGGCGGCACATACAGACACGACCCGTTGTTGCGTACAACAACATTCGTTTGATACGTTCCATCGAAACCTTCATCGGCACTGTTGTACATCAGCACATCCGGTTTCCATATCCGATGCGGTGGTATCCGCAAATCCTTAACGCCACCATAGTCCGAAATGTTCCAGCGCAGATTCATGTCGTTCCATTCCTACGTGTGTTGGTGTGTTTGTTTGTTTGTATAGCAGAAATCAGCATACATAAGTAATGCACAAATATAGAATAGAAAAAAAAAGAAAGAGAAGAGTTAATAAATCTAGGCCAACATATGTTTAAATTTCTATTCCATAGTTTAAGGTCACTACACTATGTTTTGTCTTCGTTTTTCTTAAATATAGTTTTTTTTAGGTTTATTTTTATGTCAATGAAATGTAATCTCTCTAAGAGAGAATTGCTTAAACAAACTAAATTTGAATATATAAAGGGTGTCTTTTTTTTAGAATCATAGAACTTTTCTTTCAAATAAAACACAGAAAATTCATAAAATGGCCAATATTTTGGCTTTATTACTTCGAAAATTTTATGGTATTAAGTGTTTGAATACAGTTTCGGGCATATGGCCACCGCGACTGCGTCTGACCACCCTGTCAGTCCAATTTCTCACCACTTTTTCCAGCATATCTGGCCTAATCTCGCCAATAACGCTGGTTAGTCGTTTCTGGTTTATCAGCATAGGCCATTGACTTGACGAAAAGTAGTCTAACGAAGACAAATCACATAACCTACGTGACCAAGCGACAGAACAATTTTTTGAAATGATTCGGTCACCATAAGTTCCTCCTAATAAAGTGATACATAGTTCCAAGCGCTGTATGGCTTCTGGCACCGTCCTGCTGGAACCATTTTGCATATAAACGATTGATAATGACGTGGGGACGTTATGGATGACGTTACCATTGACGATAACGTTGTCTCCATCATCAGTTTGGAAAAAATATGGACCAATGATGCCTTCGGCACGCAAACCAGACCAGACAGCAACTGTTTCTGGATTGTGAGACTGGTGAGTCTCTTCAGGATTGTTCTCACTCCAAATACGATTGATACGTAATATTTATGTATCCGTTAAGCTAGAAATTTAAGATGTGTGGTGTGCTCTGTAAGTTTTGCCGCACAGAACGCGAATTTTTTAAATAAATTTCCACCGGCCATGTTGTTTAGTGATTTGCTTGTGGTGAGTTTTTTCTGCCATGCATTGATGCCAACAACTTAATACATCGGATTTGTTATTTCTTTCAAATTTGGATCCAATATAAAGGATAGTCCAAATGCAGGTATATTTTTTTTAATCATATGCTGCGATTTGCTGCAATTTGATTTTTTTTTTATGTGATGCAGTTGGGTTTTTTAATGATGCTTTGTGGATAATTTGCAGACCCTTAAGGTAAATTTCATCCTATCCAATTGTGAGATAGAGCCGGAAACGTCAACAAGGTCTGGGATGAAATGGGGTTCCATAAAGATTGGGAACGTGTTGCATAATAATCGTTTGGAACCCCATCGGTGATGTAAAAATTTCGATACTTATCTTTATGTCAGAACGGAGAACTGTATCCTTGAGACAATCCCGAATAATCCTTATCAGGTAAATAAGGATATAAGAACGGACTAGAGCTTCCAAAGTTCTAGTCTTATTTACAAGATTTAAAGCGCATCTGATATCGAGTGTTGTAAGTCACTGTAACTGAGATTGCATCAAGTGACATATTCTTCACTGTGCCGAATGGAAGCCATACTGTTAGAAGGTTATGCTTTCCAAGCATCTTAAATCACATCCTCAATTCTCTTACTTATAAGCCGTTCAAGTAAAGGGTTTTCCATTAAGGACTTGACAACTTTTTTTATAAATAAAACGCAAACCATTTGAGATATTTCAAAAACTTTATTATCGGCTTGAAGTACAATCAAAACATTTATGAATAAAACTCGACTTCGTTCATATGGCCACCGCGGGCACGTATGCAGCGGTCGATTCGTTGGACCCGATTTTCGATGACTCGGCCACACCATGTAAGCTCTGAGCTCTTCCAATGTCATCGGCTTGTTGACATAGACCAATGACTTGACGTAGTCCCAAAGAAAATATGCTAGAGGCGTTAAATCGCACGAACGAAGCGGCCAATCGACTGGCCCATTTCTTGAGATAACACGCTCATCAAACTTACTCTTCAATAAATCGATTGTAACGTGTGCTGTGTGGCTTGTGGCACCGTCCTGTTGGAACCACATTTCGTTCAAGTCCAAATCTTCCAATTCAGGCCAAAAATAGTCGGTAATCATGGCGCGATAACGTTGGCCATCCACAGTAACGTTACGATCGTTATCGTTGACGAAAAAATATGATCCAATGACGCCGCCGGCATGCAAACCGCACTAAACAGTTATTTTTTGTGGATGAAGTGGTGACTCATGAAGCACATGTGGATTTTCACCCGACCAATAACGCATATTTTGCTTATTGACGAACCCATTGAGCCAAAAATGATCTTCGCCACTGAAGATGATTTTGCGATGAAATTCATCATCTTGGCGCATCTTTTCCAGAGCCCAATCGAAGAACGTACGTCGCTTTAAATGGTTCATCGGCTTCAATTCTTGAGTCAGCTTGATATTGCATGGGTGTAAACCAAGATCCTTACGCATAATTCGCCATAAAGTGGCCTGGGCGATGCCCAATTTTTGAGAACGCCGTGGAATTGACTGTTTTGTATCGTTTGCTAAGGACGCCTGAACGGCAGCTATATTTTCGACACTTCGATCAACCCGTTATCTCACTGGCACGGCAATATCACACAACGAATATGTAGACTCTAATTTTTGCACTAAACTTGTTATTGTCTGTCTACTAGGGCGAGAATTACGACAGAAAATTGCAGTTAACACTCTTAAAGCTGCTATGACCGACTCCGAATTTTGGTAGTAAATTTTTATAATTTGTAGACATTGTTCGTTCGTTTTCTTTACCATGATGAAAATGTTGAGTTTACTGAATAAATTGACAGTGACAGTTCCATGATTAATGTAAGGGTACGTTCAGAAATTTAATTCAAAGTTGTAAAGTCCGTATTGGAAAACCCTGTATTTTGCCAGTTGAGCATGTGTATAGACATGGAACCTCCATATTATTAATATTCTTCAGGATCAGCTATTGTTATTCTTCCACTTTCATGGGAAGAAAGGCTATTTTGGCTTTTTTGAGCCCTTTACTCTGGACTCCGTTAGATCCAGGGGTCCCGAAATTCGTCGAAAATTTGTACAGCTCTTCTTAGAAGCCTATCACTGGTTATAAGTTTAATGTTTTCTTACTCTATTTCATTCCCTGTATTTAAATTTCGGTCGATTTCTGTGTCGTATTAGACGTTGGTTGCCTAGTCTTTTAAGCAAAGTCCCAGAGCTGCTGGTCACATTCCGATTTTATCGTAGCATCAGGGTTTTCTCTTTTTTGACACTTGAGACCTTCAAACGCAACTAGTTTTTCACGAAATCTTCCGTATTTCTCGAACGACAGTAAACAGACAAGACAGAATATTTTCTCAGTCCTTGGTAGATTTAAAAAAGACTCTCAGCCAGAGACTGGCAATCCTGGCGTGAAGATATTTTAAGCATATATCTCCAATATGCCGTAGCTATCCAGTGCTTAAAGTAATGACGTCTAGGATAGAATTCTAGAAATGCTTGTCTTCGTGGATTTGTTCTTGAGCAGTTTTAAGGATTAAAACACATTAAGGATTAGTTATCTACCATTTGCATTATCTACTTTTTCTTTCAAAACATTCGTGGCTACTTGTAGCGTAGTACTTCTGGATAGGTAGCAGCTGTAGATAAAAAATGTCTCAGTCTGACCTTCACGTAGAATTTCGTATATCCCTGATAACTTATTTGATACCAGCCTAGACCATAACTCCACAAGAATGCTTTTTCAGATCTATCCCTGATATGTTGGTGCAAAATGGCACGCTAAGAATGCTGATACCAACGTTGCTTCGCATACATTGTTCTTGAGCAACGTCGCAGTAGTTATGGTTAAGATACCCTATTAAAGTATAAGGTGGCAAAGCATCAGAACGAATACATAGTGCTCGTTGTCATGTGCTTTTTATTAGCCTTTTTATAATCCGAACAAAACATGCATTTGTCCACGTGGTCACATTCATTGGCTGAATAGTTGAAGTTGACTTGCAATTTGCTACTACATGGCCGAAATCCATGCATTTGAAACACTTCTCGGGGCTTAAGTAAACTCTTGTACCACACACGATAGAGTAAATTCTGACATTACCGGACTAAACCAAATTTAAGCGCTTTTGGATAACTAATTGCTGCTGTTTGGATGTTTTTAACTGCTTTTCGTGGGCTTAGTTCAGGAGATTTGGTTTTATAGTGACTGGAGAACGTCTTGTTTCGTGGTAACCTCATTGATGTTCCTAATTTGAATTCTGAGTTAGACTTGGGCGTTGCATCCTTCCACCACTTAAGTGCATTTAGGAGCTCTCTAGATGTTGTTTATTAAGCCTCGAACGTTTTGGCTAAGATCAGTTGCGGTTCAGCCTTCACTATTCTGAAGACGAAAGCATAAGAAGCTGAGGCTTTAATTTGTCGGCGGGATTCTACAGAGGTCGTTTTATTGCTTTCCTATGTATTTTCTGAAATTAAGTCCAATTGTGACGCCCAAGATTTTCCTGAGAACTAGAAACCATCTACTGAGTTGTGAGCAGTAAATCTTGTTATACAGGGTGGGCCCTTTAAACTTTCGGCATCTGGCAACCTTATAACTTTTTCTTTTATTTTCAGGCTGGCTTATGACACCCCGCGTTCAAAGCGACAGTCCATGTGAATTTGTGGTACGGAAGAGTACACGCCACCACAACGCGCTGTAAGCGTGTAAGCTTTACATTCAAAACATGTTCTCAATTGTGAAAACGCAACGTGGGTATCGTGCAAAATAGCAAGTGAGGAGAGCGTCTTTAGACGATTAGGTTTTACACCAAAAATTAATAGCCATCGGTTATCTTAGTAATGCCATAATCTTAGTCATCTTAGACATCACCCGAGGCGGTCTGTAAAGGTTGAGGCTGTACAGGCCAGCATTGAGAGACCACCGTAAATATCCACTCGTCGCCATTCTTGCCAGTTGGGCATCCCTCGCACGTATCTTCGTCGCATGATTCGTGCTGATTTAAAGTTATTCCCGTACAAAATCACTTGGATTATGCGAAATTTCGTGGTGAACATGGCTCAAATCGACATTGATTTTTTTGGCACAAAATTATAATGAATGATGAGGCTAACTTTTCTTTGAATGGGGTCATGAATAAACAAAATTGTTGGTTTAACGCCAATGAAAATCCTCAAATAATTCACGAGCAACCTCTCCACCACCAATGAGTGTCTGTTTAGGCTGAAATTTGTGCGGAAAGGATAATTGGTCCATTTTTCTTCGAAGTCGACGTTGGAACTGCCATAACCGTCAATGGAGAGCGTTATCGAACCATGATAACAAGTTTTTTATGCCAATTCTGACTGATAGCAGCAAGGACAACAGTTCACACAGCCCGAACCACAATCACTTTATTGCGTCCTTTGTTCCTCGGTCGCCTAATTTCGAAAAATGGTGATTTTACTGTTATCCGCGATCGCCCGACTTAACCCTTCCAGACTTCTTCCTGTGAGCTAATTTGAAATAAAATTTGATCACCTTTCGCTCTCTGACGGTGATCATTTACGCAATGATCAGATCAAATTTATATGGTTCAAAATAAATGAAAAATCATTCCACAGCAAATAATTTGTGTTTTCTTTTTACCAAAAAACATCTTTAAATGGCCCACCCTGTATGTGCTCTGTACAAAGGCGTTTTCATGTCATAGAATTTTCTTATTGAGCGCACTTGGACTGATTTTGGGCTTGACGAATCTTTTATTCAGAGCTTTGTTCCTTAGAAAGTTTCTAAGTAGGAGTTTTAAGAATCCTCTTTTTTTCGGAAGGCGTCATCGGATAATTTCATCTTGTTCTCTTTGTTAAGACTCCAGCCGTAGGGTGCACTTCCTCAATTTGCGTTTCCACAATCTGCAGTGGTCGTGGTTGGGCTACTTCTATTTGGTGGTGTCATATTAGGACACGCTTTCTGATGTATGGCTGTAATTTCTTCCATGAGGTGTCTTAAAGGCTAGTGGGGACTTCGTCGGTGGGAGGGGCGGAAATTTGACGATAGTATCACCTTTTTATATCATATCATAATATTGTTCACTGATATTACCTGAGTGAGTCATTTGTCGTGATTTGAGAGGCTGGGAGCGGTCGCATATACTCGCTTGCCATGTGAGTCGTTTTCTTTGAACTGATGTACAACTTTTGGGGATCTTTTGAAGGGTTCTGAGTTTCCCAGCTTTTTCAATACTTCTTGTACGAGAGTACTTTGAGATTTTAGTGACTTTTTGAATTTCCCGTGTTGTACCTTAAAATAGAACACTGGTCCTGTTGACTATCATATGTCAATGACTACTCTCAAATTTTCAGCAAACTGAGCTATTGAGTATGTCTTTGACGACCAATGAAAGCAGACAATCTTAGAATTTCTACGAAAATGAAAAAGGTAAATTTCGTATACTCAACAATTATTATTTTGTGCGTAAAAAAAACCATCACCGTAACCAAGAAAGGATTAATAAATACTATGGGGACTCTGTGAAATCAGTTTTAATGGTTAAAAATGATTTACTGAATTCCGTTGTGGTCGTTCGAGTACAAGTGAAGCTGAACGTTCAGATCACCCAAAAAAAGGCGCCACGTCAGAAATTGTCGATAAAATTCGTGAGGTGGCTGTAGTTGTAGGTATCTCAACTGAATGGGTAGATTGTATTTACATGAATATTTAGACATGAAAAAGCTATCCGCGCGCTGGGTGCCGCGATTGATCGTACTAGACCATAAGCACACCCGTGAAACTACTTTAAAGTAGTATTTGACAATGTTCAACTGTAATCCGAAGGAGTTTTTGTACCATTTCGTAACCGTAGACGAAACATAGATATATCACAATACACCAGACACCAAGGAACTTTCAAAGCAATGGACTTCACCGAGTGAACGTGCACCAAAGAAGGCCAAGGTGGATCTGTCGGCCAACAAGTTTATGCAAATAGTCATTCAAATCGGTTATCTTGTAAAGGGTAAAATGATCACCGGCGATTATTATTCACAGCTGTTGGAGAGATTTGATATTGATTTGAAGCAAAAACGACCGTAATTGGCGAAGAAAAAAGTTCTCTTCCACCATGACGACACACCGCCGCACACATGTGTAGTCTCCATGGCAAAAATACATAAACTGTGCTATGAACTGCTAACCCATATACCATATTCTCCAGATTTAGCACACTACGACTATATTCAAACCTGAAAAAATAGCTTCGCGGTAAGAGATTTGGGTCGAGTGAAGACATCATCGCTAAAAGAAACGCCTATTTTGAGAACCTTGATAAAAGCTATTATTTGGAAGAAATAAATAGGTTGGGAAATGGACTAAATATTTCGATCTTAAAGGACACTATGTTGAAAAAATAGACATTTTTTAAAAAAGTTACTGACTTATCAAATTACCCTCGTAGTATTATCTGTTAAGGTAGCCAAGCTAGCGGTAATCGGGTGACAATAACTAAGAACCCGCTTGCTTACTTCTTAAAGCAGCTGGTGCTATGGATCCGACTTCTTGTACCATTAAATTCTTCATTTTTTAATTTAACATTTTGGAACTTTCCAATACGAGCTAAGTCGATCCGTCCAGAAATTTCTCCACTGCTCGGACAAGAGCGCACTTTAGAGACTCGATATTTGGGTGTTCAGTAGAGCAAGCCATACCCTCTCACACGGACTACAATTTGTAATCCAATTGGTTCAGGTCTGGGCTACCCGCTGGCCACTAATCCGTGGAAATGAAGTCCTATACATAGATTTTAAGATACTCTTGAGTCATTCTAGCCTTATGGGCCGGAGCAAAATCTTGTTGAAAGGTTCACGGCTTGTTTTGGAATAATGTTGTATAAAGAGGCTTCACAACCAATTCCAAAATATCAGATTCATACACTTTCACCGAAGTTTTGACTCCTTTGTCACAAAAATGGAGCTTTCATCACCATCATAGCCAATTTCCACCCAAACAATCACAAAAGCTGGGTGGTGACCTCTCCCGGAATGAGTTCTCTGTCATGTTGATAGCATACACTCTATCATTCCGTTTATTGAACGATTCTTCTGCGTTCAAAATCTTTGCGTCAGTAAACAGAATTCGTCTGTGGGCATTATCCGAGTGCTTGAGAAGTAACGCTTTCGATTTTCGCTTACGTTGTTTTTTAACGCTACCGTGAGATTGTGGCCGGTGTGTTTTATATGCTCTGAGCCTCAAGTCATATTTAAGAATGCGAGAGATCGATTGCGCCAAGATATTCATCTCCTGCGACAAGATTTTCTGCTTTCGCAGTGTTTTGCTTGATTCGAGACTTCACCGCCCTGATGTCTTGTCGTCTTTTTACAACACGCGGATGGTCGGATTTTGGACAGTCTATTATTCCACCAGTATCCTCTAACAACTTCACAGTACGATACACAAAATTACGAGTGATTCCGAGTGGCCGAAATGTCTGAAAGATATCGCCTTTTTCTATGCCACACTTTTTAGACCAACTATAACAACACAATTTTCGAGTGAGCCTCATTCCATGATTATAAGCAACTGCCGCCGAAAACTTTTTCACGAAAAAGAGGCATAAAGGCTAAATGCCAAATAGGCGTCAAAACGAAGCGAGTGCATTTAGTAGTTCACTCACAGTGAGCACGTTGACGTGTCTGAAATATACGCTCTAGGATTTAATGATTTTTATTGGGTTGAGTGCATGGTGCAATGGAGGACGATCCTCACAAACCGTTAGTTTGACGGCTAGTCTGAGCGTTGGGCTACCTGCCTTTAAAGGGTTTTGCGTTGGGTTTGAAGCCCACCATGTAAAAACACATTTCAATGAAACGTAAAAGAAAAATGATAAGAAAGATCCCCAAATCTGATGACGACTATCGCAAATGAAAAACTGACAACGATTTACGGATATACACCTGGAACGTCCGAACCCTTAATTGGGATGGTGCCTCTATTCAACTGATAGATATTCTAGAAAGATACAAGGCTGATATCACTGCAATCCGAGAAATGCGATGGAAGGTTGCGATTACTACAGCGGCCATGTGGAGAAGCACGAATTTGGATGCGCATTCGTGGTTGGCAAGAGACTACGGCATCATGTCCTGCGATTCACACCTGTGAACGAACGACTTGCCATAATCTTTTTCAAGGCAAGATTTTTCAACATAAGCCTGTGCGCACGCTCCGACAGAAGATAAGAGCGATGAGATCAAAGAGAGCTTCTACGAGCGCCTTGAAGAGGCCTATGAGCGCAGCCCCCGCCACGACATAAAAATTGTGCTTGGTGACTTCAACGCCAAGGTGGGTAAAGGAAATATCTTCGGTTCAACAGTCGGAAAGTTCAGCCTCCATGACAATACCTCCGATAAAGGAATGAGGCTGATTGACTTTGCCGCAGCGCAAACATGATCGTTAGTAGCACTAGATTCAAGCATCTCAATATTCATAAAACCACTTGGCTGTCAAAAGACGTGTAACCAAATTGATCACGTTTTGATTGACGGAAGGCACTCTCCCAGTGTTTTAGATGTACGCACGATCCGCGGTGCCAATATAGACTCGGATCATTATCTTGTTGCAGCCAAGATCCGTACACGTCTGTGCGCAACCAAGAATGCCCGCAATCCAGCACAGAGAAAGCTAGACGTCAAAAAGCTGCAATCAAGACAAACAGCCGAAGACTTCGCTACTCGACTCTCACTCTTGCTTCAAGAAAGCACTCCTCCGATCGACGATAAATACGCGCAGTGGAATCATATTTCCAACTCTATGCGTACGGCTGCCGAAGAGGTGATTGACTATCATTGCCCTCGCCGAAACCAATGGCACGACCAAGAGTGTCGCGACGTCACTGCAGAAAGAGACGCCGCCTACAAAGCCACCCTGCAGTCGGTTGTAACGCGTGCTGCTAAAGAGCGATACAAAGAGAAGAGGAGGGCAGAGAGATGCATTTTCAGGCGAAAGAAAAGGGAAGCGAAAATGCGTGAGTGCGAGAAGATTGAGATTCCTGGTGACAGGAATGAGTTCCGAAAATTTTTCGAAAAAATAAGACGCCTGGCCGATGGTTTCAAGACCGGGGCCCTCTTCCTGCAAGGATGAAAATGGGAATCTAGTGACAGATATCCAGAGTACACTGATGATGTGGAGGGAACACTTCTCTAGGCTTCTGAATGGCGACGACGACAACAATCCCGCCAATAGAGATGATATCCCGGAAACCCTATTTGTGGACGACACCGTTGAAGTTCCGCTGCCCGACCATAGTAAAGTCTTGAAAGCTATAGCTCGTCTTAAAAACAACAAAGCCGCAGGAGCCGATGGCTTAACTGCTGAGCTCTTCAAGAATGGAGGCGAAGCTCTATTTAAATGCATTCATGAGCTTCTATGCAGAATATGGTCGGAAGAATGCATTCCAAACGATTGGAACCTCAGTGTGCTCTGCCCAATCCACAAGAAAGGCGATCCCACAATTTGCGCCAACTACTGTGGGATAAGCCTTCTGAATATCGCATATAAGGTCCTGTCGAGCGCACTATGTAAAAGACTGAAGCCCATCGTAAACCAGCTGATTGGACCTTATCAGTGTGGCCTCAGACCTGGCAAATCCATCATAGATCAGATATTTACGCTCCAACAAATCTTGGAGAAGACCCTAGAAAAACAAATCGACACACACCATCTTTTTGTCGATTACAAAGCCGCCTTCGACAGTCCAAAAAGGAATCATCTATATTCCACCATGTCTGAATTTGGTATTCCTGCAAAGCTCATCCGTCTTTGCAGAATAACACTGAGCAACACCAGCAGCACAGTTAAGATCGGGAAAGATCTCACTCCTCCATTCGATACCACACGAGGTTTCAGACAATGTGATTCCTAATCGTGCGACTTTTTCAACCTAATCATGGAGAAGATCATCCGAGCTGCTGAGTTGAGACGCAGTGGCACTATATTCTACAAAAGTATTATGCTGCTGGCGTATGCTGATGATATCGATATCATTGGCCATAATACGCGTGAAGTCAGCGCAGCATTCTCCAGGTTAGCGAAAGAGTCGAGTCGAATGGGTCTTGTAGTGAACGCAGATAAGACGAAATACTTGGTGTCAACAAATAAACAGTCCCAGCGTCTTGGAAACCACGTTACTGTTGACAACATCTCCTTCGAGGTTGTTAAGCACTTCGTCTACCTGGGATCCAGCGTAAACTCTTTCAACGATGTCAGTATTGAGATAAAGCGAAAGATAACTCTTGCCAACAGGTGTTACTTTGGGCTAAGTAGGCAATTGAAAAGCAGAGCCCTCTCTCGACGATTAAAACTCACGCTCTATAAGTCACTAATCATGCCCGTCCTATTATATGCAGCACAAACTTGGACGTTGAGCAGTTCTGATGAAAAGACTTTGGGAGCCTTCGAGAGAAAGATCCTTCGTAAGATCTTCGGTCTAATCTGCATCAATGGCGAGTACCGAATTCGATGGAACCACGAGTTGTATGAGCTGTACGCTGACATTGACATAGTGAAGCGCATTAAAATCGAGCGGCTTCGCTGGCTAGGTCATATTTAGCGAATGGAAAATGACGGTCCAGCGAAAAAAATATTCGATTCGGTGCCCGGTGGTGGTCAACGCAGAATAGGACGCCCACATCTTCGTTGGAAGGATCAGGTGTTGGATAACCTGACCACGCTTGGTGACTGGCGCAATTCCTTATACGAGGCCAAAACCGACTTACGGTTGTAAGCGCCAGATAAGTAAGTAAGTAAGTAAGCATGGTACAATGAAAAGAAGGTAGAAACATTTCAGAGAGGCAGACTGCCGCAACTGTCAAAACGAAGTTGACAACCCATAGAAAATCTGAAAACGATTATTTGTTTTTTCATTTTCAAATTACTATTGAAAAACAACTTTGGCTATGAGGAAGAGAGCGCAGTCCGAAATGCGTCTACCTCTCTTATTCTACCATAATTGGGTGTGTTTTATTAAACTTTTGTATGCAAGTTACCAAGAACTGGATCTACATATTTTATTGCGACTACGAATGACTAATATTCATGCTCTCACGAAGCTCAACATCGCATTATTTTCACTCAGAGCTTTGTCGTTGTCTGCAGAGAGGCTACGACCTATCCGAAAATTGAATAAAAAAAATGTTCTGCATAAGTTGAGATTAGAACTCGGGATCTCACAGTTCGTAGGCATAGAACGGTCTTCACAAGCTAACACTTTCTACTACATCCGACACAAGAAATTGAATTAAAAATTGAAAAATGGCCAACACAGCGGATGACAGCTACAATAACACAAACAGACACAAAGACAGGAACATAAACAACAACAAAAACATATGTAGGAGGTAGTTGTCCACTCGCAGCCATACATAACAAAGTGTATCCTAAAAGCAGCAGCACTAGCTGAGTGGTGCACTCAGCATGTCAATAATGTGTGTGAGTGTGTGTGTGTTGGAGTGTGAGCATTGTTTATGCTGTTTTTTGTTTCTGGCTTATTATATTAACATGAGTTGCGAAAAAGAGTGCAAGGTATAAAGAAGAATGGTTGCCATCTGTAGCTCTAGGGATGCCATGAAATAAGATGAAAACGTTTTGGAAAATCTGGAATAAAACACTGCTCTACAGTTTTAAATAAAATAAAAAATTCCATTTTTCGTGGGTGTGACTATGGTTGTGATTGTGGGGGTGTATGAGGTAATGCGACCACAACAAAACTGTTTATAATGATAAATGAGCTCGTATGTGTCATTGTCGGCATATATGGAGTAGGGTGTGTTTGGATGAGCCAGCAGCCAACGGGCAAAAAAAAAACCCACAAAACTTCGGATTGAATTTCGAATTTCCATTATCAGGAAATGCAAACAGTATAAAGTTTAAAGCATTTTTACAAACTCAAACACACACACACAAAGAGATAAATATTTGCACATATGTACATACATCTTTGCAAAAGTGTGCACACACACACTGTTGCTTTGCAGTGTGCCACAGCTTTAAAGCACCATGACAACTTTTGTCGCCATAACTTTCGCTCAACCATTGAACTGTACAGGGCACATGGAGTGCAGTAAAAGGCTGTTGCTTGTGGGTGTGCGTGTGTACTTTCAACCACTGCAAATGCAATAGTTTATTTTTATGTAAAAAAAAACCTGTTCGTATCATTTAAACTTATTTATTTATGCAGAAGTTTAACACAATATTTCAGTTTGCTTGAATTAATTTTAGCTTTTTGAACATTACACACTTTATTGAGCAGACATGTGTGAGTAAGGGTGTGTTTAACTTCCGCCTGCATCAACTGTATTTACACAAATATGCACAGATACTTTGATAATTTATGCACATTGCAAATATTTAGGCAACAGCGTTTATCTATCTATATTCTTTATATTTGTAGATACATCTTCATATAACTTTTTGTTTGTTATAAGTTTGTTTGTATGTATATTTGAGGCATTGTTTGAGGTAGTGTTTGTTTGCAAAACTAGTGCCCCTATAACTATATTTTTAGTATTTGGAAAATATTTATTTAATTTAATGCAACTTACCAATTTCAACCACACGTTCGTAACGAGCAGCTGATTCTTTTCGTCCTGCAAGAGAAGAAATTAAAAAGTAATTATTAATAATGGTGAATATGTTGGATAAGTTTATAACAATAATTTTACATATTATTATAATAAAACATAAATGACATATTTTTACAAAACCAACAATAATTTTACATATTATTATAATAAAACATAAATGACATATTTTTACAAAAACTTTTTAACATAAATTAACGCACAAATTGCTAAAAAGTGTTTCGGCGGAAAATACAAAAATACAATTTTTTCCCCCCGCTTTTCTCAGACATAACAACATTAGCTTCGTTAAGAAAAATAATATATGCACTGCACCGTAGAGCTGTTAAAATGAACACAGCAGAAGAAGAAGAATAAGGAAAACATCCCTACCATATCCTAGCCCAAGGAATGCTAGATTGTAACTAAAAGTTTGCATATTTATAATTGCATGGGAAATAATTACAAACATGGTGATAAAATAAAATGTGTACCTAGTGTAAATTTATGCAGTGTCTGCCATATGTGTGGAAAATGTAAATATTACATAGTCATAAAGCTTTGTAGGTGGTAGACAGGCGCTGCAAGAGTTTGAAGGTGAGAGAAATATGGGAAACAGCACAGAACGTACAAGTCTTGCTAAGAAAGATCAAAAAAAGATATGAAATAATTAAAAAAAAAAACAATCTCTATTAGCTTCAGCAGCCCGAATATGCAAATACATCTCATGTACGAGTAGATGCTGCGTAAATCAAAGTTATAACATTGGGTTAAGGATGCATTTGATCCTAAGTGCCAGTCAGAAGTTTTAATAAATTTCACGTCAGGTAAAATGAAGTAAGCCGCTGGTAAAAAATTGTTGTTGATGATAATGTAATGCAGAACTGTAAGCGGGATTTAATACAAACCTTATTGTGTTGTTAGGGATTTGCCGGTTTATTTTAATTACATTGTGCAATAATTTAAGGGTCATTTGAAATAACTGCAAACAAAAATTCCAGTGGTTTCTGATAGCCATTGGTCTATAGACTATATCGTCGAAAGGATTTTTCTGGGTTAGCTCAAATAACCGATTTTTTCGAGGTCACATTTTAATACTTTGTGGCCGCAGTTAATTTCAATTAAAATTTTGATTTAAGACCTTCAATAATAGGAGGAAGAAGGCCGTTTCAATGGCGATTTTTGATAGAAGGACAGGTTTTTTGTATTATAATATTCTGCAAAGTTATACAAGGTGGCGCAAAAGTAATCCTCCTATCAGAAAATGCTTTAAATTTTGCGATTGGCCCCTAGTGTCAGTTCTGTTTTGACATTTGTGTAGTAAACACATGCGAAATACACGTTAATAAACAATGTTACGTTACACTGCTCCAGAACGCACCACCAAGAGGAAGATGATTTTTCATCAAAAATAATCATGAGTGATGAGGCCCATTTCCATCTTAGCGGGTACGTAAATAAGCAAAATTTACGCTTCTGGGGCACTGAAAATCCTCGTGTAACCCACGAAGAGCCATTATACCCGCTCAAAGTCACTGTATGGTGTGCTGTTTTCGCTGGAGGAGTCATCGGACCTTTTTTCTTCGAAGACGTCGCGGGCCAAACGGTTACTGTGAATGGTGAGCGCTACAGAGCAATGATCAACGAGTTCTTTTTGCCGCATCTTGATGAATTGGGATTGGAAAACATGTGGTTCCAACAGGACGGTGGAACGGCACACACTGCACGTGCCACAACCGATTTGCTGAAGGATGCATTTCCCGGGCGCCTAATCTCCCGATTTGGCGATTTGCACTGGCCAGCAAGATCGCCTGATTTGGCCGCTCCAGACTTCTTTTTGTGGGGCTTTTCGAAGTCGCGGGTTTATGTCAACAAGCCTCAGACTCTTGCAGCTCTTAAAGACAATATCCGTCAAGAATGGGAGGACCTATCGCCGGAAGTTTTGGCCGAAGTGATGGAAAATGCCATAAAAAGGGCTCAAATGACAATCAACTGTGGCGGCAGCCATTTACATGACATCATATTCTCGACTTGATGTAAAAAAAATTAAAAGACCAAATCAAAATAATCCACAAGAATAATCAAAGTTTTTCATTTTTTTTTTTTGAATTACAGCCAAAAAACATCGGAAGGTTATTTTTGCGCCACCTCGGCGATTGAAAGCGTTTTTAGGTCACACTTTAAGCCTTTAGTGTGCCTAAAGTACTGATCGTACAATGTTGATGTTAGCACTTGTTGGTCTGCTTGATCCTCACTGGGAGAAAAATTCATGTTTGCACTCTCTATCTTTTATAAATTTTACACAATTACATGAAATATAAAGCCAACATTTGATGTTTCCGTTTGCTTTGCGCATGGTTCTTGTATCTGCTGCATATGAGTTGCATGCGTTTCATTCAATCAAATGGAACTGCGGAACTATATAGTTCTGGGACATGTTTTGCAACTCGAGAATACTCAATTTGTTGTTTTCAAGAATATATATACTTTGCTATACCTACGCCTTTAGGCTTTATTGGCCTTACAAACAGAGTGACAAAATTAATATGCCCCTATTGCGTTTTTGTATTAGAACCCATGTAAGAAGTGGTCAGAGGATATAGGTCCCCAAGGGAAAAATGTTCCTTTTACAAAAGTAAAGCGGGTCGGTCATACATATTAATCCTCTCCTGCACTCTGTTAAAGGTCATATGCTCAGGTGTATGGAATAAATTTACAAAAACCATAAAATTTGTATGGGAGCCCCCCTACGTGGTCGCAGGGTATAGGTGCCTAAGGAAAAAATGTTCCTTTTTCAGAAGTAATGGGGGTCGGTCATACATATTAATCCTCTCCGGCCTTCTCTTAAAACACTTCTGTTCGGGTGTAGAGAATACATATACAAAAACCATTACATTTGGTTACAACCATTTCGTAGCTGCTCTGAAGTTGTAAGTCAAATATTCAACGAGTTCGAGGCAACATTATTGCTTACAACGTAGAGCAACATATTTAATAAGAACGAAAAATTGCTTCTACAGCTCAAAGGAACTACATAGTTCCGCGAACTAGCTCCGCTGTACAAAAAAAACGTTCCATGTTCGTTCCGGCCCAGGAACTGTTTAGCACAAGCCCATTCCACACAGTGTAGAGTCTGTGTGGAGAAAAAATGGGTGTGTGGAGAAAAAAGCAACTACAGTACAACCTTCCTCAATGCAACTAGATAGATTTTTCCTATAAAAAAAATGTAGTTTGTAAACAAAGAAGAACTGAAAGGAAATAAGGTAAAAGTTTATGCAAGTTTACGCAAATGTAAGTTGCGATAATTGTGGAATTTTTTTGTTTTCTTTAAATTTGCGTTTACTAAGTGAACAATGTAAATTTTTGAGTGTTGCGATAATCGCTTAACAACATTAAGCCGTCTCACACTGTGTGCAAACACGTCCTGCGTTATCGTTCAATGCCCTCTGCATACAAGTGATCATTAATGAAACGTTTGCTTTGGTTTAGTTTTCTATACTGACACGTTAGCAAAAATTATAAAAATTATCTTAATTATTAAATTATTCAATTAAGAATGAAAAATAACGTTTTTGTGTCACCCTCTGAGAAATCGGTTCGGATATCGTATCTTTTTTTTCGTTATCTGCTTTTAACCGTATCATCCCTGTCATGTATAGTACTATTTTCATTCCTTATACGAGTAGAATAGTTACTTTATTTTAACGTATTAATGTTATGTTTCGGTGGCCGTGTGGCGCAGTGGGTAGAGTGCGTAACCCATACGCCAGAGAACCCTTGTTCAATTTCCATCTGACACAGAAAGTTTTTCAATTGAATTAATTTTTTTCTTCGGCCGTCAACTTCTGCAGATAATGGCAAGTCTCAGAGAGCAAATAATGCCATGTAAAGCTTCTTGAGAACATGCATATTAGCCGTTCGGAGTCGTCATAAAACTAGTATGTCCAGTTCTCGATCAATTGTGTACAAACATTTAATAACACGCACAATACAATTTGATCATAAGAAGTTCGGTCAAAGTCCTTTCAATGGCTGAAATGGCCAGTTAATTTATATTTTATTTAATGTTATGTTTTACCGTGCAGGTTTCCAAAAAAGGTGAAAAATGGGGTTTTTCCAAAATGCATCGGCGTTGCATGGAATTGTTACTCAATGAGTACAGGTGTTATGATAAAAGTAATGACACAACATTAAAGTGCTATCCCTTGACTGTATAACAAAAATATAAAAAAAATTAAAGACGTCATAGGGACGGGGAGTTTGGATGAAATTATAACGCGCTATCTATAGGTGTTACGGTAAAAAACATTACACGTATCGAAAATCTAGCTTTTAACGCCTATGATAAAAATTATCAAAACATTCATGGCGTCATTTGACCGCGGAGAGAGCTGCTAAGAGGCCGGAATCATGCAGTGGCGTTGCATGGAATTATTACTCGTTGAGTACGATAAATGTTATGAAACAGATATGGAGCATTTTTACTTAGCCTTACGATAAAAATTAAATTTTAATTCATTATTTAGCAGATTAGCAAATTGTGGCGTCCGTGGCGTAGTTGGTTAAAGTGCGTGGCCGCTATGTCAAAGAACTTTGGAAACCCAGGTTCGAATCCCAGTAGCGACAGAAAATTATTTGAATTAAAATAATTTTTCTGTACGGCCGCCACCTTTCTGCAGACAATGGCAAGCCTCAGAGAGTATTCAAAATGCCATGTAAAGCTTCTTGAGAACGAGAACTTTCCGTTCATCGCCGTTCGGAGTCGGCGTTAAGCATGTAGGTCCGGTTCTCGGTCAATTGTGTACAAAATTAATAACACGCACAACACAATTGATCATAAGAAGCTAGGTCAAAGTCCTTTCAAGGGCTGAAATGGCCAGTTATTTATTTTTTTTTTTTTTTAGCAAATTAAAGGTGTACATAGGATTACATAGAATTATTACGCGCCTATGGTGAAGAGGTGATCCGGTATAATTTTATTTTACGTCCGCAAAGATCGGTTTTGTGGCCTCATTTCGAAAATAAAAAAAAATTTTGGCGCCATGACACCACGTAGGCAACAGTTCAATGCACTGAAAATGTAACAGCAATGAAAAAACGTTGCATGGCATTATAACTCGGTGATTATTAGCGCTACGGTTAACATTATTATGAAACAACAGTTAAGCTGAGGTTTTCGGTCACATGATAAAAATAAAGAAAAAAAAATTAAAGGCATGATGAGGAAAAGGAAAAGGAAAAGGAAAAGGAAAAGGAAAAGGAAAAGGAAAAGGAAAAAGAAAAGGAAAATGAAATGGAAATGTAAACCGAAATCGAAATGGAAATGGAAATAGAAATAGAAATAGAAATAGAAATAGAAATAGAAATAGGAATAGAAATAGAAATAAAAATAGAAATGGAAAAGGAAAAGGAAATGGAAATGGAAATGGAAATGGAAACGGAAATAGAAATAGAAATAGAAATAAAATAGAAATAGAAATGGAAATGGAAATAGAAATAGAAATAGAAATAGAAATAGAAATAGAAATGGAAATGGAAATGAAAATGAAAATGAAAAGAAAAAGATAAAGTAGTTTCGACTATGTCGTAACACAAGACGTATAATTATTTAATTCGCTTTTTATGACATCTTTTTTAAAAAATATTTAGCAAAATATTTATTCCATACACCTGTGCATATGACCTTTAACAGAGTGCCGGAGAGAGTTAATATGTATGACCGACTCCCATTACTTTTGCAAAAGGAACATTTTTGCTTTGGACACATATTCCCTCCGACCACTCCTTAGGGGGGCTCCCATACCAATTTTATGGTTTTTGTATATTTATTCCATACACCTGAGCACATGACCTTTAAGAGAGTGCCGGAGAGGGTTAATATGTCTGACCGACCCCCATTACTTTTGCAAAAGGAACAGTTTTGCCTTGGACACCTATTTCGTCAGATCACTTCTTAGGGGGGCTCCCATACAAATTTTATGGTTTTTGTATATTTATTCCATACACCTGAGCATATGACCTTTAAAAGAGTACCGGAAAGGGTTAATATGTCGGTGACTCCCATTACTTTTGCAAAAGGAACATTTTTGCCTTCGACATCTATTCCCTCTGACCACTCCTTAGGGGGGCTCCCATACAAATTTTATGGTTTTGTCGATAAAACCGGAAACTGTCGATAAATAGGTGGCAAACTTAAACAAGCAAAGAAAATTTGTTCAGTGCTACCAAGTTCAACAACCCATGTGGAGAGTCGAAATGTAAAAATTTCACTGTCGATAATATGCCCGGATATTTAATTGGGTGCGGAATTTTGACATTTCAATAACAGATTCTGTTAAAAAAGCATGCCCCTCAAAATTATTCAGCATTACTGGGCTACGCGATTCTGTTAAAAACAAAATGCCCCCAAAAGTATGCTTTTTTTTAATCATAAGATTTATATCTTCACGCTAAATGGCGCTGTCTTCACCGTCGAAAAAAACCGGAAACCGTCAATAAATAGGTAGCAAACTTAAGCAAACAAAAACATCAAATGTTGGCTTTATATTTCATGTAATTGTGTCAAATTTATATAAGTTAGAAAGTTCAAACATGAATTTTTCTCCCAGTGAAGATCAAACAGACCAACAAGTGCTAACATCTACATTGTACGATCAGTACTTTAGGCACACCAAAGGCTCAAATTGTGATTTAAATACCGACACATGATCACTACAACCACCCTACTTACCTCCGAGAATGACGTATTCTATGTCAAAAGGAAAGAAGCGGTACAAGGAATAAAACGCGGATTTGGACACACTAATGACAAGACTTAGGATAAAGATTTGGAAAGGAAGTGAGACATGGATTAGGAAAGGGATTCGAACAAGGTTAAGATCAGAAATTTGTCATTATTTCAATCAATCGTTTGGACAAGAAATAGGAGAATAGGATTATTATTATGAAAGAATAGGGACAATGTTTAGGTAAGGATAAATATATTCTGTCACCCACGGGTGTGTCTACGACGCAAGCAAAATTTTTTTTATGATTCATATTTAATTGCTTCAAATTTAGTTTTGTTCAAACTCAGGGTAAAGTTATTTAATTAAGTTTCTTCAGTCCTTTTTTGCTATTCTGCTTTTTTATTTATACATTGCTTGTGGCGATCTTTTTGCCGCTATTCTGCATTTACTGAATGCTATGGTTTGCACATAGTTCAATGTCCTTTCAAATGCAGTGCTCGTGATATGAAGATTTTTTGGAAATGTTTAGGTTTTTTTTGTGCTTCATTATAATTAAACTTTATAATTGTTCTTTCGAGAAAAACTTTTCGGCTCATATACAATGGAGAAAAATTTAGTAACTCGCTAATTGAATTCGACATGCATTTGGTGTGGTTGGATGGGCAGATGGGCAAATGTGCACGGGCGTGTATGTGTAGTAGTGTGTAATGTTAACAGTACTATGTTGAAAAATGTTAATACAAGCAGTTGCTAGAGTTTCCACAGCATGTGGTTTTGTGGTTTTCATGGTATCAGTTGTATTAAGTTGAGAGGAGTTTGGTTGTTGCGGATGTGTTACATTCGAAATTTTCTTGCATGCTGCACAACTGAAGATTTTTTAAAAAAGCCATAAACCATCACCACTTAAACATATGTTTTTCTCTAAACTCATTTTCAAGACACTGAAAAACTTCAAAAGAAATGATATAAACTATTAAATACTTTTAAGACATCTCGAAAATTCAAAATTCAAGTGAATATTTTTTACTCAAATTAAAATATATTAGGACAAATATTTTATTTAACTAAAATTATTCTAAATTCCACCATATATATCATATACTTGAGTGTAATTGTTTATTTTAATTAAGGTTACGGTAATGGTTTAAAAAAAAAAAACTATTTTTCGTAATGACTTGAATTGAATTTAAGAAAGTTCGAATGCACATACGGAGCATTCTTTTTTAACGAAAGCATACAGAAAACATCTGTCTAAAGAAGAAAAAAGTTTTACCGTATAAAAAAACCGCTACTCTTGGCTACCTACCTAACTTATACTCTTCAGGACCTTTTTACGAAAAATTTACTTTACGAAAAAAAGACATTTTAAGTTTTTTTAATTTTCACTCGCCTTGCTTGCATTCACTTTGATTTCGTGCAAATAGAGCGCTTGTGTGGAGTTGCTTTAATAGCAGCACCGCATGATATCTCACCTCAGACCACAGCTCATCCCACAACTCATCTTCACATGATGACGACGACGATGACGATGCATCGCTATAGCGTATTTTTTTACCTTACCTTACCACACACACCCTTAGCTCAATACTGGTCACTAGTACTCGTATTTGTGCAGCTGGCACGGCACACTGCAACAGCAGCAGCAGGACACCCAGCAACCGGAAATTAGGTCAGTTCCGCATATTGGCCAGGCTGAGCTAGGCTTTGCTACTGGCCTGCTGGACCAGAGTAGACCAGATTTTTGTGGTTTTTTGTCAAAATAGAAAACTTAATTTAAGGACATTCGCCTGTTAGTCAGATTCAAAGCAGCCACCACCCTAATTGCTGCTGTGTTGGCATGAGATGGGAATCAGTGCAAGGCACTGCAGTGCCGAAGGTTTTAATGTCGGCCGAAAAGAGATAATAAAAGTTACACAAACAAAAAAAAAAAAAAAAAAAAAAGCGACAAAGTAATGAAAACCGGAAGTGAGTGAACAAGGATTATAACGTACACAGAAGTTCAACTATTTTTAGTTGTAGAGTAGATAAAGTCAATGAGATGGGATGCATTAATGCAATGTGTTTGCCAGGAAATGCGTTTTTAACATCAAAATTGTGGAGACCAGATATGAATGGAAGGTGGGAGTAAGGATGTATGCTTGGTAATACTTCGGGTAATAAAATATTAAGTGCTATTAGTAAAACCTTTTTACACTTCAAATAATATGAAAAATTAATATCAGTTAATTGGATGTAAGTAGTAGATAGCGAGTATTAGTTGAAAACAATTTTTTTTGTGTTTTTTTTTTTGTTTTTTTTTTAAAGTTTGAAAACTATTGTAGTGCAGCTTCCGCACCAAACTTATTAACCTTCATCGGTCCCTAATTTCTAGAAACGAATAAGTTCCTTGTGTGTAAATTTTACACACTTTTTCAAGAGCCATATTTTTATCGATGAATGAAATTAATGCGATCTAGTCGTTAAAAATTATTAATTACTCATTACTTTATTTATTTAAAAAAAAAAGATTTTTAAAAAACCAGCCAAAATCCTAGCTCGGTCGATTTGCTGAAATTATATTAAAAAAATAACAGCTTGAAGTTAAAAAGTGTGTGTAAAATTTACACAAGGGACCGATTATGGTTAATAGACAACACACTGGTCAAAATACCTAAGGATGTTGTATAACCAAAGAGTTTTTTGGCTATTCTGATTAAATTAACTGAACACCTCGAATGACTTTTTCCAACTGTTTTTAATGTTCTTATATGTTTGAGTTGTGGGCTTACAAAATTGATTTACAGTTGAACAATGTATTGAGTATATAAAGCAATGTAAAATAATGTATGTTGAGTGATTTGAGTATGATTTACAGTGGGTGATAGTTATAAATTCATGAAAAATTTAAGATATTAAATTTAAAGTGAGTTAATTCAAATTTTAGTGCTTTGCGAAAAAAATAAGGTGGAATATATATTCTGTGACCGAACAGATGTTATCATAAAATGGTCCACTCTGACTGAAAAATTTAAAATGCTCGAAATTTTATACTGACCCATGAATACCCAGTTTTGTTTTCATAGAAAAGTGAATTTCGTGTATTCACAAATATTATTTTCTGCGTAAAACAACATCACCGAAAAAAGGCTCCTCTACGTCCTTTAGTTCAGGAGATATAATCCAAATAAGTTGAAAAAAAACTAAAGGCTAAAAAAACTCCTTTATAATGGTGCAATTTTGACCCCTATACGGCCTATAGTTTAGGAGATACAAGCAAAATAAGTTTACGGTTTTGTTTTTATTGTGAAATTGAAAAATTGTATTGCACAAGGACAACGAGGTATCAAATAAAAGTTTGAAAAACCACCTTTACAATGGTGCAACTTTAACCCCCTACGGCCTTTAGCTTAGGAGATGTAAGCAAAATAAGTTTAAGATTTTGTTTTCATTGAAAAATTGGAAATTCGTATTGCACAAGGCCAACTTAGGTATCAAATTAAAGGCAAAAAAAAAAAATATCACTGCCCGACAACCGATTAGCACACTCTCTAACCTATCAGTTTAAAGGCAAATAACTCCCTACTCTGAATATGTTTCATACTCATTTTTTTTTCTTTTATTCTTCATCATTTTCACTCATTCTAAGAATAACTGTGAGCTCTGGAAGTGTACCGTTATTTTGGTATGCTTTTTTCTTTGAAGTGTGACAAAAATGCATGCATTTTTTTGGGACAGCCGATTAGCACATTTTCGCTTTCGTGTCAGTTTTTGCGTGTAAGCTGTCTTGTTTGGGTGTTTAAGTTTATTGTTTATTTATTGGGACCAATTATCAATCAAATAAAGTAATAATGGGAAAAGGAAAACCGTTGGATGAGTCTGAAAAAGGCAAAATAAAGGCTTACAGGGAGTGCGGCCACTCGATTCTTCAAATATCGAAAAATATTAAACGCAGCCGTAAAGTTATTACCTCATATTTGAACAATGAGGATACCTATGGGAAAAACATGAAAGATCGGCCCTCATCAGTAATAACAGCAGCTGACAAGCGAATCATAATAAGGCACGCATCTTATTCTCATGACTCAGCCGCCAAAATAAAAGAAAAAACTGGTGTGAAAGAGTGCGTTCGGACTGTGCAAAGAGTTATTTCGAATGCTAAACATATAAAGCGTCTAAAATTAAAAAAAAAACCACCTTTAAACCAACTTCGAAAGATGCAACGTCTCGATTTCTGTCGATCGAATATGACCTGGACCAAGGAGTGGGAGCGTGTAGTCTTTTCGGATGAAAAGAAATTCAATTTGGAGGGTCCTGATGGCTATGCCTACTACTTTCATGATCTCAGAAAGGAAGAACATACTTTAGATTGATTGCACAGCTGTGCGGGTGGTGTCATGGTGTGGGGAGCTATTACTTACTTTGGCACTATAGAACTGCAGTTTCTAACCAGCCGTATGAATGCCATTGCGTACAAAGGTGTACTGAATACGGCTTTTCCTGCAATCAAGGATATTTTTGGACCCTTGAAATGGAAGTTCCAGCAGGACAACGCACCTATCCACTCAGCAAGGATTGTAAAGTCCTGGATTGAGGGTCAAAACGTAGAATTGCTAACTTGGCTGCCATACTCGCCCGACCTAAACATTATGGAAAATGTTTGGGGATGGCTGGCACGGAAGGTGTACGAGTCCGGCAGGCAATATTCAACTGAAGCAGAACTCATTGAAGGAATAAAAAGGTCCTGGCAGGCTGTTTCACTCAATTATTTAAAAAAATTATATGACTCCTTACCCAAGCGGATGTACGAAGTCATACTTAACCGTGGAGGCTCAACACATTATTAATTTTTTTACAAATAAGATCTAAAATATTGAAATTAATATTAAAAATAATTTCAATGAAGTTTGAACCCATTTTCTTTTGCTATTTTAAGTTTTCAAGTGACTGTGCTAATCAAAAGTCGCAAAAATAAAAGTGAATTTTGCATGTTAAGTTTGTTTAAATTAATTTGAAATGTTATTAATAAAGTTGATATCCTATCTAAAATTTACTTTCGTGTGAAATTTTATATTCTTTTAATTGGAAAAAAAATTCATCTGAAAAACTTTATTCGTTTTCCTGATATTAAGCTCCTAAGACGGGAAGCATAGGGTGTGCTAATCGGTTGTCGGGCAGTAATTGATTTCCTCTCAAATATAGGCTGACTTCGGAAACGTCAATTGCAATGCAAATGTACAAAGTTTGCAATTCGGAATAGCATGCGTCAAAATTTTTACAATGTGTTGAGTTCGTGAACGCCGCCAAAAATTATTCGATGCGCATAAAAAGAGAAAACATGGCATCACTAATATTCTCGATGCATATTCGACATTAGTACGTGAAAATTTTGATGAAAATGGAAAATATGGAAAAATGGAAAAGTACATAAGTAGAATTTTATTGGTATTTAATTTATTTAGTTACAAATAATCAAATCTATTTATATAAAAAAGGAACTTATGTTTGTAACTATGCAATAGACTCCTAAACTACTCATCCGATTAGCATGAAAATTTGTGTATAGAAGTTTTTTGGTACGGTGCATGTTTGTGGGCTATCAATTTTGATCCACCTTGAACACCAGAGGGCGCTGTAGTTCAAATTTTTTACGAAACCGCCTAAAAGTCACAAACCATTCATGCGATTAGAAAGAAAATCAATATATAGTGCTTTTCAGGTACATCGAGTGTTTTGCCGCTATTTTCTTTGATTCTACTTGCACATCAGATGGCGCTGTAGTACAAATTTTTTGCAAAACCACCTAAAACTCCCAAACTGCTCATGCGATAAGAATGAAATTGGTACATAGGGGTTTTCAAGTACGATAAGTCTTTTAGCACTATCTTCTTTGATCAACCTTGGACACCAGATGGTGCTGTAGTACAAATTTTTTACAAAATCGCATCTTTTTAGTTATTTTCTTATGTAACATGTGCAAATATTTACAAAATATTAAATATTTCTGAAATTAAGTAAAATAAAAATAATTTTGGTTTTTTTCACATGAAAAACATAAACATATCTTGAAAACTATGAAAAATTTTACTACAACGATATATTTAATGCAACATCGTTGCTCAAAAATGAGAAAAAAGCAATCAGAAATATAATTTTATGACTTTCGAGTCAAATATCTCCGCTGCTTTTGTATACATTTTGTTAAGTTTTTTTTTGCCTTAAATCTTCATCAAAGTACTATGAAAATCTTATTGCAAAAGTACCGTTAGTTTAGTATATATATTTTAAATATTTTTTTAAAAAAGGTCTGAAATTTTGGAGTTATCCTCAAACAAAGGCTCAAAATTTGTTTTTGTTGTAAAAATAATTTAAATTCAAATTCGCAAATTTTCAACTCTATTTAAAAGTTATAATATTTATAAGCAAAAGTTATTTCAGTTTTATCCAAAAATTAAAAACCATTTTTGTGATTCAAAAAACAAGGCCTACCCCTAGATTTTTTTCGAACAAATTTTTTTTTTCCAATATTGCGTTTTTATAATTTTTAAAAAAATAAACAAGCTAAAAAATTAATTTATTAGGAAAAACTATCCAAGTATCTCTTGCCAATCAAAAGTTATAGCCAATAGTCTTTATCCAAAATATATATACAAAAAGCAAAACGCTGTCTGTGTGATGGCTGGAAACTTCAAAATTACTGAGCCAATAGAGCTGAAATTTTGGCAGTACATTTTTTCAAGTACGAGGGGGCTCAAATGTCTTGTACACCCCCTTTTACCGCCCACAAAACAATAAAAATGCTATATTTCCTACGGTTTTTTTCGATTTGGCTACATTTTGATAATTTAGTTTGTATGCTCACTGTCGGCAACTGTACTAAAACTGGGTAAAGTCCATCAACTGGAAAACAGGGATGGGTATTATATAAGGGGGTGTGACTCCGCCCATACAATTAAAATTTGTTTTATCGAATAGCTTTGAAAGTAAAAGTATGTAGCAATACTTACATACAAACTCAAAATGGAGTTACTATTTGGTGATGTCCTGCTACTGGGAAACTGTAACGGCCAGTGGGAAATAACAGTGGGGTCAAACTATGAGTCGAAGAAAAGTTTTGAATACACCTATTATATTCCCATATAATTGCAAGGTGCAGCAACGCGCGCCGGAAAAAGGCTAGTTCTTGAATAAAATTTATACAGATACAATTAAATTTATAATTAACAAATTTGACTATTGGCCATACATAATGTTTTTTTGAGCCTGAAATATACACATATACAAACACACTCACACAGCCACTGACTCATTTTCACAGAACTACAAATTAAATCCATGTTAACCGTAAATTTATTTATTTTAACACGAATGTGTGTTCAATTTTTTTCGTATCAATACGAATACATAAAAATATACGTGTATGTCCTATATATACGAGAGAGAGTGTGTGTGTGTATGTTTGTGTATTTGTTCCTTTATGAGTCAGTTGCCGAGCGCACTTTCGGTTCACCAGATTGACCCACAAAATTGACCATTTTCAGCAATTCGATATTTTCGGGTCAAGCAGTTATTGGCAATAAACATGTTAACGGTTTTATTTGCCATGCTGCTAGGTGGCAACGTCATATCCGATGAAAGGCTAATAACTGCTGTTAAAACTGCAGTCAACTGCATGTGCCAGCAATTTTATGTCCTGTTATAAGGATGTAAACGGAGTAGCGCCTTTTTTAAACAAGAACACAAAAAAAAAGCAACAAGCACATCATTTAATGATTTATGAGGATTTATTTTATTGTTTGATGGATATTAATTTACGGGCTTGAAGTTGGGATTGAGTGCAGTGAAGGTTTAAGATATAATTAGTAGTGAGGCTATTTGGTGTTGTGAACCTTTTTTATTAAAATTTCATATTCATTAAATAAAAATTATAAAGGTATTATTATTTTAAAAAATTTTGTAGATAACAACGCTTTAGTTAAATAAAAATATGAGTTGTAAAATTCATCCGATTTGGAGAATATTTTCACTCTATCATATTTTAAGTGACCAATTGGATTTAAAATACCCATAGAAGGGCTAAAAAAATATTGTGACTACTCTCAGAACTTAGTAGGTCTAGTTGAAAGAAATTGTTATAGTGAATATCAGCTCTGTCTCGGCATTTCGGGATTGAAATTCTGCCATGGTCAAAATGGTCATTTTGTACAGCAAACTATCTCAACGTTATATCTCAACGTATCTCAAAAGCTATACGCGACTCAGATGCGATTTATATTGTTCTCTTATAAAGATTAATACTCGTTTGTTCCAATTTCAATTTAAATTTTCTTCTTATAAGAAAAAGATTAGAATCAGATGATTGCCAAATGTGTTCGTTTTGACCCAATTCTTTAATGGTACAATATTTTCTTCCCTTCAATGCATTTGTCCTTTACATCACTTAATAATTATTATTAATAATTATAATTTATTAATTATAATTCAAAACTATTTTCACAAGTTTCATCGTGAATCATTTTAATTATTCTCATTATTTACTTATAATGTGAAATTGATAACTCAAGAGCGAAACAGGAAAGAGTCAGAGAAATAAACTTCAAAGCATGAAAATAAAAAAACGCCACCAATTGTATTAATTAAACAGTAACGACGTTATTAGCGAAATAATTGGCTTCGAATAAGCTATCGTAGAAAAAATTGTGCGAAAAGAAACGTATAAAAAGAAAATAAGATAAAAATAAAAATATAGTTGAGCTGAGTTGAATAGCGAATAAAACTTTGCAGACAAAGCCGGAAGAAGAAAGCAGACGCCCTTAAAATCCAGTTATGAAGATAAAACTTTTCAAATCAAGAATGTGGGCCACTCACTCAAAAATAGGCGTTTGAGTAAAGATAAATAACCAACTTTAAATAGAACGCATTCAAATGTTTAAATTGATATATCTTTTAGTACTTTTTTGACACCATCGAAAGCAAGTAAACCTGAAGATTTTTGCGTCTTGAATAAAAATTATTTATTAGCATTTCGCATAAATTTTTGGATGTGAGAAAGCTATCTGCTAGATAGGTGCATCACTTGCTCTCTGTTGACAAGTGCGACCGTGTGTGTCATATCTTCAAAGGAGTGTTTGACGATATTCAAGTGCAATAAGAAGCACTTTAAGTGCCATTTCGAATCCATGGACGAAACATGGGTACATCACACTTGACCAGTGACTAAAGAATAGTTGAAACTCTGGAGTCTTCCTGGAGAATAGAAGACGAAAAATGGGGTTATCGGTCAACAAAGCCATGGCGATCTGGTTTATTGGAATACAAACGGTATCGTCCATATCGATTATCTTGAAAAGGACAAAACAATCACCGGCCTATACAATGCGTAGTTGCTGGAACGATTCGTCGCCGATTTAAAGCGAATGTGGCCGCAATAAGGTCATCGCTGAAGCAAACACCTATTTTATAGAATTCCCACTAACAAAAAAAAAAACTCGATGCCGATTCGATTTTTAATCCATTTTTTAATGATGTATGATGCATTTCACCCATTGTGGGTTCATACACTAAGGGAAAAAATATTAAATTTATCCAAAAACTTTTTAATTTATCCAAAAAGCGAGTCATTTTAGCACCAATAAAGCATTTACTTAAATCGACTACGTAAATATTTAAAATTTATTTAAATACTTTTGTGAATAAAAAAATTAAATTAAATTTTTAAAAAGAAATTAATAAAAAATATATTAAAATTATGCACGAATATATTTAAATATCTTTCAAATATTTACTATTTGAAACTAAAACTATCGCATACAAGGAAAAATTATATAAAAATATTGAAATTGAAAACCAATTCATTTGAATATTTCCCACGAGCTGGGTGCATCAAATGCCATTTGGTGGTATATTTTATTATCTTTTTCGTTCTCTAATTTATACTATTTTTGACAGTTGCTGCAATATTATGGCATAAAATGTCAAAAATAATATAAACTATAAAAAGCTCAAGCCTGTGTTAGATAACACGGGCGCAAAGGTCAGACGTAGAATACGTTAGTCATTAACAGCTTTATTGAATAGATTTCCTTAAACAACCTTTAAACGCTTGTTTAGTTACGCACTGTTTAAGGCTTTACGCAGCTTCTATGCAACCTTGCTAACATTGTTATTCATAAACATTTTTTCATTTTCTGCTTATGATTGTAAGGTTTGTGTCTGAACTATAGAAAATCTCTACAAAAATTAAGAATTCCTATGGATTTACAATGGCCGCCGCATAAAAAAATGCTGCAAAGGGCGCATATGGAGCATGTCTTTGATATTAAAAGAAAAGACAAACAAAAATCATGGTTGTATTTACTTAACCTTTAAACGCCAATTTCGGCGTTTAAGTTACGCAGCTCTTAAACAACTACGAAAAATGTTTATGAATAACGTTTTCTTGTTTAAAGCCCGTTTAAAGTTACGCTGCCTCTAAAATGTGTTTAGAATAAGGCTGTAAGACATTGAGGATATCTTAAAGACGTGGCCAACTGGGTAAGCACAATTTTATTTCTCTGCTTCGCTTATCAATGTTGTGTATGTACACATCGTTCGCTACTTGGTCATTATACTTCTTCTCTTTCTCACACTGGTTCTGTTATGAACACACAGATAATCGTACTGCTCTTACACATGATGTTATAATACATAAAATACAAAGCATATGAAAATTAATACAAAATTTAAAGGAGTTCAATTTTGATTTACTTATAGAATCAAAAAAATTATATGTAGCAATATGATTATTTAAATACAAATCAAAAGAAGAAATATTAAATATGTTACGACCATACTTGAATTTTCTTCAATGCATGCATAAAGTATAAAAAACTTATAATGAAAGCGACAAACATTTTCTCAAAATTTTGTGCTCCAGATCAACAACCCCGTATAACGTATTCTACGTTAAAAGAAAAATAGAGAATAATAAGTAAATTATGCAGGTAATTGATAACCGGTTCAAGACATTCTTTAGAAAATATCGAGTTGTCTGTCCACCCTACATAATTTCATCATGCATTGCACTCACCATCGCACTCGCAAGTCATATTTGCCAAATATCCAGGCTATATTACCCTTGCAACATTAACTAAATGAGAACTATAAGAAACCGGCAACTGCAAGAAATAAACTGCTGGAACAGAGTGCGCTGCTGTTGCTGCTTGTCGGTATATGTGTGTACGTGTGCGATGCTGTTTCTGCTTGCTTGTATGAAATATGTGTCTACGTGTGTGGTATAAATAAAATTTAAATACGGAAAAAAACGAGTTGTAAGAAAAACATTTGATTTATCCACGTAAATATTTAAACAAAATTTATACTTAGGCGTGGATAATGCTAATATGCGTTATTTCCCTTAGTGTATGCACAGAGAATATATAAATAAAAATAAATAACTGGCCATTTCAGCCCTTCAAAGGACTTTGACCTAGCTTCTTATGATCAATTGTGTTGTGCGTGTTATTAAGCTTGTACACAATTGACCGAGAACCGGACCTACATGCTTAACCCCGACTCCGAACGGCGATGAACGGAATGTTCTCGTTCTCAAGAAGCTTTACATGGCATTTTGATTACTCTCTGAGGTTTGCCATTGCCTGCAGAGAGGTGGCGGCCGTACAGAAAAATTAATTTAATTCACATAATTTTCTGTCGCTGCTGGGGTTCGAACCTGGGTCTCCAGGTTCTTTGACATAGCGGCCACGCACTTTAACCAACTACGCCACGGACGCCACACAGAGAATATCCGCACAAAAAGGAGAGAAAGAAAAAACATTCGGCATTGCTGTATTTCTTTACACTGCGATATGAGTTCGTTTACGTTCGCACATAAGCGAAAAAAGAGAAGAAAAAAAAATAAAATTCATAAAAATATGTTAAAATGGCCTTAAAATCTTCAATAGTTAAAAAGTCTTTTAAAATTTTATTATTCATAAACATGTTGTAGCTGCTTCTTAGTTAAAATAGGAACACTTTCGATTTGAAGTGGGAAGAGTGTCAATTATGGTTTGTGTATTTGATAAATTCAGTGACTTTTCATTTATTTGCCACAATTTCGTCAATATTTTGATACTTAAACATTGTAACATTTTAAAATTTTAAAAAAAATTTTTTTGAAAACAAGTTTTTCGAGCTCTCGGCCAAGCATGTTGACAACAAGACAACATGAAGAACAAAGAACGCATCAACCAACAACAACAACAACGGCTCTGTATAGAGCAAATCACACAGCTTGACTATACAGACTGTTTCATTGGCCGCTACACCAACTCATCAGTAGCCTTTGTATGACTTTACACTGTGATCCACTCAAGCTACTTAGGTTCTACATATACTGCCAATATGCCGAGAAAGTTAACCGGAATTTATTTTTGGCAGAGAACGCTTGAATTTTGTAGCTGAGTTCTTGATGAGTTCTTGATGACAACTGATGAGTTGCTGTAGCGGCCAACGAAACAGTCTGTATAGTCAAGCTGTGTAATTTGCTCTATACAGAGCCGTTATTGTTAGTTGTTGCCTTCTTTGTTCTTCATGTTGTCTTGTTGTCAACATGCTTGGCCTGGAGCTCGAATTATTTTAGAAACTTATATAAATATTTTAGAAATAAATATATGGAAAAATATACATGTATATACTTTATTATAAATGAGTGAATAAATATATAGAAATGTATATGCTGCCAATATGCCGAGAAATTTTTTTTGTTTTTTTTTGGCGGAAAAAAATTATCCTAGTTCAGGCGATAGTAACTTCAACAAGGATTAATTTGTTTAATTTTTTTTTTCTCAGATGTTCCAGACTGGTGATATCCTGCGCACCGTAAATTTTTTGGCATCTTTAAAAATAATCAAAGAACATCAAAAACCTCTTCAAAAATTCTGAAAAATATGTTTTTGTATTCTTTAAATGTTAATAAATATATGTGCAAAATTTGAAAACGATATCTTTTTTCCTTCAATGAAAAAAAATTTCCCGAAAAAAGTTTTTTTTTAAAAAAATTTGTAACCTTTATGTCCCCTTATCATTTTTTCGAAGCTACCCTCTGCACTGAAAAAATTTTCATTTTATTATGCTGTTTTGTAAATATTTTGAAAAATGTTCTTGTTTTTATTTTCTTTTTGTTTTGAATTTTTTTATATATTTACAATTTTTTGACATATTTTTCAATTGTTTGAAATTATGGCAGAATTACAAGATAGGGCCGAGTCTCTTAGTGCCCTCACGCGTTAACGAAGAGTGGATAATGAAAAGGTTAGCTAATTGTAAAAATGGTGAAGTTCGTAGAAACCTCAAATGAAATTAAAATTAACAAATGCTTTGTTAAATTAAAAAAGCGTTAAGACAAATTAAAATTTAAAAATGCTTTGTCGAGGGTTTATTGGAGGTTTCATCCATTTTTAAAATTCTCTCATTTATAAAGCTTTTAAAAGAGATTTTTAACGCTATTGAACATTTATGAATAATGTTTTTGAATTTTTTTTTGATTTGTTTTGTTATGAAGGCTTTATAAGAGATTCATAATTTTTTATGAATACAACCGAAAGAATATAAACAGAAACGTACGATTTTCTGTTTATATTTGACGGCCACAGAAAGTACACACAAGGAAAGTTTCATATAAATGATCCGCACAAAGTAAAGAGAAAGAACGCTCGCCACTTGAAGCCAAAATATACTCTTTTTCTATTTTCAGTGTGCTTCTCACATTCTGCTTTCTTCTGAGCAAGAGAACTGGTGGCGAATTCATTAGGAAAGTAAAAGTGATGCCAAATTTTTAAAGAAAAACATATGTTTTTCACATTGATTGTTTATCGAATTTTATTTTAACGCAAATTAAATTTAAAATTTGATTTGAATAAATTGCGTTTTGAATTTGAATTTATTTTTAATTTTGTATTAATAATATAATATAATTATTTGATTTGGAAAATATATTGTTACCAATCCAGAAGACTATGAAATCTTAACATAAACGATAGTTCAGCCTGCATGCATGTCAACTATTTTTCCGATATAATCTTTACAAAATAAATCAAATTAATTCTTGATTCACTTCAATATCAATTAATTTCCATTTGAGTCATTGTGTTACCCTTACGTATTTATCAATTTAATATTTTTTAACTTTGCCAAACGTTTTTCAATAAAAAAAAAAACAAAAATCGATTTTATATGATCGAATTTTGACAACATGCAAGATACTGGTCTTCATTATAATGCAAAAATGGAAGTTAATAGCCCACACTCTACGACAAAACGCTGTATCGCAAAGAGAGTTACGGCGTAGAATCCCATCGATGTGCGGTGTTTATAACCAGGCAGGCTGAAAGAATCTTGAGACAGAAGGATGGATCGTTATTTACAAAATTCTAGAAGGAGCTACACACTCTTTCCAGAAAACAGGCATTTGGTATGTAGTCGTTGATAGTATTTTTGCGGCCCATTTGAGGCAAGGGACTAAGGGAAATACAGAAGCTAAAGAAAATCTACATTAGACACCATTTTCTGCGTTACTTGGCTAACGGTAAACATTTGAAGAGATTTAAAAGAAAAAACTTATGTTAGTAACAAGCTTACAAATGATTTTGAACTGTTTTTTTAAGCCTACTGACTTAATTGTTGTCATTATCTATTTCGAGATAAAAAAAAACCATTTGATCACCTCTCGCTTCAACTTCCTGAAATATTTTATGAATAAGCAAAGTTGTTCCTTGTTAGGAATTTCCATTAATTTTCATTAAAAATGTATAAAAAAAAAGTACATCCACAACAAAATAGCTTTCAGCAGAAACGCGCTAACATGACAGCCACCGAATGTTTACGTCAACTTCCGCTACGTTGCGGCTGAAACTTTGCGGCCTATGAAATGCCAAAATGCATGCAGTCGCAACAACAAACAAACAAACAAACAAATATATTTTTGTTAAGTTACGGAACAGCAACAATTGCTACATGTTGATAGTCAACATATTTTTGAGCCATGTAGCAAGTTCAACACGAGCTACCCGAGCGTTCAAGCGACGGCTTTTCACGTGCTGCCAGCACACTAAAAAGCTGCTAGCTTTTCTAGCAACCTGGCAACTTTTAATCAGTTAAGCTTTTCTAGCTGTTATTGTTGTTGTTGTTGTTGTTGTTGTTGTTGTTGTTGTTGTTGTTGTTGTTGTTGTTGTTGTTGTTGTTGTTGTTGTTGTTGTTGTTGTTGTTGTTGTTGTTGTTGTTGACTTTGTTATTGTTGTTGGCGTTGTGCCTACCACAGCAACTGTTGCTGCTTGACTCTCGCGTGAGGTGTGCCTAAAATTATGATTCAAATTAAAAACGTTGCATATGTTGAGGCGCAAAACATTTATTTTGCAATGAAAAGCATTCGAGTTGTTGTTATTGTTGCTGTTGTTTTTCGTGTTTTTGTTGCTGTAGCTATAGCTGTTGCTGTTGATTTATTTTTGTGTTTTTGCTGCGTGCAAAATTTATATTTGCATTGGTGCGGGCGAGCATGTTGACAACAAGTACGACGCAACACCAACGACAACACCAACGACAACACCAACGACAACAACAACAACAACAACAACAACAACAACAACAACAACAACAACAACAACAACAACAACATAAATCAGTGCGCTTACACTGTTTGTTGTTGCTGTCTTTGCCGCTGTTGTTGTGCCTTTTGCGGTTGCATAAATACGGGCAACATATGTTGCATTCATTTTGTCGCTGTTCTTCTGTCATTTCAGCTGGCTCTCATACATGTAAATGATGCTTGTTTTGTGTGCTTGTGTGTTTGTATGTTTTTGTATCCTGTTGGTTTTCATTTAAAACTTTTATTTGGTTTGTTTCTCTTAACATCATGAAATTCTATCAAATATTTCATGTCAGTCTGTATTAATGACAAGTTGTTTCATCCATACACACACCCACACACTCACTCACTCACACATGCACGCCTACATCTGTCAATGTTAGCCCGCTATTTGTTTGCTGCTGCTGTGTGTAGTCTGCAACATATGCTGGTTGACCAAAATTTGTAGGAAATAAAATACGGCTTCCTGTGTTTTTGCGGCATGGTTAAAAGCATGCCGCATATGCTGCAGACTATTCACATTTTGGTCAGACCGCAAAGGATATTCTTTTGTTCGCAGCTTGATTTATAGACTCCAATGATGTCGTATTCAAATTTTAATTATAAAAAACATAAATTGAATTCATAAGGGTGCTTCAGAGCATCCCAGAAAGTATGTAAAAAACTTTTGAAATGATTTTATCTTTAAATTCCGTACAGAACAAAATCTATAAGGAAATTTTTAAAATAAATTATTTTTAAATTTGATAATTCTAAAAAATTTTTGAACAAAAATTGCTTTAGAATACGGCACTATGACACCTCTGGTCCAAAATCCGCAACAAACCTTCATTCATTTTGAGTGCATTGGCATCACTCGCGGAATTTCGTATCGCCAAATGGGGCAATTTTTCTTATTAACCTAGCCGCCAATATGAAAATGAACATCGTCAGAAAACCCTTTTTTGGTTTTTGCGGTGGTGGTCTGCCAACAGTGGTTCTTGAGTCAATTGGACCTTGTACGTCAATACGCGCTGCAATGTGGATGTAGAGAGATTCAGTTCTTGAGACCGGTGACGCATTGAGTTGCTTGCAGTTCCCTCACTGAGTCGATATTTTCGTTCAACCCTTCGAGGCGAACGCGTTTCGGTGTCCTCACATATTGCACTGATTAACCCTCCGATAAGTGAGAAGGTCGCTAGGTACCTTTTCGATTTTTGCTTGTTCATAACTTTTTTTTCACATATTTTAGAAAGCTAATGCTACATGTATTCCAAGAAAAAATAATGCTGAAACGATTAAATAAGGTTTCGAAGCAACGCAAACACTCATTCGTATTTTATTTCATTTTTAACATATTTAGTACTCGGATTAGTGACAAGGTCCCTAGGGACATCGTACTATTTCTTAAAGAACTCGAAATAATTCTTATTAAATTATGTTTGATTTTCGTTTAAATATGAACTGCGTTGATCGACATACGAATACACTCAGAAAACTTTTCCAGCCGTTCAATTACGGCCTCGACACCATTGGTTTTTTCAGTGTACTTGCGTTTTCTGCGGCATCGAAAATTAATCATGTTGAATCGTGTTTGGCTTTCGTTTGAATATGTACTTCGGTGATCTTCATATCAATACCAGGAGCTTGTACCGTTATGTGTTGAATTGTGCTTGGGTGTTTTTCTTTAATTTTTGCATTGATCACCGAAGATATTGCACATATCATCCTTCGCGAAACGAATCGAAAAGCCAATCAAGTAACAGCTGCGTGGAACGTTTCAAATCCTACAAAACAAAAGGTATGGAAACCATTGACTCTTAAAGAGTTTGATGCATTTGTTGCTATCGTTTTCTATGCTGGGCTGTCTAAGTCAAACACTGAGCCTGGTAAGGAACTCTGGGGTTCAACACATGCCGCAATATTCAAAGCCGCATTGTCATTTGATCGACTTATGGCTATAAAAATGTACTTACGCTTTGATAACGTGAACTCACGGTGGGCGAGATTAATCACTAGCAAAACTGCTGCTATTGATGATGTATGGCTGATGTTGCAGACCAATTTGGCAGCAGCTTACAATCCGCATGATTCATTGACCGTGGACGAGCAATTATTTCTGTATAAAGGTCGCACACGTTTTAAGTACGGACCAGCCAAGTACGGAATAAAAATATGGTGGTTGTGTGACTCGAAGTCCTTCTACACCCTCAAAGGTGTGATTTACTCAGGAAATTTACCAGGTCAGGAGCGCAAAGTTAACCAGGGCAAGAATGTTGTACAACAATTGGTTGAAAAATATCTTCATACGGCCGTACAGTTCATGCCGACAACTTCTTTTCATGGTTGGATGTGGCACTGTCTTTGATGAGACAGAAGACTGCATTTGTTGAAACAGTACGCTCAAATAAAACATTTATTCTGCCTGAGTTTTAAAAAGTGCTGCACGTCCCGTTTTCAGCGCATTGTTTGGGTTTTACGAAGACAATGTTTCGTTGTACTCATATGTGCCCAAGAAACACAAATCGGTCTTGCTTTTGTCCACAGTGCACTACACTTGTGAAATAAATTCAGAAAGCAAAAAGCAAAAGCCAAGGGTATCCTGAACTACAATACCCATAAATTTGGGGTATTTTACTGGGGGAGGGGGCGGGGGATAAGCAGCAGCACAAACATATTTTTGAAGCGAAGCTTTTTACGCCTCGTTCTGCGATTTGCTAGAGTGAAATCAGAAAAAACGACACTTTTTTCCGACACCTTTTTTTCTTAGAATTGATATTGTTTTTTGCTTGCATCAACTGAACCAGAAAATGTTAAATTAAAAATAATTTCTTGCCCGATGCAGGAATTGAACTCATGCCCGTTGACTGATAGTTTAAAGCTTAAGCCATCGAACCAAAACCCTTTGTTGGTACATGTTGCTGATTCAATATCAAGAATTAACTGAAGCTATGTTGCAGTAGATCAAAATAATCTATTTATAGGAATTGTATTGGCTACAAACCTTCATCTCCTACAATAACCATTAGCCAATACACAATAACCAATATAGATTGTGTATTGGCTATACAAACAAGAGTACTAAAAAACACAAATGTTGCTTCTACTTACTACTAGATGTCGTTACGCTACAAACAAATTTAATGATTTTAGTATATTTATTCCCTACAACTGAACAGGAGGGCCATTATTTTTGCAAAGGGAACATTTTTCCCTTGAGGACCTATCCCCTCCGAACTCTCCTTACGGGTGCTCCCATACAAAAACGAAAAACTTTGTTATTTTAAAGTTTTAAATTCAAAAATTATTTTAATCGAAAAAAGGCATTAAATTCTCAAATCTTTGATATTGCGAAAATGCTTCGCGAAAATGCTTCGCTTCTCTCGTGTGTCCCGTGACGCACCTGTGTTTTTTTTTTTACTTTTTTAATATTTGATTAATAATTAAAAAAAAAATAATAAACTTTCAACAAAATTATTATTATTTTTCGTTTTTATTTGTTTATTACCATTCTTTATGTATGCACAATACATTAAAAAAACCAACATGCAAATCACTAAAAACACACATGTATTAAGAAACCTAAAAAAATTCATTGAAGGTCCTTATCCCTTGTTCAAGTTCTAGGTACCTTGTCACTTGTTTAACGACACCGGAACTGTCACCTATCGAAGGGTTAAACTCCTAAACTAAGTAAAATTTTAATTTAAATCCTTGAGTAAAATTCTTGCAAATTAGATGTTCTTTAATGTTGTAAACATTATTGCCCCCTAATATTCGCACAGAGGCGTCAAAAATCCCCTTATATTAAAAAAGTGCTGTGTCTTGGAAACTGTGGGCGATATCATTTTCATTACTTCTACAAACAAAATGTTTATCATCTTATCTTTAACTGCGCAGAGCATCATAATATAAAAAAACTTGCAATATTATCAAAACTCGCCATTGAAACCTACCTCCTAAAAGAACTCCTCACCAAATAGGAGCAATAAATAAGGAAAATCTAGAGTTTTCAGTTCAAATCAGCTAAGGTTTTCTCTGAAAATTGCACAAAGCTGGTTGATCAACATGCCAGAGAATTTAAAAATTCAATTGGCATCAGAGTCCCACGAGTACGGGGAAAGGTTTCACCAAATTGCCATGCCTATGGATATGCGATACAAAGGGAAAAAGTTAAGTGCATTGGTTGCAGACTTTTGCTGGTGGTCCCAAAAAGTATTCAGAGCTGATGATGAGGACAACCCTCCAATGAACGATGCTATGGTAACCTAATAACACAATTCTTTTTAGGTTTTCGAACTAATACTTAAATTTTAATACTTAATACTTACTTTAATATTTACATTTTTAACACTTTGAATTTGAACTTTAACAATTTGAACATTAGTTTTTAAATAAAAACTTACCAGTATTATGTATGTATTTTGTGTGTATGTGAGTTTGACTTAGTATTAGATTTACAATAAATAAACTACCCTCTGGGAAAAATTGGAAAGCTTCCATATGAAAGTGATTTGGAAACATTCCTCATCGTATCTTTTGGAAACATATGGGTAGTTTTAAATTTTTATTGTTTCCAAACCGCTTCTTAAGGAATGAATGTATAAACGATGGCTTGTTTTAGAGAAATTTCAATTTATTTCGAATAATAAAATCTCAAATAATAAGGTAGTATCAGTAGTCGAGCAAGTAGCATGCTTGGTTGCCACGCCAGAGGCCCCTGATTTGAATGCCAGCCAGTCTAACCATTTTTAGTAGTTATTTATTTGTTGTTGTTTCGATATTAATTTTTATGAGAATGAAGAGGAATGTTTCCACATTCATTTTTAAGACAGCGGCAGGAATGTTTCCCTCCAACGAGTATAAAAAGAAATGGAGTGTCTAACGATAAGGAATGCTTCCTAAATTATATGAAATGTTTCCTGCTAATATCCAGGAATGTTTCCATTTCCCAGAGGGTAATATTTTCCAATAAATTTTTATTGTCGATTTCTGACCTTTTTTTTAATATTTAAGGTAAAAAGTTTCAATAGCGATTTTTCAAAAGCGAATTTATGGTGAAAAGTTTCAATAGTGATAGAGGGCAGGTTTTTTTGTTTTATGATGTTCAGCAAAGTTATAGAAAATATAATGGAAATTTTGTTTGCAGAAGTGATAAAAGTGATATCACTCACAATTTCCGAGATATAACACGTTTTTAATTTAAGGGGGTTTTTGAACCTTCTGTGTGAACATTAGGGGGAAATAATGTTTCTTTATTTTAAAGGTCATTAAATTTGCAGGAATTTTACTGAAAGTTTTCAATACAAATTTTACTTAGCTTAGGAGTTAAAGGAAATTAACTGCGGCCCCATACCATAGAATTTTATCTTATAAAAAATCGGTTATTTGAGCTAACCCAGAAAAATCTCTCGGACGGTGTGTTCTATGGACCAATTGCTATCAGAAACCATTGAAATTTTTTCAGCAAATGACCCGTACATTGTCGCACAGTGTTTTTGATTTCATCTAAATTATTCCCACCTGTCCTTAATTAATGATCGTGACTTAACGTCTGCCAAAATACTCTTCTATGGAATGACAGATTTTATACAACTCGTATGTTAAAAAAAGGGATTTGGCTGTTTCGAGGACACCCCCGTAGATTTCGACGTGACAGAGTATTTATTGTTGCCAAACTTACCCTCATCCTTCACTTGTTTTTATAAAAAAAAAAAAAATAAATAACTGGCCATTTCAGTCCTTAAAAGGACTTTGACCTAGCTTCTCATGATCAATTGTGTTGTGCGTGTTATTAAGTTTGTACACAATTGACCGAGAACCGGACCTACATGCTTAACGCCGACTCCGAACGACGATGAACGGAATGTACTCGTTCTCAAGAAGCTTTACATGGCATTTTGATTACTCTCTGAGGTTTGCCATTGTCTGCAGAGAGGTGGCGACCGTACAGAAAAATTATTTTAATTCAAATAATTTTCTGTCGCTGCTGGGGTTCGAACCTGGGTCTCCAAGGTTCTTTGACATAGCGGCCACGCACTTTAACCAACTACGCCACGGACGCCACTTGTTTTTATATTTGTCCTAATAATTGCCCTTATCTTTGTAAAAATTGTTGTCTTAGCCCATGTTCGAATTCCCGACCAATTCCTTGTTCAAATCTCTTTCCTTATCCTTGTCCCACTTATTTTCCCAATCTTTGTCTTCAATTTTGTCAATAGCATGTTCAAATCCTTGTTCAATTTCTTGTCTCAATTCTTGTCCTTTTTCAATCTTACCCTCAACCTTTCTTCAATCTGGCTCTCAGGTAACCTTGAGCGGTTCTCTGACAGCCCTCATGATTCCATTAATTTTGGTTTTATTTTCATCATGTGACCAAAAACCTAATTTTACTGTTACGATATAAGTCACGATGTTATAAATTATGCAACGTTTTTTCATTGATGTTGCATTTTAACTGCATTAAGCGATTGCTACCGTGGAGTTGTAACTACAATTATCGTAAGCGTCAATTTTTCGAAAAAATTGTTTTTTGTTCCATTTATTAATTAAGCATCAGATACAGCTTTCCACATACCCATATTATAGAAATAGCGAATAAAAAAAAAAAACAAAAAAAACATTTGAAGTAAACTTTAAAGTCTAAACAGCACTCATTAAAACAAAAATACAAAAAACCCTTTCCTGTAAAATTTTCCTTCATAATACGATGTCATAATTGTTAATTCAGTCAATCAGAATAAATTTTTTCCAAATTAAAAAAAAAAAAAAAACATACCCGGAACTCTTCAATAATATGAAAATGGTTCAATATTTTCATTTCCTCCAAAGTAATCTCCATTGCAAGCAATACACATATTTACTTCCAAACTTGAAAATACTTCTCATAGGCTGATTTTAGAATTGCCTTCAGCTACTTCTGCGAATTCTCTTTTATAGCCTCAATCGTCTCAAAACGTTTTATTCGAAATGGTAACTTATCTTTGGAATAGAAAAAAAGGAGCCATGTCGAGTGAATATGGATCTTTCGGAAAGGTATAAACGTTGTTTTTGGTCAAATAGTCGCTTACAAGATGATATGTGCTAGCCGAGGCGTTGTCGTGGTGAAGAAACCACGAGTTGTATCTCCACAATTGTGATATTTTCCACAATTCTCCACATGATAATTCCTTAGAAACACAAAATTTCGGACAAACTCATTGCTCAACTAAATTCGAAAATGTTAAATTCGCAAAACACGACAAACACTGACTTGTTTACAAAGATATCAAACACAAACTGCCGATAAATGGCACTTAAATAGATATTTGAGCACCAGATGACAGTACCAGATGACCAGATGACAGTACGACGTCAGAAAAAAGAATATTTTCTCTCTGAAAACTCTGGGTATATTTTAACCGACTTCAAAAAGGTAACTCTTATAGGTAAACTCTTAAACGATAACTCTTAAAGCACTTGCCCGATTTCCGTAGTTTTTTGTCAACAGATAGATACCATGAACGCGGAGGTCCTTTTTTAAAAAAGTGGGCGATATTTAACAAAGGGGCGTGTGAATATTAGAAAAGCACTGTAGTTCAGTTAATATTGACACTAGGGTACTGAAATTTACAGTAAAAATACTGGGGTAGGCAGTATTATTACAAATTACGGTCAATAAAGTGGGCGTTATTTGACAAAGGGGTGTGTTCATATTAGAAAAACACTGTATCTCGAATAGTATCGACACTAGGGTACTGAAATTTAGTACAGGGGTAGACACAATTTTTAAAAAAGTGAAGAAAAGTAAAGAAAGTGGGCGTTATTTGACAAAGGGGTGTGGCAATATTAGAAACTGTCGATATATAGTGATATATCGAATAATATTGAAAATATGATGCTGAAATTTAGTGCATGGGTAGGCATAGTTGTTACAAATTACAGTCATTAAAGAGGGCGTTATTTGACAAAGGGGTGTGGCAATATTATAAACTCACTATAAATCGACTAATATTCACCTAGTGTCAATATTACGTACTAAAATTTAGTACATGGGTAGACACAGTTACAACAAATTACGGTAAAAAAGTGGGCGTTATTCAACAACGGGGTGTGGCAATAAAAGAAACACACTATATATCGAATAATATTGCACTAGGGTGCTGAAATTTAGTGCATGGATAGGCATAGTTATTACAAATTTCAGTCAATAAAGTGGGCGTTATTTGACAAAGGGGAGTGGCAATATTAGAAACTCACTATAAATCGAATAATATTGACACTAGTGTACTAAAATTTAGTACATGGGTAGACACAGTTACAACAAATTACGGTAAAAAGTGGGCGTTATTCAACAAAGGGGTGTGGCAATATTATAAAAATACTTTATCTCAATTAATATTGCACTAGGATACTAATATTTGGAATGAAGGTCGGTGGGTAGGTAGAATCATTACAAAAGTGAGCGGGATTGTACATAGGGTGTGGTACTTTAAGGAAATTACTATATGTCGGTTAATATTGATACTTGGGAACTGAAATTTGGCACAGCGCTAGGTTGAATCATTATAAAGTACGGTAAGTAAAGTGGGCGGGATTAGAGAAAGGGCGTGTCACTTTAATAAAACTTGTAAAGACACAGAAATGGAAAATACCCACCAAACTTTCAGGAATTAATAAAACAATTAAGAACAAAGTATCACGTTTGAAATTTTACTCAAGAATACTATTACTTAAATTTTTCATATTCTCTAAAAAGGAAGAAATAAAAACTTCTTAACAAAAAAAAAAAAAAAACGGCTTCAAAATCACTAAAAAGTAAAAAATAATTTTAAATAACTTTTCCCATTACTTTCTTGGTCAAATTTTAAAAGTTATTTATGTATTTGTATTATAATATTGGAAATCTTATCATTTTCATTTTTTCTATTTTGTTTTATTATCATCAATATATTAATTGCTTTATGAACATAAAAGCTTTGAAGTCGGCGCTAATCTTTGACACACAATCATGATTTTTTACCATCCCTGCGCTATATTAAACTTTTTTATTTGATGCTTTGCTGCCTTGGTGACACTGTAGTAATTTAAAAAGCTTTGTACATATAAACATTCTCACTATACTGGTTTGGGTGAGCTTGTAAAGCTAATATTGAATATGACATAGTGTGTAACAGATGCACAAATAATGCATGGAACACATTGGCTACATTCAGCGTACTCAAAAATTGCCAACTGAAAAACAAAATCGCTAAAAAGCTTTTATATTCATAAAATTAGTTATATTTTCATGATAATAAAAAAAAATTAGAAAAAATTAAAATAAAAAGATTTCGGCTCAGTAAGATAAGCGCCGACTTCAAATCTTTTACATAAATAATCAATACAATAATACAATTTTATGTAGTAATCAATATGATGACAATAAAACAAAATAGAAAAAATGAAAATGATGAGATATCCAATATTATCATACAAATAAATTACTTTTAAAATTTGACTAAGAAATTAATGGGAAAAGTTATTTAAAATTATTTTTTACTTTGTAGGGATTTTGAAGTCGGTTTTTTTTTTGTTAAAAAATTTTTATCACGATTCGTAACTCATGCAACTTCCAACGTTCACGAATCGTTTCCACAAGCCTATTGGCACAGCAATAAATCTATTTGAGAGCTTTATAAGACGAACACATCAAGCTTTCGTATAAAAACTCTGTATGCGTTGCTTTGCATTTATCATTTCTTTAATATATTGATGCATATTTAAGCGTCATTTATCTTTTTTTCTAGCCTTACGAGCTCTACTAAAAATTAGCCTCAAAGGAGCACTCGTATGTCCTTGCGCTCTGATGGCTGCTTAAGCTACAATAAGAACAAATAGCAAATAGCTTTGTTTAACAATACAAAGGAAGGTGTAGCATTCATTTTTTAATTTGTGCACCTGAGTGCATGCTTGCTTGGCTGACTGATAGTCTGGATCTTGTGTGTTAATGTTTAACTAAAACATATTCGCATATTTTTCCCCTTTTTGCTGCTGTACCATACGCATAAGCATGTTTGCTATTTGACGAGCTCTGCGTTATGCAAATAGTATATAGCACTCAGGATATGACAGTTTATAAAGTAGTAGTAATCTAAATTAAAGCCTTCTATTGGGCTTATTTTGGCAAGAGATCATCCTCTTTTTGTTGTTTTAATAATAATTGAATTTTCAGTTTTCTAGTGCATATTCTTGGATTATCAACTATTTGCATGCGCGAAAATTCAGTAACATAGTGAATGCCGCTTTCAAAATTTGTAGTTTGACGTTTTCACTTTGTTGTTAGCGTTTACATGCATTCCAAATAAAATCTGTCTACGTATATATGCCGGATTGTACTGAAGCACTAATTGAAATCCTCGCTAGTGCTAGATTTGACAAAATTTTTGCGATTTCCTATCGCCAAATGAAACCAAATGAAAGCTAGTAGTCAGAAAACTACAAGCTTACAGTAGTGTTGGGCTGGATTTGCACTAAAAGACTAAAAAAAAAATTTTTTTCAATTGATTTGTTTGTTGCATCCCGGTTCATGGGTAACATTTCCATTGCTAATTGGAATTTCAAACGTGTGCGGAATAAGCCGGATTTATCTATGGCTCAAGCACAATTTTAACGAATTTATAACATGAAAAGATAGAACAAAGAGATGAAAGCTTTTTAGTTGAATTCTGATAGAACGATGTGAGTTTCGTGTGAAAAGCTAATAGCTCTTGAATGGCACACAATCATTAATAAAAAATCAGCTTAAGTCACCGATGAATAATAAAATAGAAAAAAAAACTTGAGTAAAGAGCCATGAGGTATGTGATTATCGTGAGTGTTTTACAAATAAACCGATAAAGCTTTTTCATATTGGATACAAAGACTAAACTGGAAATTAAATTGTAAATCAGTGATGGGCACACCAATACTATTATATTTTCTGTAATTTTATGCTTGTGGTAGTAGAGTCTTGCTCTCAGCACTGAAATTTTGTGCAGGTATCTATAAATATGACGACTTGGCTCGCTTGTTTAATATTTTATGTTTAGCTTAGATTTATATTTACATTCATGTTTTTGTTATGATTTTAAGATTTAAATCAAAATAAATATACTGAATTTAAAATTCAAATCTAACAAAAAAATAAAAAAAAGCAAGTCTTCGATCCAAAAATATAATATAAAACTCAGTGTTTATCATATTCAGTAAATTCTTTTTGAATTCATCCACTGCCCACAGAAATTTTCTGAAAATAAATAATCGTTCACCCACTCATCTATTTTTTCAGTGCATAACAATCTAGTACAAAGCATCATGCAGCGTGAAACATACAACATGACATCTCATCGTGAACTGATGGAAATAACTTCTTGTAGGTATTTATACATGTGAGACACCAGAGAGAGTTCGTAAGCGAGTCTCGAGCACACAACCCAGCTAGCATTTTCAATCGTAGGCGACTCTTCCACGATCGGAGTGGGCGATTAAATAAATCGTCGATGATGTCATATTCCGATCGCGGAAGTTCAGTACAACGGGAGAAACTGTGTCAAGCCGGCGACTCTTCCATTCGAGTCGTCTACGACGCTCAAAAAAGAATCGTGTAAGATGCTTTTATTCCTTCTTCAAACGATCCTTGAATCAATCGCCTAATTGAGTCGTGTACGATGCTCAAAAAAGAATCGTGTAAGATGCTTTTATTCCTACTTCAAACGACCCTTGAATCAATCGCCTAATTGAGTCGTCTACGATGCTCAGGAAAGAATCGCTGAAGAGTCTTGAAACTGTTGCCAAGACGATCTTTAATTTACCCCAAATGCTTCAAAATAAAAACCATTGTTCTGTATTGTTCATTTTTTAATTGTAATATATGTAATTAGTTTAAACTCGTATAAATAAAATAAAAATAATTCAATTATTAATTAAAAAAAAAACAAAATTCAGACATAGAAAAAAAAATATATAAAAAATAAATTATGGAGCTAAATCCCCCTTTCTTCGTCATCCTTCTTGGTCCGATCACCCTTCCTGAGTCGGTCACCAGCATGGACAAAATGTTGCTTTAGCACTTTATTTATTCATGCGTCGTCACCTTTAAATTTTGAGTGACATACATCTTAAAAAAGAAAAACAAATTAGGAAACTGTCCACACGCATACAATTTTCAACTTTTGTGCTTGTTCTAGTAGCTCTCTCGTTCTCTGCACTGATGAAAATTGTTGTGCAGATATTAAGCAAGAATTATGTTATAATTATCATTTTCATCAGCATTATCATTATCAGCATCATTATTATTATCACTATCATTATCATTGTCACTATCATAATCATTATTATTGTTATTATTCTGCAAATAACGCATATTCATATGCCTCAAACATTTCGTGCAGTGCAAAACACACTAATAAGAGGCGCGAACTTCCTCGCTTGAAGTTTCAGCGCCAACTGATTGAGAGAACTTCGTGGGATGGGCAAAAACGGTCGGTATTTGAGTGCGATAGGTTTTGTTTAAAAAAAAACCGGTTTTTTTGGTTGTTTTTTTTTAGATATAAAACACCGCAACACCGGTGGAAAATGTCAAAAACCGACCGAAATTTTGATTTTTCGAAAATAATTTTATGTTTTGTTTTAATTTATTTATATAAATGACAGATAAGAGCTACTTGAAAATAAAATTCAATATATATTTTGAAAATTCCTTGGAAGGTTACTTTGATATGGCGACAGAACAGAGCTACATTAAATATTTTTCTCTCGCTCGCATCTACCTTACGATTGTATCATGTTAAAAACTGAGTTTTCTGTTGAACTTTTTCTTATAAGCTACTAGCTTCTCCCGACGCGCGTTGCTGCACCCTGCAACTATATGGGAACATAATAGGTGTATTCAAAACTTTTCTTAGACTCATAGTTTGACACCACTGTTATTGCCCTGCTACTGCCCGTTACAGTTTCCCAGTAGCAGGAGATCACCAAATAGTAACTCCATTTTGAGTTTGTATGTAAGTACTGCTACTTTTACTTTCAAAGCTATTCGATAATACAAATTTTAACTGTATGGGCGGCGCCCCACCCACTTATATAATGCTCATCCCAGTTTCCTAGTAGATGGACATTACCCAGTTTTAGTACAGTTGCCGACAGTGAGCATACAAACTAAATTATCAAAATGTAGCCAAATCGACGAAAACCGTAGGAAATATAGCATTTTTATTAATTTGTGGGCGATAAAAGGGGGTGTGACAGAAATTTAAACCATCTCGTACTTGAAAAAAATGTACTGCCAAAATTTCAGCTCTATCGTCTCAGTAATTTTGAAGTTTCCAGCCATCACATAGACAACGTTTTGCTTTTTGTATATATATTTTGGATAAAGATTATTGGCTATAACTTTTGATTGGCAAGAGATACTAAGATAATTTTTTCTAAAAAGTTAATTTTTTAGCTTGTTTATTTTTTCAAAAATATAAAAACACAATATTGAAAAAAAATTTTGTTCGAAAAAATCAAGGGCCTTGTTTTTTGAATCACAGATATGGTTTTTAATTTTCGCGTAAAATTTAAATAACTTTTGCTTATAAATGTTATAGTTTTTAAGTAGAGTTAAAAATTTGCGAATTTGAATTTAAATTATTTTTACAACAAAAACAAATTTTGAGCCTTTTTTTGAGGAAAACTCCAAAATTTCAGACCTTTTTTGAAAAAAATATTTAAAATATATATACTCAACTAACGGTATTTTTGCAATAAGGTTTTAATAGTACTTTGACGAAGCTTTAAGACAAAAAAAAAAATTTAACAAAGTGTATAAAAAAGCAGCGGGGATATTTTTGGATCGAAAGTCACAAAATTAAATTTCTGATTGTGTTTTTCTCATTCTTGAGCACGATGTTGCATTAAATATATCGTTGTAGTAACATTTTTCATAGTTTTCAAGATAAGTTCATGTTTTTGATGTCAAAAAAATGGATATTTTTTCATTTTACTAAATTTAACAAATATTTTATGTTGGAAATATTTGCATATGTAACAACTAAAAATATGCGATTTTGTAAAAAATTTGTACTACAGCACCATCTGGTGTCCAACGTGGTTCAAAGAAGATACAGTCAAAAAACTCATTGTACCTGAGAACTACTATATACCAATTTTTATTCTAATCGCACGAGCGGTTTGGGAGTTTTAGGTGGTCTTGCAAAAAATTTGTACTACAGCACCCTCTGGTGTTCAAGAATAGGTCAAAAAAGATTGCAGCAAAACACTCAACGTACATGAAAACTACTGTATACCACTTGTCATTCTAATCGCATAAACAGTTTGTGAGTTTAAGGCAGTTTTGTAAAAAATTTGTACTACAGCGCCCTCTGGTGTTCAAGGTGGATAAAAATAGATAGCCCACAAACACGCACCGTACCAAAAAACTTCTATACAGAAATTTTCATGCTAATCAAATGAGTAGTTTAGGAGTCTATTGCACAGTTACATAAGACATTTAGTTCCAAAGCAATTCGATATCATAAATTTGGCCTGTGTGGCCCTATACCTCCTTGTCTTATGTTCGCTCAAATATATAGTAACTACCTCTTGGGCCCATAACGTCTACATATCAAGTTCCACTATCAAAATATGTACAATTCAGGAATAATAATGATTTCTAAAAAGTGAGCGTATTTAAAGTTAGACCACGCCCAGTTTTAGTATAGTTGCCGACAGTAACCATACGAACTTATTTACCAAATTTTAGTCTAATACGACCAAAAAAATCTTAAATATAGCATTTTTATTGATTTGTAGGGGGTAAAGGGGGTATGGACAATAGGGGTATGGAAAATTTTTACTATGCCTATATTTTTCGTGCAAATGCAAACTAAAGTGAGACTTGCCAAATTATTCCAATATTCCATTTATTTCCAATTACCCTTGCAAACATTATCCCACATACACCATATGTGCGCACCTGTAATTTTTCACAGCTGTATTGTTGATAAGTTCACTAAAATGCCTATAATTCATGAACCAATACACATACAAAGACCATTTATACAAAAAAACCTTCGTATTGACGTCATCTTTCATGGGAAATTCCAGAAACAAAATCGGTTCACGCATTACAGAGAACATCAATTTCATACACAATGCAACTTATTTTTATATATATAGATAAAATAAAAAATAAAGAAATTTTCTAAAAATGCTTTATAGATTTAAGGCAGAATAAAAAAACGACAAAAATTTTGTAAGCTGCTTCTAAAAATAATTCTTTAACGCTTTCATGCCCAATGTTACCTGTAGGCAACATTCATGTTATTGCTCATACAATCGTTTTTATAATTCTTTCACAATTTTTTGTTTGTTGACCAATTATTTAATATGTTTTGCAAGCTTACTGACAGAATCTCCGTTATAAGCATTGTCAGTAGTTTTTTAATAGCTGTTCTTCGTAACGTCCACACGTCCAAAAAAATGTTCGTAAAAAGTGAGTGTGCATTAAAATAATATAAAAATAAAACGATACATAACTTTTCAATAAAAGGTATATTAATTAGTTCATAATAGATGAGACGTGCAGAAAAACATAGAATAATAGATAAAAAGCTTTCAGATGTTTCTCAGGAAACTTCATATCAGCAAAATTCATCACATCATAAAAAATAAACCATAATACATAGGACTTTAAAATTGACACCACTTAATGTTTACGTTTATACAAGAATCTGTATGGCCTCAAAAATATTGTAGATCATCCCAAATAAATTCGGCCATAAAAGGGTTAAAGTACAATGTGTATATTTTAAAAACAACTCTTTAAAAAACGGTCGGTGTTTGGGAAAACCGGTGGTTTTACTTCGGTTTTTAGTTTCAGTTGAAAATCAAAATTAAAAAAACCGATTTATCAAAAAGTAGGTTTTTTTGTCAATGTACCCATCCCTACTTCGTGCATTCGATCGTGTACGTGTTTCGATTCTCGAATAAAGCTTTTGAGTCTCACCACATGTGGTACTACGTGAATATCACTGTTTTAAATCGTGTGTTTTGCACAAAAACTGCACAAAAAGTTGAAGGCATATGAAAATTAGTTTGTGTACAGTTATGAGTGCAGAATAATATTAATTAAAGTAATAATGATAATGATAATGATAGTTATAATGATAATGATAAATAAAAAATAAATAAATAACTGGCCATTTCAGCCCTTGAAAGGACTTTGACCTAGCTTCTTGTGATCAATTGTGTTGTGCGTGTTATTAAGTTTGTACACAATTGACCGAGAAATGGACCTACAGGCTTAACGCCGACTCCGAACGGCGATGAACGAAATGTTCTTATTCTCAAGAAGCTTTACATGGCATTTTGATTACTCTCTGAGGTTTGCCATTGTCTGCAGAGAGGTGGCGGACGTACAGAAAAATTATTTTAATTCAAATAATTTTCTGTCGCTGCTGGGGTTCGAACCTGGGTTTCCAAAGTTCGTTGACATAGCGGCCACGCACTTTAACCAACTACGCCACGGACGTCACATGATAATGATACGTATAATTATAATGATATTCATAGCACAGTTCCTGTTTAGTACCTGCACAACAATTTTTGTCAGTGCAGAGAGCGAGAGAGCTACTAAAACAAGTAAAAAAGTTGAAAATTGTTGTAGTATGCGAGTGAACACCACTGCTTTAAATGATTAAAAAGATTTTATCTACACTAGTGGAATGAAACCTAGAATGCAAGCGAATGCGTTCATTAACTTGTTAATGTTAAAAATTTAATCAATACGCACACTTAAGAAAATGTATGAGAAACATTTTCATATACATAAAGCATTTTCTGCAGTGCATGACACACGACCAAGCGGTGTGAACCTCCCAACTTGAAGTTTCAGCGGCAACTGATTGAGAAAACTTCGTGCGTGTGAACGTGTGTTTCGATTCTCGAATGAAACCGTCGAGTCTCACCACGCGTGGGACTACGTGGGACTACGACTGATTTAAAATGATCCCAATAAACATTAACCTTTTAGATTGGCTTGACCTCAAGTGGAGCTCCAGTTCGTTTTCTTATCTCCAGTGCTGGATCTCCACTTGACCTCCACTTGAGATCCAAGCCATTCTTCAGGGAAATGGATCTTCGATCTCCAGTTGAGGTAAGGCTGGATCTCCACTCTATATCCAAGCTCTTTCTCAAAGCGATCTCCAACCCAAAATGAAAAAAAAAATAATATTTTAAGAAAAAGCTTTTCCAATAATTTTTTTTATTTCAATTACACTATGACACAAAAAAGATACAGTAGTTTCGACTATGTCGTAACACAAGACGTAGAATTATTCAATTTACTTTTGATGACATCTTTTTTAAAAAATATATAGCAAAATATTTATTCCATACACCATACAACAAGGAACATTTTTGCTTTTGACACCTATTTCCTCCGACCACTCCTTAGGGGGGTCCCATACAAATTTTATGGTTTTTGTATATTTATTCCATACACCTGAGCATATGACCTTTAAGAGAGTGCCGGAAAGGGTTAATATGTATCACCAAACCACCTTTACTTTTGCAAAAGGAACATTTTTTCCTTTGACACCTATTCCCTCCGACCACTCCTTAGGGCGGCTCCCATACAAATTTTGACGTAGAATACGTCATTCTCGGAGGTAAGTAGGGTGGTTGATAGTGATCAGGTGTCGGTATTTATATAACTTTTTGAGCCTTTGGTGGGCCTAAAGTACTGATCGTACAATGTTGATGTTAGCACTTGTTGGTCTGCTTGATCCTCAATGCGACAAAAATTCATGTTAGAACTCTCTAACTTATATAAATTTTACACAATAACATGAAATATAAAGCCAACATTTGATGTTTTGTTTGCTTAAACTTGCTACCTATTTATCGACAGTTTCCGGTTTTATCGACAAAACCATAAAATTTGTATGGGAGCCCCCCTAAGGAGTGGTCGGAGGGAATAGGTGTCCAAGGCAAAACTGTTCCTTTTGCAAAAGTAATGGGGATCGGTCATACATATTAACCCTTTCCGGCACAAACACAATAAAATTTGTATGGGAGCCCCCCTAAGGAGTGGTCGGAGGAATAGGTGTCAAAGGCAAAAATGTTCCTTCTGCAAAAGTAATGGAGGTCGGTGATACATATTAACCCTCTCCGGCACTCTCTTAAAGATCATATGCTCAGGTGTATGGAATAAATATACAAAAACCATAAAATTTGTATGTGACCCCCCTAAGGAGTGGTCGGAGGAAATAGGTGTCAAAGGCAAAAATGTTCCTTGTTGTATGGTGTAAGGAATAAATATTTTGCTAAATATTTTTTAAAAAAGATGTCATCAAAAGTGAATTGAATAATTCTACGTCTTGTGTTACGACATAGTCGAAACTACTGTATCTTTTTTATGGTTTCTGTTTATTTATTCCATACACCTGAGCATATGACCTTTAAAAGAGTGCCGGAAAGGGTTTATATGTATCACCGACCCCCATTACTTTTGCAGAAGGAACATTTTTGCCTTTGACACCTATTCCCTCCGACCACTCCTTAGGGGGGCTCCCTTACAAATTTGTTGGTTTTTGTTTATTTATTCCATGCACCTGAGCATATGACCTTTAAGAGGGTGCCGGAAAGGGTTTATATGTATCCCCGACCCCCATTACTCTCGCAAAAGGAACATTTTTGGTTTAGACACCTATTCCGTCCGACCTTCCCTTAGGGGGGCTGCCATACAAATTTTATGGTTTTGTCGATAAAACCGGAAACTGTCGATAAATAGGTAGCAAACTTAAGCAAACAAAAACATCAAATGTTGGCTTTATATTTCATGTAATTGTGTAAAATTTATATAAGTTAGAGAGTTCTAACATGAATTTTTGTCGCATTTAGGATCAAGCAGACCAACAAGTGCTAACATCAACATTGTACGATCAGTACTTTAGGCCCACCAAAGGCTCAAAAAGTAATATAAATACCGACACCTGATCACTATCAACCACCCTACTTACCTCCGAGAATGACGAATTCTACGTCAAAACACTTTTGGCAAAATAACAGCATGCCACTATATAGGTTCGACTCTATGACCAGTTGTTTGCATTTTTATGGCCCATTTTATATTGTCGGTTTTAGTGATTTTGCCAAAAAAAGGTATTATCATTTTTTCTTCAATTACTCCGTCAGAAATGGATATATCGGTTTATTGTCGTTGGCAAAGTTGTAGCTAACAATGCAATAAACAGACGTATAAACATAACATCCTTGTAAGATAATTTCTTTTTTTTTTTTTTTTAATTTAAATGTCAAAAAAATTTTAATTTTTTTCGGTTTTTTTGGGCATAACTTGAAGTGAATCCAAATTTTTCCTATACTATCTTCTACAAAATTGTAGGTCAACAGTACAGGTCAACAGTACTTAAAAGCTCAAAAACACCATGCTTTTTATATAATATATACTACTTTAGTGATAAATGATGATAATTGTTATGGCAATTGTTATGGAGGCAAAAAAAGCTCAAGCCTGTATTAGATAACACGGGCGCATAGGTCAGACGTAGAATACGTTAGTCATTAACAGCCTTATTCAATAGATTTCCTTAAACAACCTTTAAACGCTTGTTTAGTTACGTACTGTTTAAGGCTTTACGTAGCTTCTATGCAACCTTGCCAACATTGTTATTCATAAACATTTTTTCATTTTCTGCTTATGATTGTAAGGTTTGTGTCTGAACTATAGAAAATCTCTACAAAAATTAAGAATTCCTATGGATTTACAATGGCCGCCGCATAAAAAAACGCTGCAAAGTGCGCATATGGAGCATGTCTTTGATATTAAAAGAAAAGACAAACAAAAATCATGGTTGTATTTACGTAACCTTTAAACGCCAATTTCGGCGTTTAAGTTACGCAGCTCTTAAACAACTACGGAAAATGTTTATGAATAACTTTTCTTGTTTAAAGCCCGTTTAAAGTTACGCTGCCTCTAAAATGTGTTTATGAATAAGGCTGTAAGACATTGAGGATGTCTTAAAGACGTGGCCAACTGGGTAAGCACAATTTTGTTTCTCTGCTTCGCTTATCAATGTTGTGTATGTACACATCGTTCGCTACTTGGTCATTATACTTCTTCTCTTTCTCACACTGGTTCTGTGATGAACACACAGATAATCGTACTGCTCTTACACATGATGTTATAATACATAAAATACAAAGCATATGAAAATTAATACAAAATTTGAAGGAGTTAAATTTTGATTTACTTATAGAATCAAAAAAATTATATGTAGCAATATGATTATTTAAATACAAATCAAAAGAAGACATATTAAATATGTTACGACCATACTTGAATTTTCTTCAATGCATGCATAAAGTATTAAAAACTTATAATGAAAGTGACAAACATTTTCTCAAAATTCTGTGCTCCAGATCAACACCCCCGTATAACGTATTCTACGTTAAAATAAAAGGTGATAAAGGGGATATAAACACAAAATTCGTCAAATTAATAACTATTGTTGTCAATTTTAAAACTTTTTTCTTAGTGTACGATGAATGAAATGGATATTATAAAAATGGATGGATAAATTCAAAACAAAAAAGTAAATAAATAAAATATGAAAGCAGAGAAAATCTATTCAACCATGAAATCTTATTGATTGAGCCTCAACATAAACATTTTCTTATTTTTCTTGTGCAGAACGACTTCAAAAAACTCTATAAATTTTTTCCAAATAATAATTTTTTCACTGTACCAAAGCTATTTTATGTGACAAAACCATTTGTTTTTAAGCGTGTGCAATTTTTCTTTCGTGTCCTGCTGTGTGCCATAAGAATTATCATGCTTACACATCTAAAATGTATTTTTATAGTCAGTGATTGAAGAAGTACGAAAAAAAGGGTGAAGAACAACTAAGGGGGAAAAAAAACTGAGAAGAGAAACTGCACAACAACAATGAAATGAGGGTAATTATACCCATGGGAGAGGTCAACGAAAAATAAGGACGAAAATATTTAAGTAAACGTTCTGAGTATACGTTGAAAACTTGTGGCAATGCAGTGAAATGCATTTGAATGGAGTCACATAAATTCGTGACTTCAACATGACACACTTACGGGTGTTCACATACTCAAACACACAAACACATAAAATAGCGATAAAACAAAGTGGATAAAAAATTGCAAGCTTGCGGCATGCTCTTGACACATGTCTGAGTTCGCAGGACAAATTCGAGAGAAATTATGCTCAAATAATTTTATGGTGGCGATAGAACTGCTGTGACTACAAATTTTAAAGTTTAAAAAAGAGACAAAGAGAGTGAAATTAGAAAAAAAACATAAAATGTTAATTAAATTTATCTACAATTTAAGTTAAACAAAGACAAATGATATTAAATAAAAAAGTGCTAGAAAATTATATGAATCAAGCAACATCTGAAGGAACTGTTTACAGAAATGTATGAACCTCCGAATGAACTTGCATTACTAAATAGACACTTCTGCTGACTATTTTTAGAAAAAAACTTTAAGGCTTTTAATTTATGCCATGCTATCTTAATTGATGACTCAATAAAAATGCGCTTAAGTCCATCATTCACGACTTTGCTCCAACAAAACTCCAACTACTCCAACTTGATGGCAATTTAATTAGCCTGCAAACTTTTGCATGCAATCTTTAGCCACTCTTACTTAATATTTTTTTTTTGCCCAAACATAATGTTGACACTTTATGACCTCGACACAGCGAATGACTGTGTTTGTTATTGGCCAATGTCCTGTTCTACGGTCAGCTAAGTCAGCGTCTGTCTGTCTTCTCAAACTGGCAGTCCATCAAAATGTCATTATCAGCCATGTCATCAACACCATCGTCATCACTATGCGTTCAACCATCATGCTTAATGCTGTCATCATTGATGCTATCCCAAGTCTGTAAGTCGATTAATTCTCATTTTAGATGTAAGATAGTCGTTAGTTGCACGCCATCTTGATTATTGGACCAGAGCATGGTTGATGGTATAACAAAAAATTTGTTGATTTTTTCTTTCGTATCTAAGATGTTGCATCATCGTATGAGCAAAAGCTACAAAACTTTTTGAACACAGATTATGCAAAAAAAAAAAAAAAAATTATACATGAGGAAATCTTAAGAAAAAGGACATTATTATTTGTTTTTTTTTTTTTTTTATATCTCTCACAAGAAAGTTAACTCTCCTTTGTGTGTAGTTTTGGAAACTAAAATTATTCGATCAGCATATACGAATAAAATCTTTATGTTTAAATTGTAACTGGTTCTGGTATAAGCTTTATAAAAACAAGATTGGACAAAGTGGCGTAACACCTCCCATACAACTCATATTGTTTATTCGGATTTTGAACTATAAACGATACTGCATAAGAACACGCTTTGGAACGACGCTTTAGAACCAACAATATACCGCTTTGGAAACATTAATAACATAATCTTAAAGGGAGGTGTGACATCTCCCATACAGCTTGCATAGTTTTTATGGCTAAGCTCTTGAACTAAAAATGAAAATATGAAAATTTTTCAAAGTAGACGTGTGATGCATATGTATAAAGAAGTTGTTGATAACAATATTATATGTTTAAAAATACGTTTGTCTGTGCATGAATGCCCTATCTATCCATTGTATCACTAATTTTTGAAATTTTGTTTTGACGTAGAATACGTCATTCTCGGAGGTAAGTAGGGTGGTTGATAGTGATCAGGCGTCAGTATTTATATCACAATTTGAGCCTTTGGTGTGCCTAAAGTACTGATCGTACAATGTTGATGTTAGCACTTGTTGGTCTGCTTGATCCTCACTGGGAGAAAAATTCATGTTTGAACTCTCTAACTTATATAAATTTTACACAATTACATGAAATCTAAGGCCAACATTTGATGTTTTTTTTGTTTAAAATTGCTACTTATTTATCGACAATTTCCGGTTTTATCGACAAAACCATAAAATTTGTATGGGAGCCCCCCTAAGGAGTGGTAGGAGGGAATAGGTGTCAAAGGAAAAAATGTTCCTTTTGCGAAAGTAATGGGGGTCATACATATTAACCCTCTCCGACACTCTTTTAAAGGTCATATGCTCAGGGATATGGAATAAATATTTTGCTAAATATTTTTTAAAAAAGATGTCATCAAAAGCGAATTGAATAATTCTAAGTCTTGTGTTACGACATGGTCGAAACAACTGTATCTTTTTTTGACGTAGAATTACGTCTTACAGGGCAGTGTGTATGGGGTCGTTTTCGCGTAACATCGTGTCGTTTGTTGAAACGAATTATTCTAAGTATATTTCTCAGTAACTGCTTGTTGTTGTGGTCATAAATATATATGTATTTTACATGCTTACATACATATCAGTTGCTTTCGTTTTTGGCGTAGAATTTCGTTATTGTCGAGGGTAAGTAGGGTGGTTGATTGCGATCCGTAAACGATGTTTATGTCACACTTTAAGCCTTTGGTACTGATCGTAGCATTTTATATTAAGCATTTGTTGGTATGTTTGATGCTCACTGCTAGAAAAATGCATATTAGAACTCTCTTTTTAAAAATTTTAGACAATATATAATATCCCAGCTGTTATTTTGGAGTCAATTGAAAAAGTGAACTAGTTCATTTCTAGCGCAGTTCGCAGTAGTTCTGAAAAAGTACAAAAGGCGTTCAGTGTAGAACAGTTATTTTTGCTTTTGTTTTCAAAAGTATTGCTGAAAAAAATAAACGCGTTCTGGCTACTTTTTAAAATTTGCTGCGCACAAGAAAAATTAATAAAAAAAAAATGTTTATATACAAAATGTTTTCTGGAATGTGGTAGAAATGAGATCTTTAGGACCTTTCCGTTGCACTAAATTTTTACATTTTTAATATGTTCACTTTAAAACTAGTTAAAAAAGAACCACTTTCAGGCTACTGCAAAAGCAACCAGTTTAAAAATGTTCCTAATGCAACTAGTTCAAATATGGGGAAAAAGGAGTGTTTCTGGGGACAATTGTCTTTTCCTATGACATCAACCCGCAAAAAGCATCAGTTCGTTCAATGTTAAAGGGTATTGTAGTGGAACTAGTACTGGTCCTTTTTGGAACTAGTTCAGAACTATTTCAAATTTGGTCCACTTTTCTGCTGGGATGAAACATAAACCCAAAATTTGATGTTTCTGTTTCTTATTCGCACAGTATTTTGCATGAACTTAGTAACCTACCAATCGAGTGTATTGGGTTTTGTATGTACTACTATTTATTAGTGTACTGAGTGCTGCTACTTATAGCAAGAGGCATGATATAATATGCTACTTTACGCATATTATTTGAATTGAAGAAGAAATTGTAAAACTTTTTGAAATAATGCAAAACGGATAAAATTGTGCACATCATATTTATGAAAATAAATTACGGCTTGAACCTCTTATCTGAAATATCTTCAAAAACAGTGTTGGGGGGGGGGGGAGAGAGGGGGGTAGGGTTCCTGTATGGTGTTTGTAGGAAATATTGACAATACAAGCTGTGGCAAATATATTTCCTATTTTTCCTATTATAACATAATTTCAATAAAAATGTTCAATAATAACACGGTGAGACCGCCAAAAAGTTTCAGCCTAAATTCTTAAAAATTCCGAGAGAGGGACATCTTGTGATTATATCGCGACTAGTCCGACCTCTCAGTTCCATCACAATTTTTTTTTAAAAATTCTCAAAGTTAAAAAGTAGGAATTCTAGTATTCCGACTTTTAACAATTTTTTACATATGCTTAGGTTGTGAGAATTTAAAAACAAAATGCACTTTTGTTCAATAGAATTAAACGTTAAATTTAACAGTGCCAAAAGATTTTTGAAAAAAATATATAAAGTGGATTTATCGCAATGGAGAAATGAATTTTTCAAAAATTTTGTACAAATGTTAGTTCTTTTTTATTTTTTTTTTAAATGGTAACAAACAAAAATCCTTAGTTTTTTTACAGGAATTATTAAAACTACTAAGTACCTTTCAAAAAAGTCTAAGATAACTGAAATCAGTTGAAAATTGGAAAAATGGTAGAAGTTTTAAAGTGTTTTTTAAATCGACAATCATCGATTTTTCTGATATACGTTCACAGCGTTCAAACTGCTGCCATTTAACCAAATGATAACGGATTTTGTTCATATATGGATTGTTAGAATGCACAAGCTAAATGCCACATTTTGCGATTCTAGTTTTTGTAGAAAATAAAAACGGCGATATCTTATGACTGCGAATAATAAAAGTTTTATTAATTTTTTTTGATAAAGGTTCAAATTTTGATTGAATGTATCTTTGAGCCTTTATTGTAAATTGTTTTTATGTTGGTGCTCTTCACAACACCTCATCCAGTGCCAAAAACAAACACAAATTAGCAATAAAAGATTGCAAATTTTTATTTTTGTACCGGTCCACCATTGTTTTTGTCGTTTGATGGAAGCGTTCGCCTTGTTCACCAGACTTGGTTGGAATCGGCTGTTCGAATACATCTATATGATGTTGCAGAAAGAGTACTTTAAGCGACATTCGAACATTGAGCTGGTTAAACGCTTCCATAATTTCAGTGACAAGACTTGGTGCTGCGCTTACTTCTGGAACTGGATGTAGCATTGGCTATTCCTCAAAATGTTATTTGGGAAGAAATACGAACATAGTGTCTTGATACACGCATGACTTCTGCATTTTTCGATTGAATTTCAATACTTTTTTGTTGACACAACAGTAGCAGAACTTTTAGCATGACGATGAACAGATTTCCAATCACAGGTATTCCGAATGGCATTACTTTCCTGAAGCCTTTTATGAAAGCCAACATAATGTATTGCAAGGAACATGAAAAATTGGGTGCCCAAGAAACATTTTTTTGCATATCAAGGACAAACTAACTTTTATAAGCGTTTTGAACTTCATCTAAAATCGCATGACGATATGATTTTAGTGTATATCTAAACACACGTAACAAAGAGTGTTTATTTTATCGCACATCATGAATAAAAACGTCTGAAAAGTATAACAGATGGTAAACCCATTGCATCAGTAAAAAGTCTGAACACACTTTTAACTTTTTTGATCTGCTCAAAGTACACAATATTTTACTTACCGCAGGATAACAACAGCAAGGAGCTCTAATAAAATTTCTTTCGGAAATAATTTAGAAAATATGCAATGCACTTTTCACTATTCAAATTACACAATTCCAAATGAAGTAGCACAAATAAGAAGTTTTTCAATCGTAAAGACACTCAGATTATCTCACAACAATCTTGTGATATTTTGTTTGATATCGCCTTTTTTTATTTTCTACAAAAACTAGAATCGCAAAATGTGACATTTGGCTTGTGCATTCTAACAAGGCATATATGAGCAAAATCCGTTATCATTTGGTTAAATGGCAGCAGTTTGAACGCTGTGAACGTATATCAGAAAAATTGATGATTGTCGATTTAAAAAACACTTTAAAACTTCTGCCATTTTTCCAATTTTCAACTCATTTCAGTTATCTTAGACTTTTTTGAAAGGTACTTAGTAGTTTTAATAATTCCTGTAAAAAAACTAAGGATTTTTGTTTGTTACCATTTAAAAAAAAAATAAAAAAGAACTAACATTTGTACAAAATTTTTGAAAAATTCACTTCTCCATTGCGATAAATCCACTTTATATATTTTTTTCAAAAATCTTTTGGCACTGTTAAATTTAACGTTTAATTCTATTGAACAAAAGTGCATTTTGTTTTTAAATTCTCACAACCTAAGCATATGTAAAAAATTGTTAAAAGTCGGAATACTAGAATTCCTACTTTTTAGCTTTGAGAATTTTTAAAAAAAAATTGTGATGGAACTGAGAGGTCGGACTAGTCGCGATATAATCACAAGATGTCCCTCTCTCGGAATTTTTAAGAATTTAGGCTGAAACTTTTTGAAAGGTCGAATCGGTCACACAGTGTAATTAAATATCTTCTTGTACTGTATAAAAAAATCTATAGGAATTCCTGTCATCCTTGTTATTATATATATGGGTAATTCCATGAAATTTCGCCAAATCAGCGTCACCACGGGTCTCCGGAATCGCTGCGCCAGGTTGATCATCGACAGTTGGCATTAATACTAGATGATTTTCATAGATTTTAAATTTCGGAACCACCGCCCCTGCTCTACGGCACACTAGCAAAGCTCAAAAAACAGCTGTTTTAGGCCATGTGTTAAAAAAATCATATCTCGGCGTAGAAATAAGATTTCAAACTCGTTCTTACGCCATTCTCTTTGTAATAATACGTACGTTTTAGTAAAAAATTGCAAAACCCAAGTAACGGACTATAAATGTATTATTCATTGTTATATGCATACGTATTTAAGCCTTTTTACAGCATTTTCTTGGGCTTATAACTTTGACGAACGATAATATTTTCTAACTTCCCGGGTTACATTTTGTTTGTTTACTCAATTTCCAACATTTTGCGACCCAGAACGATCGGTTTTGACCATTTGTTGCCTAGTTATAGCGCTTTGAAGTTTGCATTTTTCTTCATTTTAGCCATTTTAGCCATTTTTACCTGCTTATATCTCGTTTCTACCTTGATTTTTTTCAATCGATTCCCACCAAAATTTAGTTTCAAGCACGCATAGTATGATCCAATAGGTCCGGGGGTGTTATTTCGATATATTACATCCTAATGAGGCCAGGGAAATCTGCGCAAATCGAGTACATTTTTATACCCCTATGTTTAAAAAACGTAAACGGGGTATATTAATTTTGTCACTCCGTTTGTAACGCCCATAAAGAGGCGTGGTAGGTATATAAAAGTATATATATTCTTGATCAGCATCACCACCCGAGTCGATTTAGCCATGTCCGTCTGTCTGTCCGTCTGTCGTCACGATTACAGCCGTAATTTTCAAGCTATCATCACGAAACTGGATATTTAAGCTTTTATTTAAAAAATAAAGGTCAAGTTCGAAAATGAGCCAAATCGGATCATAACCACGCCTACTTCCCATACAAAGTGACTTTATCAAAATGGTAGAATCTCTAAGAATTCCACAAACATTAATATATGGACTTGAAATTTTGTATATGAGCTTTGATGTCTAATATACACTCTGAGTATGAAATTCAACCAAATCGAGTAAAAACTACGCTTACCTCGCCTACAACGTACTTTACCAAGAAATGTAAAATCTGTTTTAATTCCACATAATTAATATATGGACTTAAAATTTGCAAATAAGCTTTAATATGCACTCTGAGTATATAATAATCTGAGTCAAAAACGAAATCAAGTGAAAACCACGCCTACCTCCCATACATAACATTTTATTGGCTTCTTAAGACTTTTAATATACTGTGGTTCGGTCGTGGGGGTATTTCGGTATTTTAACTTCGAACCAGTCGAAGATCATTTCTGACTGGTTTTTTATTTTTTTATTTGTGATAACCACTCCCGTACGGAAAAGGTTCACATAAGCTGCATTCCCGTGGCACTGCATCAGATCAAATCTCAATAGAACAACTTTAGTTCAACTTTATAACAATTTGGACCATTGTCTTGAAACAGCTGTTTGTATACCAATCACAATACAAAACAGCATAGTTTAAATTAGCCAACTTTGTTAGTTTTTTTTTTTAAAAATGCTTTAAACTTGGCTGTCAGAAATAGATCCAGAAAAAGAACTGGTTGTAATTTTTGTTTTTGCTTTGTGAATAAAAGAGGGCCGTGCTCTAGATCAACGACCACGGGAATGCAGCTATTATTTTAATTTTCATAAAAACTTGCTGAAGGTGCTCAGTGAATCCAGCTTTTTAATCAATGAAATGTTTATCTGTAAAAACGTTTTCGTTATATTTTTAACAGAAAATATTCGCTTTTGTTTTTTGATAAAGTCGCTTTGTATGGGAGGTGGGTGTGGTTTTCACTCGATTTGGTTGAATTTCATACACAAAGTACAAGTTATATATCAAAGTTCATATGCAAAAGTTCAAGTCCATATATTAAGTTTTGGAGAATTTAAAGAAATTTTACATTTTTGGTAAAGTCACTTTGTATGGGAGGTAGGCGTGGTTTTCACCTGATTTAGTTGAATTTCATACTCAGAGTGTATATTATATATCAAAGCTCATACGCAAAATTTCAATTTCATATATTAATTTTTGTGGAATTCTAAGAGATTTTACCGTTTTGATAAAGTCACTTTGTATGGGAGGTAGGCGTGGTTATGATCCGATTTGGCTCATTTTCGAACTTGACCTTTATTTTTTAAATAAAAGCTTAAATATCCAGTTTCGTGATGATAGCTTGAAAATTACGGCTGTAATCGTGACGACAGACGGACAGACAGACGGACATGGCTAAATCGACTCGGGTGGTGATGCTGATCAAGAATATATATACTTTTATATACCTACCACGCCTCTTTATGGGCGTTACAAACGGAGTGACAAAATTAATATACCCCGTTTACGTTTTTTAAACATAGGGGTATAAAAATGTACTCGATTTGCGCAGATTTCCCTGGCCTCATTAGCATGTAATATATCGAAATAACACTCCCGGACCTATTGGATCATACTATGCGTGTTTGAAACTAAATTTTGGTGGGAATCGATTGAAAAAAAATCAAGGTAGAAGCGAGATATAAGCAGGTAAAAATGGCTAAAATGGCTAAAATGAAGAAAAATGCAAACTTCAAAGCGCTATAACTAGGCAACAAATGGTCAAAACCGATCGTTCTGGGTCGCAAAATGTTGGAAATTGAGTAAACAAACAAAATGTAACCCGGGAAGTTAGAAAATATTATCGTTCGTCAAAGTTATAAGCCCAAGAAAATGCTGTAAAAAGGCTTAAATACGTATGCATATAACAATGAATAATACATTTATAGTCCGTTACTTGGGTTTTGCAATTTTTTACTAAAACGTACGTATTATTACAAAGAGAATGGCGTAAGAACGAGTTTGAAATCTTATTTCTACGCCGAGATATGATTTTTTTAACACATGGCCTAAAACAGCTGTTTTTTGAGCTTTGCTAGTGTGCCGTAGAGCAGGGGCGGTGGTTCCGAAATTTAAAATCTATGAAAATCATCTAGTATTAATGCCAACTGTCGATGATCAACCTGGCGCAGCGATTCCGGAGACCCGTGGTGACGCTGATTTGGCGAAATTTCATGGAATTACCCATATATGATATGATTAAGTTCAAAATATTAGCAATTTGTTTTTTCTTTTTTTTTAAAGGTCTGATAAAAGTAGATATCTGCGTAGAGTGGGAATAATTAACAATTTTTTTGAAAATGGAAAAGCCAATGTAGGCTAAACAAAGCCTACATTTGGAAATTTATGTGAATCGGAGCTACCTTAGGTTGAGAGGTCATAGTTAGAGTGGATATTGGTCCAAGTGAAAAAAGCTGGATCACCATGTCTCTGAGGTATCAGCCAATGTAGATCTGACGATGAATGTGTACAGTCCGTGCACCATCTCAGGGTTAAGACCCCAATTCTTAAGGCATATTTTCCTACAGGTCCTAGGAAAGCTGTTGTGCTTTTGATAAGCAATCTATTTATAGCATCCAGGACAGTTTACAGTCAACTCAAAAGTATTTGATGGTAAGGGAAAAACATGGTTTTCCCCCATTAAGTGTTTATTAAGTTTAGGATTTCACCTCCTTTTACTAGAGATACCCATCTTTAGGCACTATCTTCAATTTTGCAGTTAAGATAATTTTTTGTTAACTTTAAAGGTTTGGAACGTTGGCCAAGAAAGTATTTATACATTTTCAGCCATTTTTTGGGATGTTTTGGTCATGAAACGTATTACAGCAAAATATGTTCCAAAAGTGTAAAACTTGGACCAAAAACATCTGCTATTAGCATCACATCTGCTAAAGTCGATGAATAAGTCAACAACAATGCAGAATTATTAAAAAGTATCATAATAGGGGATGAAACCTGGGTTTATGGTTATGATAGGCGCGCCGGAAGCTATTTTTATTTAGAGGGGGAAAAACACTTCACTAAAAAGTTAAAGTTTATTATGAATTTGAAGAAGTGCCGAAGGCGTCAGACTTTCTTGAGTCATATTACATCGAAGGTATGTTTTAAACCGTCGTACAGTGGGGTATTTTATGCCAAAAGTGACGATTAATTGACAGGGGCCACTTATCGAGACTAAAAATTGTACTTTAGGGGTTTTTGGGGTCGCTGATCACGAATATTAAGTCAAAAATCTGAAATTCAAAATGGCGGCTTCGAAATGGCGGCCATGAACAAGCTAACTTCTACAAAAAACGTTTAATGGAAGTAAAATTTTGTATACAGGTGTTTGTGGGGTCGCTGATTAAGAATATGAAGTCAAAAATTTGAAATTCAAAATGGCGGCTTCAAAATGGCGGCCATGAACAAGGTAACTTCTACAAAAAACGTTTAAAGGAGGTAAAATGTTGTATACAGGATTTTGTGGGGTCGCTGATTAAGAATATGAAGTCAAAAATTTGAAATTCAAAATGGCGGCTTCAAAATGGTGGCCATGAACAAGCTATGTTCTGCAAAAAACGTTTAATGGAGGTAAAAATTTGTATACTGGGGTTTGTGGGGTCGCTGATCATGAATCCGAAGTCAAAAATTTAAAATTCTAAATGACGGCTTCAAAATTTAATCATTAGCTATGTACCTTTTACCGAATCACATAGTATATAGAACATACTTTTCGTTACTACTACAAATTGCACAAAACAAGCTTTGAACGAAATTTTATACAAAAACAAAGGATTGCAATGACAATAGTTAATAAACATAAGCAATGATGTTGATTTCACATGTACCCTGCAAACTGCAGGGCAAACAATTTATGTCTTAATAATATCAAAATCAGAAAATAACTGTTAAAATCGAACAAATATAATTTAATTTAATAGCTTAACACATTCACCTGCTTCTTTTAATATATAAAAAGCCGGTGTTTGAAAGATACATCAACTATCTACCTTAATTGTGGAAAGGTGCACTGCATATGCCGCTTTCCATAATGTAGGGTAAAAAATATCGTATAACAAAAAACAAAGTTAGGAAGAGTACTGGTAAACAACAAAAAAAAACAAAATACAGCAAAATCTGTTTGGTATTTACATTTATTTTGTACTTTATTTCGATTGTTTTAATTTTTCGAAATAAAATCGTAAATTCGTGACATGTAAGTTAAAGTAAAAAAATCGAAATATTGCGAAAGTGCGCAGCATTGACGCAACTTTTTTCTTATAGAATAAAGTTAGAATGTTCATAGCTTACGATAATCAAAACAGTTTTCCTTAATTCCACTCAACACACAACTATATCTCTATCAACATATTGAAAAATCCAACTTTTTAAGGTTAAATTAAAATAAATAAATTAATATATATTTAAACACTATTTCATAAAAAAAATTTAATTTTGTATTGCTTAAATACCTGAACAAGAAGGTTCCATCGTAATTTTTTGTAATTTTTAAAAAATAAAACACAAAAAAAAACTTTAAAAATTTGCAATAAACACGTTTGTCACTGTGCACACTCAAAGAGAAAAAAAATGATGACTTTCAAACTGCATTGCGGGTAAACGGAAGAATATTTTTCAACTGTTCTTTCACCTAGTGATGCAGAATTTTATCTTCTTTCATCGGGTACCTAACATCACTATGTACCTTGAACGCTTTTTTTCAATTAATCGTCACTTTTGGCATAAAATACCCCATTGCGCGTCGGAGAGCTCAAAAAGATCGCTCAGAAGAAGCTGCATATACCAGAATCGTAACTACTAAAAATTGTATCGTAAAATGAAAACTATTTCCCCCTCACACTTCTATAAATGGAACACACTTCTTCACACTTCTATAGAAAACTGGGACGTGCATTGGACAAAGAGCGTTGTTCCAAACTAAGAGTCTAATGAAAGTTTTGAATATATTTATTATTTCCCAATTAATTGCCGAGTATACAACGCACGAGGGGTATCGCTAGTTATTTATAAAATATTAAAAATTGTCAACAGGAAAAAAACACGTATTATTTCTTCAACATCTGACAAAAAATATAATAACCAATATGGCTAAAAATGTATTGATACTATTATGACGGCTAACATAACAAACAAAAAAAAAAAAACGCAGAAAAAAACAAAAAAAATTTCGTATGCTGAGAAAAACACAAAACAAATCGATATCGTGCCAATCGGACAAACACAGCCTGCGAAATTTCCAAATTCTCCAACACACCTCGTACTTTGCATGTTGATAGTCAATTAAAATTTAAAGTTACAAAATTTTATATAAAAGAACCATAAGAACATCTCATTTTATAAGATCTCATTATTAAACAGTGGCGGCCAATGTCAAACGCATTAACGTGCTTATCTCGTTTGACGGCAACTTTACGAATCGCAAGGTCCGCGGTTCAAATTCTATCAAACACCCCTCTCTCTCTAGAGAGTAAAAACCTCAGAGAATAAATAATACCATGTCAAGTTCTCGATCATTTGTGTGCAAACTAGGATTCTGCGAGTAGCTTCGATTTTCGATTCGAATAACCCGGTGTTTCGATTAACTCGAAATTACGAGTTACTCGAGAAATTATCGAGTAACTCGTGCAGTTTCGAGTTTTTTTTTCCTCAATGGTTGTTTTTTTTTCTTATTCCATGTTCTCAGCTTAACTATAAACAGGGTTACCTGTATTTCTCTGATAATACATAGTTATTATTTTGAAAAGATAGGATGGGTCAAAAAAACTATTTTTCCCTAGAATTCTATTAAGTCAAGTAGTCAAAAGAATAAGAGAGAGAGAAAGAGAAATTCAACTACAACTACTGTCATAGTGTTTTCCCATATGTAACAATTTAATTCAAAAGGTAATAGCAATAATTTACTAATAACCTTTATTTCGAAATAATATAATATTATTACAGTTAGGAGTCAGTAAAATATTATGAGTTTTTTTACATATTACTTTCAAAATAATATGTCACAACACTGATTGAGATCAACAGCAATAATGGGAACTGAAAAAACTCAAAATACTCGAAAACCATCGAGTTACTCGGAAACCATCGAGTTACTCGAAAACCATCAAGTTACTCGAATAATCGAGTTATTCGATACGAGTTTTGATTCGAGCCGAATTACTCGAAGATCGAGCTACTCGCACAGGCCTAGTGCAAACACATAATAACTTCACAACACAATTTGATCATAATAAGGTCTGTCAAAGTCCTTTTAAGTGCCGAGGTGTCCAATTCGTTTTTGCTTTTTTTCTTTTTTGTTTTTTTGTTAACAGATAGTTTGCTTACAACATTCTAAAGGGAATTCGAAGAGCAGACATTAAAGTCTTTTGTAGTTACCGTAGTGAACATAAGAATTATAGTCCAGCTTTATCTAAGGTTTTGAATTTTATTTTCTTCGTTAGTTTTTCTACATCAGATGCATCTAAACTGAAGTCATTGAAATTTCTTATAGTACATATCTAGATCAATCGTTATGAGTGCATTTTTTTGCAACTATTTAGAAAGCAAATGTCTTTCAGAATGACTGCATCAATCCGATTAATTTACATTAGCTTAATATCCAAAATCCACTAGATGGTGGAGGTGCCACAAAGCTCTCCATCAAAACTTTGATATTTTTCTGGTTTCAGAGGCAAGGAAGCATTTCATTTCTGCTCTTTGAAAGCAATTTTCACCAATATTTGAGCCACAAATAGTTTTGTTACAAGCTATAAATAGTTTGAACACTTTACTTTTATCTCATTAGTTCAGTATATTTGATAGTGGGTGCAATAAAAGCACTGCTAGGGATTCAAAAAGAACAAATATGAATTCAGAGTTTTAATTGTATCAGTCAATAGTTGTCAAGACAAGTCTATAACCTATTACTTATGAATACAAAATAAATAGCAAACGTAATGTCTAAGCTATAAGTAAGAAAATACAACTTGATTGCAAAAAAAAATGAGTGTGAAAATAAATATAAAACCAAAAGTAAAATAAAGTAAAAATTATTTGAAGCAGACAAACAAAATCCAGCAAAATACTGGCCAGTTTATAAGAGATCATATATAAACATAGAACAAAAATTGAAAATAACATTAAATGGATTTTGTCACAAGAGTTTATTTATAGTTCGGCACTCCAGATGGTGTACTATGCCAAGCCACAAAATGTCTTTACTCTCGAAAAACTAACTACTACACTTCGCGTCAACCCACTTATGGCAATTTGGCCAGAATGAAAGATTGAGCATTGAGGAGAAAATGAAGAAGAAAATGTAATAAAATCGTTGTGGGAATTGTTTGCTCATGGTTGGATTGAAGCGTAAGTTAAATATTGACAATTGGTGGTATTAAAAGTTTTGAATGACAAATGTTGACAGAGTTGCTGGTACTGCTGCTGTTGAAGATGAAGATGAAGCTTTGCAATATCCGCATATATGTTGGTGCTGCTTGACTTTTTATTCAGCAACTAACAGCCAAGGGCTTATGGTAAGTGTCAAAAGGCGGCTTAAAGACACAGGCAGCGACAAAGTAAAAGTGGGTGAACAAAAATTTTGCAAGAGGACAACGATGATGATAATGATGATGATGACGATAAAAAAGTTATTAAAGAATAACAAAAAGTAATGCTTGAAAAAATGTCCAAGCTTTTAAAAGATATATGTTAAATCCTAGTTTAAAGATTATTTAAGATATAGACCGAATTTTGCTGAGTAGGTTTCTGAAAGGTTGCTGAAAGCTAGTTTCTTTTATTGAGGGCATAGAAAAAAATTTTCATTGAGAGCATCAAAAGAGCTAAAAATTTAGTGAATCATACTACAAAACTACATTTACATGAAAAGTACCTAAAAAGCTGCAATACTATTTATTTTGTCTTCCAGCTGTAACAATTTTTGTTCCTTCAAATGTGTCATATATGTATGTATGTAGCGTACAAAAAAACACACACACCCTTTAAATCTTTCAGAATAACTCCCATCTCTGTACAATGTATGGTTGTACTGCGCGTTATTATTCCCAAAAGAATAAATAAGGTAAAGTCAGCTGAATGAATGCGTTACTGCTTCAAAATATTCAAAAGGATGGTGGTTTTGAAAGTAGTATAGGGTGTTTTTTTTAGGGGTTTGTTTTTCGAATAGAGATAAAACACAAGAAAATCGTTTTAATATCCATCAATTTGGCTTTATTGGAAGGATAATTTTATGCCATTAATGTTTAAATATGATTTTGGGCATGTGGCCCCCGCGGCTGGCTCGAATAAAGCCAATTCTACAGGTCCAATTTTCAACCACTTTTTCGAGCATATGGGGCCGTATGTCGGCAATAACGCCACGAATGTTGGCCTCCAAGTCCCCTAACGTTTCTGGTTTGTTGGCGTTGACGAGCGACTTCACATATCACCAAAGAAAATAATCCAATGGCGTCAAATCACACGATCTTGGTGACCAATTGACAGGTCCATTCCACGAAATTATACGCTCATCGAATGTTTCCTTCAATAAATCGATTGTGACGTGCGCTGTGTGGCATGTAGCGCCGTCTTGTTGGAACCACAACTCATCCACATTCATGCCATCCAATTCGGGAACAAAATAGTCGGTTATCATGGCTCTATACCGGTCTCCATTAACGGTAACTGACTCTCCAGCATTATTTCGGAAGAAGTATGGCCCAATGACTCCACCAGCCCCACCACACCAAACAGTCAGTTTTTGTGGATGTAATGGCGTCTCAAAGATCTCATGTGGATTCTCTTCACTCGAAATGCGGCAATTTTGCTTGTTGACGTAGCCATTCAACCAAAAATGAGCCTCATCACTGAACAAAATTTTGCGATGAAAATCAGCATCGAGATCAATCTCATTTTCGGCCCATTTGCAAGCGTTGTTCTTTTGTCAACCTGTTGATGATGAAATGGCAAACCAAACTGAACATAAATGCCATTAGAGTTGCCAGATTTGACCACAAAATGCCAGTTTTATCTCTATTCGAAAAAAAAACCCCTAAAAAACACCCTATACATGTATTTGGTAAATGAGGTAAGAATTTCCTTTTGAAACAGCTGAAATTTATATAAGCTTTACCAGTTCTAGAGGTCTAACAAAAGCTCTCAAAAAAGTTCGAATGTGTTGATCAAATGATACTTGTTAAATGCAAATTTTTAATTTTTAATTTTTAATTTTTAATTTTTAATTTTTAATTTTTAATTTTTAATTTTTAATTTTTAATTTTTAATTTTTAATTTTTAATTTTTAATTTTTAATTTTTAATTTTTAATTTTTAATTTTTAATTTTTAATTTTTAATTTTTAATTTTTAATTTTTAATTTTTAATTTTTAATTTTTAATTTTTAATTTTTAATTTTTAATTTTTAAATTTTAATTTTTAATTTTTAATTTTTAATTTTTAATTTTTAATTTTTAATTTTTAATTTTTAATTTTTAATTTTTAGTTTTTAATTTTTAATTTTTAATTTTTAATTTTTAATTTTTAATTTTAAACTTTTAATTTTAAATTTTTAATTTTTAATTTTTAATTTTTAATTTTTAATTTTTAATTTTTAATTTTTAATTTTTAATTTTTAATTTTTAATTTTTAATTTTTAATTTTTAATTTTTAATTTTTAATTTTTAATTTTTAATTTTTAATTTTTAATTTTTAATTTTTAATTTTTAATTTTTAATATTTAATTTTTCATTTTTAATTTTTAATTTTTAATATTTAATTTTTAATTTTTTATTTTTAATTTTTAATTTTTAATTTTTAATTTTTAATTTTTAATTTTTAATTTTTAATTTTTGATTTTTAATTTAAAATTTTTTATTTTCAATTTTAAATTTTTAATTTTTAATTTTCAATTTTTAATTTTTTTGATTAATTCTTTTTACTTGTTAATTTTTAATTTTTAATTTTTAATTTTTAAGTTTTAATTTTTAATTTTTAATTTTTAATTTTTAAATTTTAATTTTTAATTTTTAATTTTTAATATTAATTTTTAATTTGAAACAGTTTTAAATTTTTGTTTCACCTTTAAAACCTGGCTTAAATTTTTAATTTTTTTTTTAAATTTTTTCTTAACTGAGATTGAGTGAGTAATAAAAAATTAGAGCAATGTTGTGTTTAAACCCTTTGTTTGTTTTTGCTTTCATTTCTTAATTAAAAAAAAAGAACTAAGCTGAACAAACACATCCTTAATCCAGATTCTAGGCTGATATATGTATGAATACTAAGAGCTGCAAATGAAAGTGAAATTTTAATTATTTCAGGTTGCGTCTTTATTTTTTTCATTCTTTATATGCTGCTGTTAACTGGTTGATGTGAATGTGTAACTATTGGAGTGTAGGTGAAGTTTTTTGTTGCTTCCTGATTTTTATGCGCTGCCATGTGTCACGCTTTCATTTTCACTAATAAGCGAATCCCCTGAAACCTTGGTCAAAGCAGCAAAAAGAAAAATGTAAATAAACAACAACAACAACAACTACTATTCTGTGACAACGCAGGTGATTCCTTGCTTCTTTCAAGTCAACCTCAATTCATAATAAATTTCTGAACATTCCCCGGGAGATGAAGTTGTACCAGAGAGTGTCAGAAAAGCTAAAAAGCACAACACTTGCACGCTCACACGAATAGAAACACTTAAAGTGTATGGCAACTTCACACACACGCACACACATATACATTGACACTCACACATGCATACAGACACCATAAAATATAGTCAAAAGCAGAGGCAGCTTCTTGCAAATGGGCCAAATAAACAAACGAACAAGCGAACAAAGCAGCACGACTTGGTTCGTCCTGCCGCAGCTGCTGCTGCGCCTAAGAGCAGATAAAGCAACGCAAACAAAACAAAGTGCGAAAAAAATGTTGTGCTCCAGAAGAGTCGCTATAAAAAAAAGCACACCGAAAAAAAAAACAAATAAAAAGGACTAGAACCCAGGCATTAGAATAAGACGACGACGACGTGGGTTGCACAAAAAGTGTTAAAGGTGCTGCGCGTATGTATGTAGTGGTGAATGTAAATGAAATGAATAAATGAAGTTTTATGCACTAACCTACACGCACACTCACACACACACATACCTGCCCCTACACACAGTTGCAATGTTATTGCAAAAAGTTACTGCTACATTTTGCTTTCTGGCTTTCTACCGCGCTCTTTTCACTATTTAGTGTGTTGTACGTTTTGCTAAAACTTATGAAAGATGGCAGCAGCGCTAAGAAAGGGGCACTTCGGGACAGTCAGTGCATAAGTGGACTACTACAACTCAGACGTCAAAACTATATGGGTAAGAATTTTAATGTGAAGTGATGTTCAGCAAAACTTTAAAGCTAGCTAGTTAACGAGAAACTTATGTTATTTGATAAGAATAAATTTAGCTGAGGCAAAATGGTACACTGCCGAAATGGCTAAGTGGCACACTCATTAGATTATCTTGGTACACTTCGGACAGTTTTAGAATATTGATAAAAAATTTCAAATAACATAAAGTTCCGACATTAAGGAGATAAATATTTAAAATTGCCACACATTGGGGTAGTCATGTCAATTGATATGAAAAAAAAAATTAAACCTTGTGCACTTCAATAAATTCACGTGAAATTTTAATTAATACTAATTTAGTGTGTTGTTTTATTTATTTCAGGCTATGAATAGCATTCCTACAAGGTTTTTCAATAAAATATAGTCAAAACAATCATGAAATAAAATATGTTAGATAACAACTAGAAATATTATCATAGATTAATAATATTTCATCATGTTATTTCAAAACTTTAAATTTAGAAGATAACATCTAGCGCATAGTGAAATAGTGGGTTTAAAGCATATTTTCGTAGCACAACCTTTGAAAAAGTTTTCAGAACTCGTTCTTATTGTAAGGTGTGACATGTATAGAAAGGAAAACAAGGACGCCAGAGGTCTGCAGCGCTACACTGCAATTGCTTGTACACTCAGTTAATACTAGGTTTTTTTATGACTCAATCTCATTGATACCATGCAACGCATTCTACGCTATCGAATTTACTTCCAACGGTAATGATTTTGCAGTAGCCGATCAAACCAATGCCAAACACTGTGCGATGTTTGCTTCGATTTCAGCAGTACATATCGGTGTTTGTTTAAAAGAAGTATGAGTATACACTGCCAATGCATGAGTGCAATGAATATAAATATGAGCACTTTTGAGTAATTGACTCGTATACCATAGCATGTTGATTTGAACTTCGGCTAAGCAGTGCTACGAATGATTGCTTACGAACAGTGTTGTCACTTTACCACAATTGTGGTAGATCTACCACTTTTTTCGACATTTTTCATTTTTACCACTTTTACCACCCACTATTTGCAATTTGCTAAAATCTACCACTTTTTTATTTCAGTCATAAAATTTTTTTCAGTTTTTATCACAAATTTTATTTACCACTTAATATTTACTGAGCTCTGTTTAGGATTTGAATTTTATCATTGTGAATGCATTTTTTCGACGTGTCATTGTGAAAGCGCATCGGCTGGTTCAGAAGTGAAAGAAACAGATGCAAGTCCATTACAAAGAAAAATATTTGTGAAATAAGGACAAACAGTGCATTATTTCAGTATTTCAAAGGGTTGAGTGAAAGGTTTGAAAGTTCATAAACAAAATTAGCTGTCATACTTTTGGCGAGCATTCAACAGAAAATGGATAAATATTTAAAGAAAACAGAACAGTGAGTAGAAAATATTATTTGACTGTTTTGTTTATCGCTTAATTGATAATTATTGAGGATATTATACTCATTATTGTTTAATTTTGCAGGATCTTATCATCAAGTGAACCGGCTGCTCAAGAAAGTGAACCAACAAACAGGTTAGCATATTAAACAATTTGAAATACCAGATACACTTAGGCTTAAAATTCCTTGCTTAGTATTGAAGAACAAAAACAAATACACTTTTAGTTCAAAAAGCAATGTTTTAGTTGCTAAGACTATTTTATCTCATTCGTTTTAGCGCAAAAAAGAATGGTGCTGCTATTGGTGCTGCTTCTTTGAAAAAAAAATACGCTCAGAAATACAAACCCCACTGGGAAATTGGCAGACGGTGGCTGACGCAGTCAAATGAAGAAGCATTTTGTAGGATAGGCCAAAAGTCATTAGTTAATGATATATACAATTTAGAACGGCATGAATCTTCAAATAAGCATATTAAAAAAACAAAGGAATATGAAGAAAACACTAGTAAGCAATTGAAAATTGCTGACTGCGTGGAAAACATGTCAACTTCGCGCCTTGAAAAAATTAAAAAGGAGTTAACTTTAGTTATATATTGTACACAAGATTCTTTGTCATTTCAACAATTGATACTTTGCCAAAATTGTTCTCCCATCTATCTCCACAGGGAGATGAAATTAAATGCGGCAAAACAAAAGCAACAGAAATCGTAAACACAATTGTAGGTCCTTTCGCAAAAGAAACAATTGCGGCCGAATTCAGAACTCAAAAATTTTCTATAATTATAGACGAGGGCACAGACATTACAACAACTAATTGTTTGGCGATAATTGTACGTTATATACCAAAAGGTGCCAACTCCGTTTCGGATAAATTTTTTGGTCTATTAGAAATTAAAGATAGCGGAACAGCGCAGGCAATTTTTGATAATATTGTCCAATATTTACATTTTTTAAAATTCCCATGAAAAATTTAATTGGACTAGCTACTGATAATGCATCTGTAATGAAAGGTGATAAAGGAGGGGTGAAACAGAAATTTAAAGAAGTAAATAAAAATATGTTCTATTTAGGCTGCACCTGTCATTCTTTGAATTTGTGCTCATCTGCTGCTTCTAAAGAATTGCCATTGAAGCTGGAGAAACTTGTACGAAATATTTTTTCATTTTTATCACATAGTTCGAAACGCAACAATGATTTTAAAAATTTTCAATAATTGTTTGGAAGTATGCCCCATAAAATTCTGGGTACATGTGCAACACGCTGGCTTTCCTTAGAAGCAGCAGTTTAGCGTATTGTTGAGCTATGGCAGCCTTTAAAACATTACTTTATATTAATGTCCTTTGAAGAGCTGCATGAATCCTGTGCGTCTAATATACTAGAGGAGTTGAATGAAACAAATCTTGCATATTTTTTGTTTTTAATATAAAATAAAATTAATAATCTTAATAAAAAGTACCAATCATAAGGTACTTTAATACATTTGCTACATGAGCACATTACATGTTTTTTTAAGGATATTTTACAAAATTTTATAAAAATAGAAAATATTAGTTTATTTACTAATTATAAAAACAGAGAACTGTATTTACCTCTTTGCCAAATGTTTTTCGGAATACAATTTGAAGAGTTTATAAATGATAACCTTCAAAAATTAGATGTTTTCACAATCAAAGAGACTTTGTTAAACTATTACATAAAATTATGCGATGAAATAAAAAAAAAGATTTGATTTTGCTAGGTCCGATTTTAAATTGCTGCAATATTTTGACGCAAGACAAATTCAAAAAGGTGACTTGCCAAGTATTTTCCCACTCTTAAATGCGTTTCCATTTCACGAAGTCTCCAAAGAATTATCAAATAATGAATGGAGATCACTAATGATATATAATAAGGAAAAAATAGAGGAAATTTTTTGTAATAACTTCGTAAAAGGTTGGATGCTTTTAGGTTTAGAATAAAACATCTACCAAGAGTCGATGCTTACACAACTAAGCCAATATATGTGCTGCTTAGCAGTTCTTCCACATAGTAGTGCGGCTGCAGAAAGAGCTTTTTCAATAATGAACTTTATAAAATCAAAAAAAAAGGAATCGTTTAAAAGTAAATACTCTCAATAACCTCATTTTTACAAAAGAAATGTGTAGTAGTGAGATATACACTCCAACACTTGAATTGATTAAATATTATAACCAATATAAGTTCATAGATGGAAAGATTGTTCCTATAACAAAAAGTATTATCTAAAATATCACAAAGTTGTTATCTTTCTTGAAGCCCATTGTTTTGGCTAAAAATGAATTGTTTTTGTTATGTTTATTTTTGATATTTTTTCAAAGCTTTAGTATTAAACTGAATGTAAAATGCAATACTATATATAATTATTTTTTTCACTAGTCAACGTTTCATTAAAAATGATTGATAACTTAAAATGTACCTTCAATAATATTATAAAATGCAATGCCTATGTATGTTCTTCTATTTTTATTTCAATAAAACTTAAAACTTTAAAAATACTGCATTTTTAAAATTATGTATATGTGTACATACAAATAAGGATTTTGAATGGTTTTCTTAAGGAGAAAAATCTACCACCCACTGACAACTGCGTTATCGTTAATGATGGATGCAGAGCTTCATGATTAATTTCGTACCAATACGAAACAATAAGATATGTTCTCAAAAAAGAAAGGAATGACATTTTACCACCTTATAGAAAAGTTGCAGATGAGAAAAAAAAATTATATACGTATATCGGATAAGGTAAGCTTAAAAAGTTTGTTGGATCACACTATAGAGAGTCTTTTTGAAAGTTATACAGACGAGCATATAAATAAAATGACCAGGTTCAATTGCACTCTTACAACTAAATGGGGTTGTGATGGATCTTTAGGCCATTAAAAATATAAAAAAAAATTACAAACTGATGTCAGTCACAGTATTATGCTAGTAGTACTGTAACGAATCTCCGCTGGTTCTTTTGTTTTGCTGGGGTAAGCTCAGCGGGTCTCCAAGGCTCTTGCAAGAAATTACACTGTTGTTTTCTTTAACAAATGGTCTTTATTAAATTTTTGGCCTTTATCTTTAATACAATGTAAGATATATGAATTTATATATTTGTATTTTTGATTTGGTGGGCCTTATTCTTCCGGGTCTGTCACGTCTGCGTCTCAGCTTAACAGGCGGGCTTACAAGCCCAGCACTGTTACTCGATTAAAAAAATGCGAACACGCGGGCTTAGAAGCCACGGACAATGGTCTGGTTTGAGCAGGCGGGCATACAAGCCACGGACGCTGCTAAAAAAAATGTGAAGACAGGTGGGCATGCAAGCCACCGACTCTGTCTACTGCTACTGCTCTTGCCGTTGGATAAACAAGTGGGCCTACAAGCCACCGAAATGTTTATCTATTATCTTTGCAGGTGGGCCTACAAGCCAACGACTCTGCTTTTTACGTTGGGTAGACAAGTGGGCCTACAAGCCACCGAAATGTCTACCAATTCCTTTGCAGGTGGGCCTACAAGCCAACGACTCTGCTTTTAACAAAAAATATATCTCACTTCTCACAATTCTCACCTTCTCTGCCTTTGCAAATTTCCACTGTTTCTTTTCTTCGGTCGGCGTATTTTACTTGAATACTTTTCGGTCCAATTGCACTGCTTCACTGTTTTATTATTTACTTTGATAACTTGGATCACTTTTTCACTCTGCGCACTTTTAATGTATAATACATTCTGTCCTCTGTTTTTGATTGCGTCCTATTTATATCATTGTCCTCTTGTTGTTTGTGACAAGCAAGGTGCCGCAATCGAAAGTTCTGGGCTTATTTTTGCCGAAACCGAAGTCCCGTACGGTGCAGCCTTGTTGTTGTCTTCCATCAGAACTTTTACACATTTTGCCCAGCAATTTGCCTTCTATTGCTTGCTTATGTGATCCGCTACTTGACTCTGCGCAAGATCACGCCAGCTTTGCGCATGTATCTGCGCACGTTTTGCAAGTTTCCAACTTTTTTTATATGTTTTCCCTTTCTCTCTCTTTGTTTCTAATAGAAAAGTGTATGGGTGTTAATTTTTGTATTCATGTGTTTATTTATTCATGTTCAGTGTTTATGTGTGTGTGTGTAAATGTAAAAAATTAAAATAAAACTAAATCAACAACACTGGTGGTGTTCACCAAGTGTCCTTCTCGCACCTTGGCCGTTGTGCGGCTAAAAAATCGCCAGCGATATTTTAGTCGTCACAGTACTGCATTAGTACAGCATTATGCTAACTGTACAGTCGAGTACTGAAGATATTGGCGTAATAAATGGCCGTTGACACATCATCTATCAAGTACTGTCGTCCGATTTCTTTTGAATTTGCTAAGGATACAAAATAAAACGTTATAAGAATTGTCGAGGAAATGAAAATCGATATTACTGCTTTGGCAAAAACGGATGTTGTAGTATGCAGCAAAAAATTTCGTTTTGAAAACAATTTAGTATTTACAATGCCGGATGGCAAAATGGCTCAAGTAGTTACAAATACTTCTTCATCTGATGTTTGTTATATTTGTAAAGCGAAACCATCCGAAATGAACAATTTAGACACAATTTTGGAAAAAGACATTGGTAGCGAAGCTTTTAAATTGGGCATTTCATCATTACATGCTAGAATAAAATTTATGGAATGCATTTTCCATGTTGCCCCTTTAAAATACCCTTTGAAAAGTGGTCTGCTATTAGCGAGGACCACAAGTTATTAAAAGGGCAGAACAAACATCGAATTCAGGTGCCAAGTAAAGAACACATGGGCTTGCGAGTGGATGCTGTGCAGCAGGGAACAGTATCTTCAAACGACGGCAATACTTCGAGGCATTTTTTCTCCAACCCTGTACTCGTTGCGGATATCACAGCAGTTGCTGTAGAACTGATCGATCGTTTTCGAATCATGCTGCAGATAAACTCATGTGGACAACAAATAGACTCTGCCTTGTTCAAATAATTTACTTGGGATACGGCCAAAATTTTTGTAACCAAATATAACTGGTACTTCATGCCTGTGACTGTTAATAAAGTTTTGGTACATGTACATTTAATAACACAGGTCTGCGAGTAAAAAACTGCATAGCTTTTTTATACAGTTCCTTATAGATTTTGATGTCCTAAAACCGAAAAAAATATTTAAAAAATTCCATCTCATCAATTTATTTTACAATACTAAATTTTATATTTTTATTTTGTGTAAAATCCTTATTTAGTTAGAGTTTTTTATTTTATTTTTTAAGCTTCAAATTTAATTAAAATTAAAATTTCTTACCATTATGTTAATAATATATTTATTTGGGAATAAAGAAAAAAAATAATGGACGTAAATAATTTAGTGAAATGGGTGGATAAGAATTTGTGGTGTTAGGCAGATGGATTCATTATCGTGTCTAAACAGGTTAAGTTAGATTAAACAGTACGATGGAACAGTACGATTGAACATGTTTCAGCGTAGTGCAGTTGGATTAATCATGTTCAAACAGGCTAAGTTCATTATCTAGCTGACCCTTTCTTGCCACACCCAGTTGACATCCAGCATTCAAACGCTACTGTGCTCTTGGTTTTATATATGTATGTGTTCTGGCTCATAGAGGTTGTGTTATTTCTCCGGACAGCTTCTGTTATATTTGTGGTGAAAATATAGTGAAAAGTCAACAAAGAAATATTAGTGATTTTGCGAAGAAGGTTTATTTTGCTTACTTCAAATTAATACTTGGTGATCAAGACAAAGCATGGGCTCCTCATAAGGTGTGCAGAAGATGTGAGGAAGATCTGCGCTTGTGATTTAAGGGTAAGAAAACTGCATTTCGTTTTGGCATTTCTATGACATGGCGTAAACAGAAAAATCACATAACCGACTGCTAATTCTGTTCGGTAGACGTGAAAGAATTTAACACGAAAAATTAGAAGAAAATATCTTACCCTAACCCTGATTCAGCTATTCGTCCGGTGTCCCATAGCTCTGAAATTCTAGTTCCACACCTCCTAATTTAGATGACATCTTGAGTGATGCAGAGGACTTCGAAACGTTTGCTCCCCAGAATGAATCTATCTCAAAATTTTCAGTTGACGAGGGACCTCAACTTTTTTCTCAGATTGAGCTCAATGACCTAACTAGAGACTTGGGTCTTTCAAAAGATGCAGCCAAATTGCTAGGTTCAAGGCTAAAAACCAGAAACCTGTTATCATCTGGTACCTCATTTTCCTGGTACGGACATCGAGAGAGAGAATTTACTCAGTATTTCACTAAAGAGGGAAGTCTGGTTCATTGTAATGATGTTCGTGAGCTCATGAAATGCTTTGAAATAGAATATTATTCATCAGAATGGCACTTATTTATTGATTCATCCAAAACTAGCCTCAAATCAGTCTTGCTGCAAAATGGAAATGTATTAGCATCACTTCCAATGGGACACTCAGTTCATATGGAAGAAAAGTACAATAACTTAGCGACGATTCTTGAGGAAATAAAATATCCAGAACATCAATGGACGCTTTGTGGAGATTTTAAAATACTTACAATGTTGTTGGGTCAACAGTCAGGTTATTCTGTTTTCTATGCTTGTGGGATAGTAGAGCCAGAGAGCTACACTGGACAACAACTGACTGGCCACCACGACACGGTTTAACTCCTGGCGAGAAAAACGTTATCAATACCACTGTGGTTCCGCCAGAAAAGGTTTTACTGCCACCTCTTCATATTAAATTGAGGCTAATTAAGCAGTTTGTAAAATCATTACAAAAAGATGGGGATTGTTTTAGATATATATGTTTCAAGTTCCCGAAATTGTCCGAAGCAAAGTTAAAAGAAGGAGTTTTCACTGGCCCCGACATAAGAAAGCTTTTGTCTGATCCCCTATTTCCTGCATCAATGGGAGGAATCGAAAAAGAAGCATGGGATTCTTTCAAAAATGTAGATCATAGATCATTAACAAATACTGATGTATTCAATCTCTTACTCGTGTCATCCGATCCTTTAATCAGCTGTAAACTTTGTCAACCACAAAAAAAACTTTTGTAACTGGATGATGTTAAGGAAATTATAGTTGATCAATAATGTTAAACAAAAAACGCCTTTGTTATTAATTAATTTATATTAGTTAAATAAAATGTATCATATAATTTTTCTATAAAATTTATCTTTTTTCTTTTTTTTTTTTTTTGTTTCCTGTAGGGGTTAACAAGTTCTCTTTGTATGGGAGGTAGGCGTTTCAATTGACTTATCGGGATAATTTTCTTAACTGATGCTTCTAATCCAGCATGCAAAATTTCATTATCATAGGACCACTCCTTCTATTTTTGTCCAAGAAATGTATAAAGCGATCCCAATATGCGCCGTCTTGAATTTAAGAATTTTCAAATTCTTGCTTCAGATTTTTTAAATTGGGATAATATTTTTGAATGAAAAATGTTTCCTTATTCCTAATACTGTTTAAAAAAAAAAAAAAAAAAATCCCAAAAAAATACCAAAAAATACCGAATCCCAAAAATAGTAAGCATTGCTTTGTAGCCTATATAGAATTTTGAAATGAGAGTACAGGTAAATTACAATGCGAAAAATAAAAATAAAATTTAAGTAATTATTCATACTCTGTAACTCTTTGCTATTCTTTAAAGACCTGTTAATCAGGAACAGGCTCAGAAACTGACTTTCAACTCTTTGAGTTGAATTTTGAGTTAAACAAAGAAATGTAAATTCTCCCTGCTGTCTTGACATGTCATTACCTTTCGTTATTGTAAAATAATATTTTAAGCTCTTTATAATACTTACCACATCAATTATCTGCATTAAGGTTAAACCAAAGCTTAATTGTAATGGATCCGATTCATTAAGAACCGGACGCTCTAGTGTATTATAAGGATCTAGTAGATCGTGTAACAGTCTCTTTTCATGATATCCTGCTAGGCAAACTGCAAAGAAAGAGAAAAAGATATTATATGAAAAGCTTTTAATAAATTTTTCAATATAATAATAACTGAAAAAAAAAAATGAATAAGCAAATGAAATGAGCTGTCATTTTGACAACTTTCAACTTTTGATATTGTTTGGCTTGTATGGGTTGACTAGGGTTTGGTACTGGAGGAGTTGTGGAAACAGGTTTACAATGATTGTCAGCTGAAGTTGAAAGCTCAAGCTGCAGTTTATTGCTCCAAATAAGCAAACAGACATATAAAAGTATGTATTTACTTTACACACACACAGACAGCCAAACCATAACACACATTCGCACAAAACTAGTTGGAGCATGTGTGCGTCATACAAAAACTTAAGCTACGATACACTTTTAATATATGCACGCATTGAATGACAGGTTGGCATCACTTTTTACTCTACTTTTGTTCGAGCTTTTCTTTTGCTGCTGGCACGTTGCTGATAATCTTGTCACGCTGCTACATTCGATGTCGTGACCTCATTCGAGTTAAGATTGGCAGCACTGGCAGCAGGCAACACTGGCAGCCATGTTTGTGTTTGACAAACTAAAAGTTCAGTTCGTCAAAGAGTCCTTGCGTGCGTGTATGTGACAGTGAGTGAGAGAGAGAGAGTGTGTGCGTGTGTATCTCTTTGTGTTTGTACACGTATATATGTGTGTTGCTGTATGCGTGTTGAATAATTTTTGCGCGTTTAAATGAAGTGATTTAATTCCTTGTTTCCCTCTTTGGAATGTTGCATGCATCCCTCACTCGGCGCCAACCTGAGCTCATGCTGTCACAAGGTGCAAAAATAGCACGATAATGAAATATGTCAAGATAGCGAGAGACAGACAGACTTAAGCCAACACTGAATAAAAAAAAAAATAAACAACAACAACAAGCTGCACTTTGTCAGCTGCAAGTGTTTGTGTTGGCAGCACTTAAGAATTTTTTTTTTTGCTTTAAAAGCAAGAGACCTGCAAAAAATTAGAAGCAATTTTAAATTTATTGAAGTTGTGTCGAACCATTTTACATGCTTTGTAAAGCATGCCACTCTCTGCATTGGCAATGCCAAAATTTAACCTGCATATCCTTTGTGTATCTTTATATACCTTAAAAAAAAAAGTTACACACAACTGCCAAGTTTTAGTGACATATTTTTTTACTTCTCTTAATATTGCATGAAGCACAGCCAGTGTTTCGTTAAGTACAGCATACAAAAAATGTACCCGCCAAAAACAGAAATGCATCTATTATCCTTAATGTCCTCTTAATGTGTTTCTGACATGTAACTGTGTAGCATAGTGTAGCGGCTTTATATATCGTACTAAATTTACCATAAAGTTTTAAAATCTGTATGAAAAAAAATGCATCTGAATATCTCAGAAATTTACGAGTTTTTCAGGCGAGACTTACGAGTGCTGCGCATTGTGGCAAAAAAGGTGGACAATGGAATTTGCTTTGTTGTCAAGTGTTTTGGAGAAGCTAAAGTGACCGTGCGCTATGGTTAAGTGTGCTTCTAGGGAAAAACAACAATTTCCATGGCCAGTACTTGACAATGTGATGTACACAATACAACCCTAGCGAATAGTTTTTTTTGTGTTATCTTGAATATTTGACTGCAAAACAAAAAAATTGGTTACAAATAGCAATATTAAACAGTTAAAAGACTATAACAAAAATTCAAGGAAAATAATTGTTTGGATTTGACAAGAGGTCAGACTTTTTTAGGTGTGGGTAGACTTAATTTTAGCTTTGAACCAAGGATTTTAAGTGATGCACTTATTGAGTCAAATCAGCATTGTTTCGAAATAGAAATATAGTAAGAGGGGTTAAGATGAGTGGGAATGAAAGGAGTATCAATTAAAAAAACAAAAAAAAAAAAAAGAATATGATTTTTTCTAACAATTTCTCAAATTTGTCAGATAGAATTTGAACTCACGGTTCATCGAAAAAGCAAACCTTGAATCTGACTCCATTATTGAAGTAAATATAAAATTCGATTTCAAGAATTCTTTTAACAGACTCTGTATACTTTTCATGATCTCTGGCTTAATTTAGACTTTCTGTTTCAATGCCGGTGTAATCAGATCGACGATATGTGAAGCCCAAGATCTTAATGAGTTGACGAGTTTTAATGAGCAATGTGTGGATCTTCAAATGTTTCTTATTTAAATCCCTTTTTTTTGTGTTTTTTTTTATTTTTTATTCATTCTACTAATGCTCGTGAAATATTAGCAATTGACGAGTTCAGTATATTTTAAGAACGTATTAATCTCGACAATTTTACCTAGGATAGGTATTGGCCTTGCTAATATTAGTTAATATGAGCAACCTCAAGAGAAAATAAAGAAACGACATGAACATAGCAATCAATGATGCTTTTTATTCGGTAAGTGTTGCATATTCATTTGACAAAGTTATGCGCAAACATTAGACCAAGGATTTAGGTCGTTAGACTAAGTACAGCCTAGTATACACAACTATGAACATTTTCATTATAGGATAACTAGCTGGTACCCGACGCGTTGCTGTCGTAGCAAAAAAGATATCTATCTATATCTGAATCTCAAACTCAGTCTCAATCTCAATCTCAATCTCAATCTCAATCTCAACCTCAATCTTAATCTCAATCTCTATTTCTATTTTTATTTCTAGTTCTTTTTCTATCTCTATCTCTATTTCTATCTCTATCTCTATTTCTATCTCTATCTCTATCTCTATCTCTATCTCTATCTCTATCTCTATCTCTATCTCTATCTCTATCTCTATCTCTATCTCTATCTCTATCTCTATCTCTATCTCTATCTCTATCTCTATCTCTATCTCTATCTCTATCTCTATCTCTATCTCTATCTCTATCTCTATCTCTATCTCTATCTCTATCTCTATCTCTATCTCTATCTCTATCTCTATCTCTATCTCTATCTCTATCTCTATCTCTATCTCTATCTCTATCTCTATCTCTATCTCTATCTCTATCTCTATCTCTATCTCTATCTCTATCTCTATCTCTATCTCTATCTCTATCTCTATCTCTATCTCTATCTCTATCTCTATCTCTATCTCTATCTCTATCTCTATCTCTATCTCTATCTCTATCTCTATCTCTATCTCTATCTCTATCTCTATCTCTATCTCTATCTCTATCTCTATCTCTATCTCTATCTCTATCTCTATCTCTATCTCTATCTCTATCTCTATCTCTATCTCTATCTCTATCTCTATCTCTATCTCTATCTCTATCTCTATCTCTATCTCTATCTCTATCTCTATCTCTATCTCTATCTCTATCTCTATCTCTATCTCTATCTCTATCTCTATCTCTATCTCTATCTCTATCTCTATCTCTATCTCTATCTCTATCTCTATCTCTATCTCTATCTCTATCTCTATCTCTATCTCTATCTCTATCTCTATCTCTATCTCTATCTCTATCTCTATCTCTATCTCTATCTCTATCTCTATCTCTATCTCTATCTCTATCTCTATCTCTATCTCTATCTCTATCTCTATCTCTATCTCTATCTCTATCTCTATCTCTATCTCTATCTCTTTCTCTATCTCTATCTCTATCTCTATCTCTATCTCTATCTCTATCTCTATCTCTATCTCTATCTCTATCTCTATCTCTATCTCTATCTCTATCTCTATCTCTATCTCTATCTCTATCTCTATCTCTATCTCTATCTCTATCTCTATCTCTATCTCTATCTCTATCTCTCTATCTCTATCTCTATCTCTATCTCTATCTCTATCTCTAAATGGAACGACTCGTGTAAATTGATAACCAAATTTCGAGGCTATGCTACTTATAATTCCAAAGTTATTCGATATCGCAAATTTGGCTTGTATGGGCGGAGCCACACCCCCTTGTTCAATGACGTCTTAGTTTTCTAGTGGATGGATATCACCCAATAGTAATTCCATACTGAATTTCGTTGTTATACGACGTTTAGTTCCAAAGCTATCTGACATCAAAAATTTAAAGTGTATGGGCGGGACCACACCCCCTTTTCCAAAGTCCATCCCAGTTTCATAGTAGAAATATATCACCAATTAGCAACTCCATACTGAATTTCACTATTATACGGCATTTAGTTCCAAAGCTATTCGATATCATAAATTTGAATAGTATGGGCGGTGCCACACCCCCTTTTTCAATGCTTGCTCAATTTAACTAGTCGAAGGACGCGACTAAATAGTACGCTCCTACCAAGTTTCATTGATGTGTGACTTATAGCTTGAAAGCTATACCGAAAATTTGGTCTGCTGAAAAAGTGCCACGCCCCACATTCAACGCCCATAAAATTTTACCTGTGGAACGGCTCTTGTAAATTGAGGTAGAACACCGAATTCCGGAACTGCATAAAATTCATACATTTACTTTTCATATCAATTAAAATCAAATTTGCAAAAAAAAAATTTCCAATAGGTCCAAAACCCTTCACTCAAACACATATAACTCGACCAAATCAAAGTATTTTCAAACAATTTTTTTTTTAAAACCATCTAGAGAACGTACCCTACAAAATGGTTTTTTTTTTACCCAGCCGAACTCTCAAACACTCGTCACAAACAGATTTGACAACATTTTTTTATATATATAGATTGTTGTATTTTGATATTTGTTGTGTATTTTCCTGTTGTCAAGGAATAATTTTTTAGTGAGAAAAATATTTTGTTGTTGCTGATGTTGATAATGATGTTGATGTTGATGTTGATGTTGATGTTGATGTTGATGTTGATGTTGATCTTGATGTTGATGTTGATGTTGATGTTGATGTTGATGTTGATGTTGATGTTGATGTTGATGTTGATGTTGATGTTGATGTTGATGTTGATGTTGATGTTGATGTTGATGTTGATGTTGATGTTGATGTTGATGTTGATGTTGATGTTGATGTTGATGTTGATGTTGATGTTGATGTTGATGTTGATGTTGATGTTGATGTTGATGTTGATGTTGATGTTGATGTTGATGTTGATGTTGATGTTGATGTTGATGTTGATGTTGATGTTGATGTTGATGTTGATGTTGATGTTGATGTTGATGATGATGTTGATGTTGATGTTGATGTTGATGTTGATGTTGATGTTGATGTTGATGTTGATGTTGATGTTGATGTTGATGTTGATGTTGATGTTGATGTTGATGTTGATGTTGATGTTGATGTTGATGTTGATGTTGATGTTGATGTTGATGTTGATGTTGATGTTGATGTTGATGTTGATGTTGATGTTGATGTTGATGTTGATGTTGATGTTGATGTTGATGTTGATGTTGATGTTGATGTTGATGTTGATGTTGATGATGATGTTGATGTTGATGTTGATGTTGATGTTGATGTTGATGTTGATGTTGATGTTGATGTTGATGTTGATGTTGATGTTGATGTTGATGTTGATGTTGATGTTGATGTTGATGTTGATGTTGATGTTGATGTTGATGTTGATGTTGATGTTGATGTTGATGTTGATGTTGATGTTGATGTTGATGTTGATGTTGATGTTGATGTTGATGTTGATGTTGATGTTGATGTTGATGTTGATGTTGATGTTGATGTTGATGTTGATGTTGATGTTGATGTTGATGTTGATGTTGGTATTGGTGTTGGTCTTGGTGTCGGTGTCGGTGTTGGTGTTGGTGTTGATGTTGGTTTGTCCACCAACCGAAGACCTCACCTTTATTTTCGATCCCTAAAATTGACCGTTACGCCAATAGTCACAGAGTAAAAATTCCATGCAACGTTTTTTCATGGTTGTAGCATTTTTACTGCATTATGTGGTTGCCACCCAGAAATCAAGACGATAAGATTTTTTTTTTTTTATTTTAGTTGTGAAGCGTAATAGCACACCTATGCTGTCGTAAAACAAAATTTATCGCAGCTCGTCTTCTCAGTGTGTAATAATTCCATGCAACGATATTACATTTCTGTTACATTTTCTGCTATATTCACGACCTGGTGACGTCAGAAATTTTTTTTTTTTTTGTTATTTTTATCGTAAAGTCAAGTATAAATCCTTCATTTTCCATTTTAAACATTTATTGTAGCTAATATAAATTAACACCCTGTACGCCGAAAACTCCTTTGACGCAATTCCAGCGAACGGCACGTTCTCAACCTAAACAATGGGAACATCCGTTCACACCAAAAATGCTGACCATGCGTCCGGCTTGCGCAAGCGGTCGTAAACCTCAGCAGCAGCAACAAGTGCAAGCAGCGCAGTCGTTGCACTTCAGAGATATAACAACAACAACAGAAACTCCAGTTAATATTATTTTAAGAATTGAATTGCAAATTTTATCTTAGTTTATGCTTAATTAAAAGAAGACAAATAAAAAGCGTAAGCTCAAAAAAATATTTATTTTAGTTAAAATAATAAAAAGCATTTTAATCTATACTCACCGAATAAGAATTCAATGCAACACCTCTGCATGAATGTTGCATTGTAGATCTTTGAGGCGCTCAATTTTTTTGGAAACCTGCGCAGTAAAACGTAACTTCGTCACGTCAAAATTGTTGCGCCATGATCACATGGAGGTAGTCGCTTAATGAATTAAGAACGCAACAACAATGATAAAACGTTGCTTGGAATTATAACTCCGTGATCTTAAGCGCTATGCTTTAATGGAACGATAATAAAGGTGAGGTTTTCGGTCAACAATTAGAAAACGAAAAAAAAAAAAAATCGATGGCGTCATAAAACCCCGCAGGGAACCTCTCGATGTAACGTAAATGTTCCATTACTGCATGGATTGATTGCAAAGCGCTTATGTAAAATCACTAAACTAAAAACAAGATAAAAATCAAAACTAAGACATGACACGTATAAGAACAAGGATCGAAATCCAAACAAGAATTAAAAATAGGATTAGAAAAAGAATGAGGAAAAGGATTAGGATTAGGAAGGTCGATTAGGATAAAGGTTTGGACAAGGATTTGGATAAAGATTAGAAAAGGGAAGAAAACAATGGTCAATGATAAGGACAAGGTTTCAGACATGACTTTAGATTAAGGTTTAGAAAAGGATTGAAACAAGAATTTGGACAAGGCTTATGGTTGGTATATTACGTGGAACAAGGACTATGAAATGTATAAAAACTGGGACAAGAATTTGACAAGGATCAATGAATCTGATAAAATATGAATTAAAACAAGAATTTGCGCAAGGATCATAAGAGTAAGGTGAAATATGTTGCTGGATGGGGACAAGTTCAAAATCAAGGGAAAGAATACGGAAAGATAAAGATCGGTGTCACAGCAAAACCTACGGGGGTCTCCATGACACAGCACACTGCATCCTTTCCTTTTTTTAAACTTCCTCACTAGCAAATAAGCCGATCCTATAGCACCAGCGAAGTTACATAACACTGAAGCTATTTTATGGTGACGTAATTTCGCATTTTGTTGACACCAATTGGCCACTAATATCTTGTGATTTAACACTTTTAGACTTCTTCCTTTAGGGTAATGTTAATAGTAAGATCTACGCTTACCATTTACACACAATTGCAACTCTCCAATCAAACATTGAAGTTATACGCGGAAATAAATTTCGAAAAAAAGGATTAAAGTCCGAAAATCAAGCTTAGGCAGTCATTTGAAATAAATTGTTATTCATACATAAACTCCATATGTTACCTAAATTACCACCTAATAAAACCAAAATTAATAATACATCGAAACAATTGTACATTTTATTTTGAAAACAAGTACTACACCCCTTGTTGACACACTTGTTTTAACTTCACTTAAAAATTTACGAGGTTAACTACACACATTTAGGCATTATGGAAATATAAAGACCGATTTTTTTCATTTTGAAATGTTTTGGAAGTGTCCCAGTCGGAAAGATCGTAAGATGCTTACTAAATAATTCATGTTTTCCTTTAGCTTATGGTCGTGAAAACGGGACCAAGCGAAAGTAAGTATATTGTTTGTTACATTTAGAGCACTTTAAGTCTTCGTTTACGATGCGAACTACAAAAGGAATGCACGGTTAAGCCGATCATGTCTTTGTGTGATCATTTGTATATGTACTTTATTTAGTAAAGTAAGAGACATGCAGCGGCATGATGACATAATGGTATTTGATTAACGTTACGAAGATGCCCCCGTGGATCTCTTTATATTTTTGTCGCCTGGATGACCTGTACGCAGCGCATGCAGATAATATTTTATCTTTTAGCTCTGTCATTGAAAGTGAGAATCATGTGTGTATTCTTGGTGATTTTAATTTAAGTAAAATTGTTTGGTCCTACTTTGATAATGTTTTAACTGCAACTAATATTAATTTGACTCATGAAATGTACATCATTGATTGTTTTCTAAGCCTTGATCTAATACAAGTTAACTGTTTTGCTAATGGCTCAAACCGTGTTTTGGATTTAGTTTTTGTCTCAAATAATATTAAATATGATATTTCTGAATGTGTTTTTCCGATCACACAAGCTGGCTTACATCATAAGCCACTTATTCTTAATATTGATTTTTATGAATACTTGGAAAATGTAAATAATGTGAACTATCCTTTTAATTTTAAATTGTGTAGTTTTGATTATTTAATGGAATATTTTAAAAAAAACTAAAGAACTTACGTAATAAATTTCTGAAGTTATTTAAAGCCACTAATCTTCCGGAGCATCAATGCAAATATTTGTACTATATGAGGGAATTTAATTTCTTGCGCTTTGAGAATAATATTACTGAAAATCCTAAAGCCTTCTGGAATTACATTCAATCAAAAAAGACTAACTCGTATATTCCCACAGCAATGTCATACAATGGTTTGAATTCAACTTCGCTTTTTGATACCGTAAATCTCTTTGCTGACTTTTTCAAATCCAACTATAATTCTACTTCTGCGATTAGCGATTTACCTTGCTTAAATAATGTCGATACTTTACTTGACATAGGCCTGGTCGCTATTACTGACTGCGATGTTTAATCATCATTAAAGCGATGCTGGCCATGAAAAGTTCTACCAAAGTTGACTGCGATGGTATCCCATCTATTTTACTTCAAAGATGTGCTCTTGCATTGTCTGAACCTCTTTGTATGATTTTTAATGAATCTTTATCTTCGGGTTCCTTTTTAGACTGTTGGAAACTAACAGCAATTATCCCTGTTTTCAAATCAGGTTCAAAATATAATGTGTCTAATTATAGGCCTATTTCTAAACTCTCTAACGTTTCAAAACTCTTTGAAAGCATTGTCAAAGATAAGCTTTTTTTCATGATAAAACGTTATATTTGTCCCCAGCAACATGGCTTTGTTTCTGGAAAGTCAACTGTTACAAATCTGGCCGTTTTCTCTGAGTTCTGCATCTCCTCTGTTGCTTTGGGCAATAAAGTGGATGTTCTTTATACGGATTTCTCGAAAGCCTTTGACAAGGTGTCACATAATGTGTTAGTTGCCAAGCTTGCCAAGATTGGATTCCACTCGTCACTTCTGAAATGGGTTAAGTCCTACTTGAGCTCTCGTTCGTGCTACGTCTCTATTAATAATGTGAACTCACAAATATTTACGGCGACGACAGGGGTTCCACAAGGAAGTATTTTGGGGCCTTTATTTTTTATTTTATATATTAATGACATTTGTAAATGTTTTAATTCTTCAAAATTTTTATTATATGCCGATGATCTCAAAATTTTTAATCAAGTTTGCGGTTTGGATGATGTCATTGGGTTGCAATCTGATCTCGATAATGTTTTTAACTGGTGCACTGTCAATGGTTTACCTTTAAATATACAAAAATGTTTTCATATGTCCTTTTTAGGGGACTCCATTTAGGGAGTCACTTTTAATGACTGTAAATACCATTCGTGATCTGGGAGTTATCTTTGACTCAAAGCTCTCCTTTATTGATCATCTTAATTTTGTTATTCCTAAAGCGTACTCTATGCTGGCGTTTATTCGCAGAAATTGCTCTGAATTTGAGGATCCTCACACTTTCAAATGTCTATACAATTCATTTGTAAGATCAAGATTAGAGTATGCAGCAATAATATGGAACCCATATTATGCCACCCATTCTTTTCGTTTAAAAAAAATTCAAAAATCTTTTTCAAAATTTGCATTAAGGCCTATATTTACAAATTTTATGCCCTCATATAATGCAAGATGCTTGTTATTGGGTCTTAAAACTCTTGAGACAAGAAGAAAATTAAGCTCTTTAGTTTTCATTTATGATATTATATCCGGTATTATTGATTGCCCGGCTCTTCTTGAACTAATTACTTTTAATGTTCCTTCCAGGCAGCTGCGACGTTTTAAATTATTTTATACTAAACCAGTCAGAACTCATTATGCCAAAAATGAGCCAATAACTAAGGCTTTGTCTTTATATAACGAATTATCTCTAAATAGTTTATTTGAATTTCGGTTTCTAAAGATATATTTAAACATTTTGTGAACAGCTTGTTCTTACTGTAGTTTTAAGTATCTATTGGATTGTTATTGAATAGTGGTGTAGTCTGTAAGGAATTTATCCAAAGACTGAATAAAGAATAATAATAATAATAATAATAATATGAAGTGTAGTAAAAATTAAAAGACAAAACGAGTAAAGAACAAACCGCCGATCGGCGGTGTAGTGACATCTTGTGTGGAGTAATAAAGTGATAAAATAAATTTTTGTCACTCATATTCATTCTGACAAATATTTCATTTATTCATTTTTACCATCCCGTTCTGGTTTTTAATTTCCCGTTTTCAACGTCAAAATGTTACTGACAAATCCTAAATAAAAATATTAAAAGTGAAAAAATAAGTACGATTTAACCTTACGCCTTACGCGTAAGCCTTACGTTCACCTTCTTTTGTAAGTGAAAACGTAAGCAGTGCTTACAATTTCCGTTGCGAAGAAGGTTGAAATGGCTAATATGTAATTCGTATAGCTATACAGTAAGGGTACCTTACGTTTTCATGCATACATCCATGCATTTTTAAATGTATTATTAAATAAAGTCCATGAGAATGGAAACACGAACAATTCCTATCGTCGGGAGTACATTCCCTGCACATTATTTTATTAAAGGAAAAACGTATGATGCTTTTTATGCTTTACAGAAGGAAGCTTACTAGAGGCGGCCAGGCCATTGCAAAAGTAATGGGGATTCGGAAAGGAAGTTTGCATGCCTCGCGAAGAAAATTATTATGCTATAAAGCAGTGGTGTTCACACGCATACTACTACAATTTTCGACTTTTGTGCTTTGTTTTGTAGCTCTCTCGCTCTCTGCACTGACAAAAATTGTTGTGCAGGTATTAAGCAAGAATTGTGTTATAATTATCATTGTCATCATCATTATCATTATCAGTATCATTATCATTATCACTATCATTATCACTGTCATTACAATCATCATTATTATTATTGTAATTCTGCAAATAACGCATTTTCCTATGCCTCAAACATTTCGTGCAGTGCAAAGCACTCGACCAAGTGGCACAAACCTTTTCGCTTGAAGTTTCAGCGCCAACTGATTGAGAGAACTTCGTGCATTCGATCGTATACGTGTTTCAATTCTCGAATAAAGCTTTCGAGTCTCACCACGCGTGGTACAACGTAAACATCACTGCTATAAAGCATTATAGAAGGATGGTTTTTCCCACTGGGGTCTCAAGTAGAGTGGGATAAATGTGATGACAAAGGGTGTATGCAAAAATGTATTAATCAGAATGGAGAATATTTCGTAAAAAAAAATTCGGTTCTTATGTGTATTTTCGAAATATATGTCGTAATCTAAGTAAACATCTTTTTATAATTCGAGAATGAATGAAACAATCTTCGCTTTAATGTATATAAAATTTCTCTGAAAAGCCATAAAATTTTGATTTTATCATTTAAACTTGTGAAAAAAACAGTTTTTTTTTCGTTTATTATTTAAAAGTTAAACTAGATTTAAAAGTTAAAAAAAAAAAAATGTTTTTAAGGAATTTCTGACTGAGTTAAAGTTTTTAGAAATAAATCTCTAAAATAATGTTTGAAAAGCTTACAAAATCCCAGACAGCTGAGCATTTGAACTATGTGCACTCACACACACACACACTTATAAGAATATCATGCCATAAATAAAATGTTATCATGAAAAATTTATAAGATAGTGAAAAAGCTGGCAAACAACAGCTAAGCCGTAAAGTCAAAGTAGAAACTTTTAATCTTGCCACCCACCAATAACACCATAACAACAACCACAACAACAATAACAAAAACAAGCGAACACACGCACACTTGTGTAGATTCAAGTCTTGTTCACGAGCTACTAATTCACACTTAAATATATGCCCGGCATAAATCGGATTTAAAATTGTGCCTCTGCTGCTGCAGCAGCTACTGCGTTAACATTCAAAGGAATTTTAGGTTTAATTCCTGTCGAGCGTCAACTTTTTCAAAGTTCAATAAACCAAGGATTTTACAAAGAGAAGAAGAAAAAAGAAACACACACACAATAACAACAATGTTGAAACTTTTGCTGCCTAGTGTGCGTGCGTGTGTGGAAGGAGGAAGTCAATAATTTACGATAACAACTTCCGGCACACAGGCGTTCGCGTGTGCGTATTCGTGTGTGTGTGGGTATGTGTGTATGAGTGTGAAGTTTTAACTTTTAATGCTGTGCCAGCAAAAGCTTTCAAAGCATGGCTTGTCATTTTGCCTTAAAACTGTCCGTAGTTAAATTTTAAACTTTGCAACAACACTCTGCAAAAAGAAAGCTTTTCGAAGAGCTTATTTAGGGAAATTAGGCAGGAACATATATGTACCTTAATACGAATATACAACTATATTAAAAAAAAAAACGAATCGTTCACTAAGTTATGAGCAATTATAACTCACATTAAATTATGTTTATTGACTCTTCAAAAAAAAAAAAAAAAGAGACGAAAAACATTTATTTTATCCGGGCAATAAAGGTATCACTTCTACCTTTTTAAGTCGGTCAACTAAAGCCAAACATAAAGTTTTATTTTAGGTGCCCCCTCACGTGGCCCTGTTGTTGCTCTGTTTCAGACTCACCTTTTTTATGACGTTTATGTTTGTATGTCATAACATAGTGCTTTTTGGTCCTTTTTTCTGTAAAATTGATTGAAATTTGATTTATTGCTAAATCTTGGAAAATGACAGAAAAAAAATCCATTTTTATGTTGAAGAAAAAACAATACAACATAGTATATAATACCTCAATCACATCCCGAATGCTTTCAACTGGCTGACATTTTGTGAGCGCCGTTTAGCGTGTCCTTAACGTTATAATTTCTTATGTGCTTGTTGCCAAAATTCGCTCCGGTCTATATAGCACTGCCCCATATCATATTTAATATCCTTAAAAGATTGTTACGTTGTACCCAACCAATTTGGTCCCATAAATTCAACCAACCCCAAACAACCACACCCACTCACTTAGCACTGCAGCCTCAACAGATGCTTATTATATGATTAATGGCGGAAATTAAATTTATCAAAAATATTATAATTATTTATAGGCAAAACTTTGCATCGTAACTGTTGCCTTGTTTTTTTATTATTTTTCTTTTGAAACACATGTTGGGAGGGTAAGGAGGATTTTTGTCGCATAACTGCTAAGATTTTTTTGTTGGAACACAAGTTTCTGGGTTCGGCTGCGTTGGCAATTAAAGCATCAGGTCTGTATAATTTTGAGGTAAGTTATAGCATTTTTTCAATTAAAATAAATCAGTTTTTTTTTTGCGTTTGAAAGCTTTAAATTTTGAAGAGATAGATTTAAAGTCATTGATTGGCTTGCGCACCATCTTCTCGTGACTAACATGGACATTGAGAAGAAGGGTGAGTGCTAGGGATGGTGATCCCGGGATCCCGGGATCCCGGGATTAAAGCCTAATTTAGTCCCGAAAAGTGATCCCGGGATCACCGTTAAATATTTCGGGATTAAAAATAAGAACTGTGTAACTATAAAATTCAGTGCTCATGTGCATACTTTTTCAAAAAGTACTTTTACATGAAAAGCACTGAAATCTAAAAAAAGTGCAACCGTGCATCAAAGTTGTCAAAAGCTCATAATTTAAAATTTTTGCTGCATGGTGGACGTCGCTTCTTAGTTAACATATAACAATAAAGAAATATGAGCAAGTTTGTGGATGCCAAAGGTAAGTAAAGTCTTCTCAGTCTAATATCAGATAATATGTATTATTTTCTACATATATTAAGTTTGTTTTCATTCTTAAAGATTACATTATACATGCAAAGAAATCCGAAGATGAACATTCAGTGTGGTGCTATTTTCTTGTCAATAAAAAAGGTGATGAAACTGCCATGTGCAAAAAATGTTTTAAGATTTTGCAAACAAAAGGCGGGAGCACAAAAGGATTGTGGACGCACCTCAAACTGCACAAAGTAAATCCAAAAAATATAGAACAAGAAGTCAACAACAATGAAACAGCCAAAAAACCAAAAAAGCAAAGAACAATGGAAACATTCTTGATTAATGCTGTCGACATTAAATCAGTACTTGCACGAATGACTGCTGTAGATGGAATTCCATTTTCTGTAATTATAAATTCCATAGATTTGAGAGAGGCACTAGCAGCAAGAGGACTGAAGGTAATGGTTTCTATATAATTATTTCGATATGAAAGTTTTATTAATTCAATTTAATACATGCAGGTGCCAAAAGCCAGATCAACGGTGCGAGAGTACGTTTTGGACTACTATCAAACTATTCGTCGTAACATCGTCGCAGAATTAAGTAAAGCTAAACAAAAGAATACAAAATTTAGCTTATGTTTCGATGAATGGACTTCATCGTCAAATAAACACTATCTCAACATTAATGTATTTAGCGAAGATTTATATTGGAACCTTGGTCTACTTCGCTACAAAGAATCGATGACGGCGTCTATTTGTGTCGAGTTGCTAAAGAGTCAACTTGACGCTTTTGACTTATGCCTAGAAAAGGACATAGTTGCAATTACTATAGATGGGGCAAGTACAATGGTCAAAGTTGGCAGTCTTATAGGGCCATCGCAACAGCTATGTCTGGCACACGGACTGCAGTTAGCCGTAATAGACGTCCTCTACAAGAAAAAGAAGATCGAAGCAATTTGCACTGATATCTGTTATAGCAGCGATTCGGAAGAAGAGATGGAAGACGGAGATTCTTTAGAAATTTGCCAGCAAATCAAATCAGCGACCGAGCTTACATCTCTATATAACATTGGGGTAATTGTAGATAAAATAAGAACGGTAATTCGTGCATTTCGCAAGTCGCCTACAAAAAATGACTTGCTGCAAAAATATGTCAATAGCGATTGTGGAAAAGATTTAAAGTTAATATTAGATTGCAAAACACGTTGGAGTAGTATGTTGATGATGCTCCAGCGGTTCATTATTTTAGAAAATCCAATTAAAAAAGCGATGATAGACATAAAGATGAATCCAATCCTTGATTTGGAGTGGGATGTGATTAAAAACATTGCAGAAATCTTGCAGCCAGTTCAAATTACTGTCGAAGCCTTGTGTCAACGCGACATGAATTTATATAAAGCTGACGTTGCGCTCATTTTTATGTTGACCGAATTAAATAAATTTAAAACAGAGCTTTCAAGTAAACTTGTCATACAGTTGACTCACCGGATTACACAAAGAAGAACTAATTTAAGTGGGCTCTTCCATTTCTTAAATAATCCGACTGCGACGTCTGATATGTGTATTGTAATTCCAACTATGTTCCAAATTAAAAACGAAATAGAATCAGTTTTGAAAAGATTTGAATCATTTGAAATTGAGAACTCTGATTCAGAAAGTGATGACATACCGATATCAGAAATGGTGAATAGTGTAAATACTCCATTAAAAGATAAATTAAAATTAGCACTATTAAAATGCAGTGCAAGGAATTTATCAAAACAAGAACTTGTATTAAAGGAAATAATCATGAAAGAACTGGAACTGTTTACAAATGGTGGCAATAAGGGTGTCATCTTAGATAAATGCTTCAGATATTTGTCCACTATTCAACCGACTAGTGTTGAGTCGGAGAGGTGCTTTTCGTCAGCCGGTCACTTTTGTAGCAAAATAAGAACAAGACTTAGCGATAATACGTTAAATGCATTAATATCACTTAGATATTATTTTAAGAATAAGCAGAACATAATTGAATAGAAAAAAAATAGAGTTGTGTTAATTAGTTATATATTTCATAACTAAAATGTGAAATGTTCCTTATAATTTTGTTTTAAGCATTAGTTTTAGAAATGATCTCATTTTGCTATTATAATAATATTACTTAAATATATGAACTGTTTTTATATTAATTATTTAAAAAACACCTTTAATTTTATATGAACTGTTTATTTCTTGAATCCCGGGACTAATCCCGGGATCCCGGGATTCAAATTTTAAAATCCCGAAATCCCGGGATTCAAAAAAGGGTCCGGGATCGACATCCCTAGTGAGTGCCTACTTGAATGTAAAGGAAGGTTTTTTTTTAGAGGTGTTGAACATTGATTAGGAATAAAATACTGAAATTAAATAATTCTGAACTGAAAAAGGATTTAACAGAAAGATAATTTTATGCAATTAGTGTTAAAATATGATTTAGGCCAAGTGTAATGGGGCGTATCGCAAAATTTAGATCGTATTCTAAGACAGGCCCGTAGACAAGGGGGGGGTTTTTAGGGTTAAAACCCCCCCCTTATGGTCCAAAAAGTATAAAAAAATAATATAGCAAAATACAGCGAAAACATCAACAAGCTTAAGTATCGAAAAAAGTTCGATACATTCAATTGAGCTTTGTCTACGACCAGCAATTTAAGAATTTATTGCGTTAACAGGTGTAACGTGAAAGTGGTGAAATTTTGATTGCGTTTCGTTAGATAAGTTTAAGAGTTTCTATTGTTAATTTTACTGTGCCAAAACTACAAAGATTAGTCTACTTAATTGGCTGCAGAAACCAGAAGTAAAAAAAGGCTAGAACGGTGGAAAGTAAGTGCTTGATTCAAATGGTTTTTCTTCCTTTATCAATGCGTAAATGTGTTAAAAAGTTGCTGAATATTTCTGAATGTTTGAAAGCTGTGTTTTTTTTTTTTGGTAGCGTGTTTGCATTGATTGGATATTAATGGATTAACTTTTTGCTTGATGCGGAACCGACAAAATCCGAATAATATTATATTTCATCTGTATTGTACAGGGTTTTCCAATAAGAGGTGTTATTGTGAATCGCCCGCTATTGTGAAGCGCTCACTTTTAAAGCTTTTATTCTTTGCGTTTGACAAGTAGAAACTATGCCATTGCTAAAAATGGAACGATACAACAACGTCGTGACTTTGCTGATTGGGTCCTTGAAATGCATGAAAATGATCCGGAATTCCATCGAAAAATCATCTTGACTGATGAGGCCCATTTCCACCTCGGTGGCTACGTCAACAAGCAAAATTGTCGCATCTGGGGCTCGGAAAATCCAAGAGTTATTGTTGAGAAGCCCCTTCATCCTCAACGTGTGACTGTTTGGTGCGGTTTATGGTCCGGCGGGGTCATTGGACCTTACTTTTTCGAAAATGAGGACATAGGGCAGCCACTATGCGATTTGGTTATGGAAAATTTCATGAAAAGGATATTGTGCTGAAAGCGTGGTCGTGGTGGCCATTTGGCTGATGTTGCTTTTCATTATTAACGGCATACCTTCGGATGATTATTATGAAATAAACATCCGATCATATATCTCAAAAAATGGCATTTTTCTTTGAATACCAAAATAACAACTCTTATTGGAAAACCCGATAGAAAACGTTCAAGAAACTTTGGAATCTGAAAAGTCTTCAGAACTTCCTTTGTAACCTGCAGTTGTAGAAAGCTTAAATGTTGACAGCTATGTGGAAAGCGGTACAAGTACAAGTACAAGTTGCGGTATTAATATTTTACTTTTAATGCTTATAACTCTAAGTTTGTGTGTATGATTGTAGAAATTTTTCCAGAAATATAATTTGATTCATCGGAACTGCATTCGACTTCGAGAGTATATCAATGTCCAAATAACGATATTTTCAAGTTGATGAGCAATATTTCCGATTCGAACAGCCTTGAAAGTTTTTAAAGCATTTATGTGCCTCCACCAAATTTTAATTTTCCTGCCAGCGGTTCTCGCAAACTCCGATTTAACACGTTAACTGCCATGAGGCACATACGGTGTGCCTCAGTAAAATGTCCATGTAGGCTCTAAGGCACAGCGTATGTGCCTCAGTATTTGATTGCACATTATAGTTCATGGTTTAAAATTAGTACCTCGAAATGCAAATCTGTAAACGTAGTTCAATTGCGCATGGCCTGGCATACCTAAAACTATCTTTAGCGCATCATTTTTATACCCCCACGATTTAAAAAAACCCCCTTTACTGGGATTTTAATTTTAAAAACTTTAATTTTGTCATTCCGTTTGTAACGCCTACAAGGAAGCGTGGTAGGTATAGAAAAGTGTATATATTCTTGATCAGCATCATCACCCAAGTCGATTTAGCCATATCCATCTGTCCGTCATCCACACTAAATATACAGTAAACGTATACATCAGGCCGCGAGGTACATATGTTGTGCCTCAATATTATATTTCAAAATTTCACCGAAATATAAAAAAAACTTTTTCTGATTTGTTCGAAAAAATGGCCTGGAGGACCCGATTTTTTTTTTTTTGTATGGTGGCAGTTAAAGTGTTAAGCATTCTTGGTCGAACCGTTGGCATTGGTTGGTTTACTCCAAATTGGAAAATGAATTTTTTAACACTGGTTTTGGAGGCGCAGGATCACAACCTCTTGTTAATTTTACCGAATGATAATAAAAACTTTTTAAATAAAATTTTCTAACCTTTCATTGTGGCCTTTAAAAAAGTCAGGAAATACAAGAAAATGTCGTTATTCTAATCGTGGTTATTTTTATATAGAATTATAAACCGATATAAGTTTGCAAGTAAAGTATTAAAATAATAATATAAGATGCTTATTTATCGTCATTTTAGAAGTTTGTCTTGAAAATTTTATTTTAGCGTCTTTCTGTACTCCAAAATGACAGTGCAACGATAAGCAAGATATATAGCCGAAACACATTGAACTCAACAAATGACAGTTTTGAAATTATAGAACACACGTTTTTTATGTTAAATGGGTGTGCATCCTTAAGCGTACATAGGGATTGCAGTGTCACAGCGGACGCTGTGTTATTAGAATTAACAAAAAAAAATTAATAAGAAGACTTACCGCCCTATTCTGCGTTTTCTTGATAAGTAATTTATAAATAAAATTTGTAAAGAATTTTATCAATCGAAAGCTTTTTTAGTATTCTACAGCAACCTTGATAAATAAAAAGTTTTCGTAATTCACCAGAGTAGGTAAATTCCTGTTAACAGCTAATTGTTCTCATTAATAGCATAACACAGAGAACAGATTTCTGCTTTCATTTTCCTTATGTTCCACAAAAGTGTATTAATTTGTAGAAAATAATTATTATTGTTAACATTATTATGTTAATATTAACCTTGATATTGCCTGCTACGAGCAACCACAACTCTCTTGATAAATTTATCAATAGCAAATGAGATATTGACAAATTTATCAATTAAAGAGCTTTTTTCTATCACAGAATACCAACTCTTGATAAATAGTCAATACTTGATAAATATTCAATAAGGTGAATTTATCAAGTACGCAGAATCGGGCTGTTAATATAAATATATAAAATAAACAAAAATAAAAAATTAATTTTTGTTTTATGTATTTGGTGTACAAAAAAGTTTTAAAGTGTTTTTTTTCAAGTTTGTCGCTTTATTGTGAAAAATTTGCTACAAATTCATTTCTTAAAGTATTGTCTATTTCTAGCCACTGACTTTTCCCATCTTTCTGGTAATTATATAAAAAATACCTTTTCATTTATCGATATCAAAAACTATCGATCTTTTTTTTAATCCAAACCCCCCCCTTAGGTAAATCCTGGCTACGGGCCTGTTCTAAGAGGTCTCAAAAGTTGCATGAGATTGTCAAAATCATCCAAAACAATTTTTAAGGAAAAAAAGGATGACTTCCTCTCCCTTAATTAACGATCTTCAAATGTGTTGTTAAGACGATGTGTTCAATTAACGTGTAATTTATTGAATGCCTTTTCAACTATATGTCGAGTCATAAATACATTGGGTAATCATGTACTAGGAACATATGGAATTGGAACTATCGTGTTATAAAACATAGGGTGAATACTTTACACAACATCTTTCTTTTCATAGAGTTGTAAAAGTTAAAGGAAAATATCAAAATCGTAATGTAAGCAAAATAATATATTTTAAATTAATTTTTTTAAAAAGTTCAGAATTATTACAGTGGAAGTTATATAATTTTTTAATTTATTTAATTTTATGAAACAGCAATATACTAAGATATGTAATAATATAAGTGAAATAAGAGTTAAATATCCAAATCATAAGTTATTGTAAATAATGTCATACTTCAATCTTTTTGGTAGATTAACCTTCCTTCCCCTCTGTGTAATATATTGATCTTCGGAACTTGTTATTGTATCTAATACAGTCTCTTCTGTTTGAACTTTATTAATTTCCTCTTCCTTAGCCTTATGAACTTTATCTTCTCCTGATTTTGACGTAGAATACGTCATTCTCGGAGGTAAGTAGGGTGGTTGATAGTGATCAGGTGTCGGTATTTATATAACATTTTGAGCATTTGGTGGGCCTAAAGTACTGATAGTACAATGTTGATGTTAGCACTTGTTGGTCTGCTTGATCCTCAATGCGACAAAAATTCATGTTAGAACTCTCTTACTTATATAAATTTTACACAATTACATGAAATATAAAGCCAACATTTGATGTTTTTGTTTGCTTAAGTTTGCTACCTATTTATCGACAGTTTCCGGTTTTATCGACAAAACCATAAAATTTGTATGGGAGCCCCCCTAAGGAGTGGTCGGACGGAATAGGTGTCTAAAGCAAAAATGTTCCTTTTGCGAGAGTAATGGGGGTCGGGCATACATATAAACCCTTTCCGGCACCCTCTTAAAGGTCATATGCTCAGGTGCATGGAATAAATAAACAAAAACCAACAAATTTGTAAGGAAGCCCCCCTAAGGAGTGGTCGGAGGGAATAGGTGTCAAAGGCAAGAATGTTCCTTTTGCAAAAGTAATGGGGGTTGGTCATACAAATTAACCCTCTCCGGCACTTTCTTGAAGGTCATATGCTCAGGTGTATGGAATAAATATACAAAAACCATAAAATTTGTATAGGAGCCCCCCTAAGGAGTGGTCGGAGAGAATAGGTGTCAAAGGAAAAAATGTTCCTTTTGCAAAAGTAATGGGGGTTGGTGATACATATTAACCCTTTCCGGCACAAACACAATAATATTTGTATGGGAGCCCCCCTAAGGAGTGGTCGGAGGGAATAGGTGTCAAAGGCAAGAATGTTCCTTTTGCAAAAGTAATGGGGGTTGGTCATACAAATTAACCCTCTCCGGCACTTTCTTGAAGGTCATATGCTCAGGTGTATGGAATATATATACAAAAACCATAAAATTTGTATAGGAGCCCCCCTAAGGAGTGGTCGGAGAGAATAGGTGTCAAACGTAAAAATGTTTCTTTTGCAAAAATAATGGAGGTCAGTAATACATATTAACCCTCTCCGGCACTCTCTTAAAGGTCATATGCTCAGGTGTATGGCATAAATATAAAAAACCATAAAATGTGTATAGGAGCCCCCCTAAGGAGTGGTCGGAGGGATAAGGTGTCAAACGCAAAAAAGTTCCTTTTGCAAAAGTAATGGGGGTCGGTGATACACATTAACCCTTTCCGGCACTCTTTTAAAGGTCATATGCTCAGATGTATGGAATAAATATACAAAAACCATAAAATTTGTATGGGAGCTCCCTAAGGAGTGGTCGGAGGGAATAGGTGTCAAAGGCAAAAATGTTCTTTTTGCAAAAGTAATGGGGGTCGGTCATACATATTAACCCTCTCCGGCACTCTTTTAAATGTCATATGCTCAGGTGTATGGAATAAATATTTTGCTAAATAGTTTTTAAAAAAGATGTCATCAAAAGCGAATTGACTAATTCTACGTCTTGTGTTACGACATAGTCGAAACTACTGTATCTTTTTTTTAATATATGTTCTCTATTCTATTAGGCCAAGTGTAATAGGGCGTGAGCCTAATAGGACTCACTTAGTCGAGAGCAAATGTATTTCAAATTTAAAGAGGCCCTCAAAGAATGCATTTACTTATATGTTCCAATAAGAAATAATAAGCGTCAATTCAGTCTACCATGGTATAGCCATAGTCGTGGCTTACCCAAGCTTAAAAATCTTAGAAACAAAGCGCACAAAAAGTATAAAAATACGCTGTCATCGGATGACAAAGCAAATTTTCTGCTACGCAGAAGAGAATTCGATTTTCTGTCTAATTTTTTATATAAAAAATATCTTGACTCGATAGAGAGTAATATAGTGTCCAACCCTAAATCTTTCTGGTCATTTTACAATTATAAACGTAAAAGTAATGGTCTACCTAAGAATATGGAATTTCAAGGTTCGAAGGCTAACAATACCCAAGAAATCTATGAACTATTTGCAACATTTTTTGGATCCGTTTTTACTAATTGCAACAATGGAACAAGAGATTACAATTTTAGTTTTTCAGCCGTTTCAAATATTTTGAACTTAGGCAACATTGAGCTATCTGAAGAAGAAGTTTTCACGGCTCTTTATAGTTTAGACACAAAAAAAGGAGCTGGATATGATTTGCTCCCCCCTTTGTTTCTTAAAAATGCTGCAGCCTCGTTATGCACTGCGCTTACTTTGATTTTTAATAAATCTCTCTCAACTGGTATAATGTTAGACGAGTGGAAAATTTCTTATATATCACCTATATTCAAGGCAGGCCAGAAAAACCTTGTTGAAAATTATAGGCCCATCGTTAAACTTTCGGTTATGCCCAAATTACTAGACAAAATCGTTAACAACCGATTATTCCAAGAAATTAAAAACTATATTTCCACAAGTCAGCATTGTTTCTTCGCAGGAAGATCTGCCTGCATCAATTTGGCCTCTATCACCAACTCAGGAATTACGGCTATCGAAAATGGCTTGCAGGTTGATACATTATACACGGACTTTACCAAAGCTTTTGACAGCTTAGACCATCAAACTCTCATCTTTAAATTAGAAAAATTGGGCTTGCATTCCAGCCTCTTGCGTTGGTTGCGTTCTTATTTATGCAATAAAAAGTTAATAGTCAAGGTGAATGAAAACTTTTCTAGAGAAATCGACGCTACATCAGGAGTACCTCAAGGTAGTCACCTGGGTCCTCTGTTATTTATTGTGTTTATTAACGATGTATCCTTTATATTTAAACATTGTAAATGTTTACTATATGCGGATGACATAAAAATTTGTATGACCATCAAAAACTTAAGCGATTGCGCTAATTTTCAAACCGATATCGATGCACTTATCTCTTGGTGTGACAATAACGGACTAAAATTGAATTTTTCGAAATGCAAAGTAATGACTTATTCTCGCAAACAATTACCCATTATACAAGATTACGTCTATGATAATAATAATTCGTTTCAAAGAGTTGAATTAGTCAAGGATTTGGGAATCCACTTTGATACAAAATTTTCATTTAGTTGCCACATTGACTATATTGTTTCTAAGGCGAACTCCCAGCTTGGTTTCTTAAGAAGAAACTCTAAAGAATTTAAAAATCCGTATACTCTAAGATCTATTTACATGTGCTTAGTCAGATCTCTTCTGGAGTATTGTAATATTGTTTGGAGCCCATACTATGATTATGGAATAAACAGAATCGAAAAAAAGAAGAGTTGGCTGTGTCGCGGACACACCCGTAGGTTTTGACGTGACGTAGTTTCTTGGTTGTTGTTGTTGTTGTTGTTGTTGTTGTTGTTGTTGTTGTTGATGTTGATATTGATGTTGATGTTGAAGTTGATGTTGATGTTGAAGTTGATGTTGATGTTGATGTTGATGTTGATGTTGATGTTGATGTTGATGTTGATGTTGATGTTGATGTTGATGTTGATGTTGATGTTGATGTTGATGTTGATGTTGATGTTGATGTTGGATGTTGATGTTGATGTTGTTGTTGATGTTGATGTTGATGTTGATGTTGATGTTGATGTTGATGTTGATGTTGATGTTGATGTTGATGTTGATGTTGATGTTGATGTTGATGTTGATGTTGATGTTGATGTTGATGTTGATGTTGATGTTGATGTTGATGTTGATGTTGATGTTGATGTTGATGTTGATGTTGATGTTGATGTTGATGTTGATGTTGATGTTGATGTTGATGTTGATGTTGATGTTGATGTTGATGTGGATGTTGATGTTGATGTTGATGTTGATGTTGATGTTGATGTTGATGTTGATGTTGATGTTGATGTTGATGTTGATGTTGATGTTGATGTTGATATTGATGTTGATGTTGATGTTGATGTTGATGTTGATGTTGTTTGTTGATGTTGATGTTGATGTTGATGTTGATGTTGATGTTGATGTTGATGTTGATGTTGATGTTGATGTTGATGTTGATGTTGATGTTGATGTTGATGTTGATGTTGATGTTGATGTTGGTAGTGGTGTTGGTATTGGTGTTGGTGTTGGAGTTGTTGTTGGATTTGGAGTTGGTGCTTTTCGTTAAGCTTTTTTTTGCTTCCCCATTGGTTGTGCTCTAATTTCAATTATTTCAGCAAAAGTGATGTATATGCGTCACATTAGGCGGTTCCCTGAGGGTTTTTGACACGCCGTCAAATTTTTTTTTTATTTTTGTCATATGCCCGAAGACCTCATCTTTGTTTTCGTTCCTTAAAATTTACCGTTGCACCAGTAGTCACAGAGTTAAAAATCCATGCAACGTTTTTTCATGGCTGTAGCATTTTTACTGCATTATGTGATTGCATCCCTGAAATCATGACAACAAAATTTTTTTTGTAATTTAGTTGTGAAGCGTAATAACACATCCCTGCTGTCGTAAAACAAAATTTACTGTAGCACTGCTCCTGAGTGAGTAATAATTTCATGCAACGATATTACATTTCTGTTACATTAGCTGCTATATTCACGACCTGACGACGCCGGAATTTTTTTTTTATTTTTGTCGTAAAGCCATGTATAAAAACTTTATTTTCCTTTTTAAACTTTTATCGTAGGTTATATACTCATTGAGTAAAAATTCAATGCAACGCCGCTGCATGAATGTTGCGTTATCGATCTTTGAGCGGCTCTCTCAGCGTCCCCATGATGTCAGAAATTTTTTGTCTAATTTTGTTGTGAGGGCTTCTAGCAGGCCTTTATTGGCGTATCGTATTTTTAATCCTAGCACTAATACTCAGCGAGTAATAATTCCATGTAACAATTTTTCAGTTGCGTTGCTTACGCAGCTCACACTTCGTCCCTATGCCGTATTAAATTTTTTTTTTGTTTTTTTAATATAGTCAAAGAATTAACCTTTATGGTCATACTATTTTTTTAATCATAGCTCTTATACCCAGCGAGTAACAATTCAATGAAACGCAGATGAATTTTTAAAAAATTCATTTTTCAACTTTTTTTGAAACTAGAGCAGTATAACGTAACTTCGTCACGTCAAAATACAGAAAAAGTTTACTGAGTTTGCCTTACGCTACATGTTTTCTTATGATAACATGCCAGATTACAAAGCTCGTTGCCAACTGTTAGGTATGCAAAGTTTATCCCAAAGGCGGAATGCCCAAAGTGTTCTGTTAATAAAAGATTTGCTTGACGGCAAAGTAAACTGTCCAGACCTGTTGGAATTAGTAAAATTTTATGTTCCACCGAGAAACCTCAGAGAGTGCAACCTGTTCTACACTGTTTTTCATAGAACTAATTATGGCTGCAATGAGCCGATATCTAGATGCTTGTCATTATGCAATTTAGTTGCTCACCGAATAGATTTTTCTGATTGGAGAGAGACATTTAAGACCGAATTATACTATACGATAAGCTTAGGTTTAAATAGTCTGTAAGGACATAGTCCAGTAGATTAAACTAAATAAATAAAATTCCTTCGGTAGACTGTGCCATCAGAATCTTGAATAGCTTAAGACATGGGTCCTTGCAAATTTTCAAAAACTATACCTGGAAACCAAACGTCCATTCTTTTTGTTTGTTGGTATTCTTTTATAAAATAAACATTTTCTCCTAGACTAACTGGCTTTAAGTTTTTAGATTTTTTGTTATAGCTTTTGGACGAATATTGAAATTTCTTTTGACGTAGAATACGTCTTTCTCGGAATTAAGTAGGGTGGTTGATAGTGATCAGGTGTCGGTATTTATATCACAATTTGAGCCTTTGGTGAGCCTAAAGTACTGATCGTACAATGTTGATGTTAGCAGACTTGTTGGTCTGCTTGATCCTCACTGGGAGAAAAATTCATGTTTGAACTCTCTAACTTATATAAATTTTACACAATTACATGAAATTTAGAGCCAATATTTGATGTTTCTGTTTACTTTGCGCATGGTTCTTGTTTAAGATTGCTACCTATTTATCGACGGTTTCTGGTTTTTTCGACGGTGAAGACAGCGCCATCTAGCGTAGCGTAGCGTAACAAAGACATAAATCTTATGATTTAAGAAAATATATGCAGCATTCTTTTAGGGGCATGTTGTTTTTAACAGAATAAAAAAAAGTATTGCGTAATTTTGCATGGCATGGGGCATGCTTTTTTTACCGAATCGAGCACTACCGATTTCCGTTTAGAAAAACCGTCAGCGGAGGCGCGGCTGCGGCATGAATTTATAATTGTTATTGAATTGTGAGAGGGGAGGGTCTCATTTTATCGGGGGCGGGGTGGGTCTGCGGCATGGTTTTATAATTGTTATTTTAAATGCAAGCTAATAGTTGTAAGCCATTAAATGCCATATCTACCACATAAAACCACCCAACAAAACAAGTTGAAAAAATTGTACCAACTTTGTCTGTTTTAGTATCAATAAGAAGTGTATGACTCGATTGTTTCGAATTTAAGTATTATTATTCGCCCATATTCGACGGACCCATCTGGCAACGCCATAACTTTTGACAGAGATGTCAGATCGCTTAATGACATACCGCGTTTGAAGCGTCAGTCCAAGCAGATTTTTACCATGGAACAATACACGCCACTCGAGCGCTCTGAAATAGTTGAAATTTACATTCAACAGAAGAAGTCAATTGTGAAAACTCAACGTGCTTTTAAAAACTTAAAAAATGTGAGAAGTGCGCCTTCTAAGAACACCATTAAGCGTTTATACGAAAAATTTTCGACTGGTGAGGCTCTTTCTAATCCGAAGAGGCCAAATAAAAGTCGACCAAGGCGATCGGCCGAGAATATCGCTGCCGTACGAGCCAGAGGTCCCCAAGAACATCCCAAAAACGCCGTTCTCAGCAGTTGGGCATGGCTCGGTCCACTTTACAACGGATTATTCGCGTTGATTTGCATTTGTTCCCGTACAAAATTCAATTGACGCAAAGATTGTTGCCTGCGGACAAGCCTCGTCGATTGGAATGGGCCCAAAGAGTCATCGAAATGGCCGAAGATGACGAGCAATTTTGGAACAAAATTATCATGTCCGATGAAGCCCATTTCACATTGAATGGGACCGTAAATAAGCAAAATTGCCGTATTTACGCCACTGAAAATCCTCAGGAGATTCAAGAAGTGCCTCTTCATGACGAAAAAGTCACAGTTTGGTCATTGGGCCGTTTTTCTTCCAAAATGAAAATGGCCATGCTGTTACCATCAACCAGGAGCGTTATCGCGACATGATGACCAATTTTGTGATGCCACTTATTCGTCGAAAGCGTATGAGGCAGTTCTGGTTTCAACAAGACGGCGCTCCACCGCACACAAGTCGCATAACAATCGATTTTCTGAAAAATTTGTTTCCGGGCCGTTTGATGTCGAAAAGTGGTGATTTGGACTGGCCACCGCGTTCGCCCGATTTGACGCCGCCTGACTTCTTCTTGTGGGGATATTTGAAGTCAAAGGTTTACGTTAACAAGCCAAGGATCGTAGAAGAGCTCAAGGACAACATTCGTGAAGAAATAGCCAATATTCCGGCCGAAATGTTGGCGAAAACGATGGAAAATGCTGCAAAAAGGGCACAATACGCCATCAACGCCAGAGGTGGCCATTTGAGAGATATCATATTCAAAAATTGATGTAAACAAATCTACTTGGAACAAATTAAATGATTAAGATTGCCAACCGCCAAATTTTTATTTTTTTCTTTGATTTTTTTTAACAAAAACATGGGTCCGCTGAATATGGGCAACCCTGTAATTCTACGTCTTGTGTTACGACATAGTCGAAACTGCTGTATCTTTTATTTTTTGTATATATTTGAATTAAAAAAAAAACAATAAAAAATATTTGTATAAACCTGTTGTTACAAGATCTGATACCATGGATAACTGCAATTTCATAAAGTAAAAATAAAATTTAATAAAACATAAGCTCACCTAAAGCTCCGAAATATAGCTTGAGGTTGTTCTGGTTTTATTAACCTCCGTGCACAAAGCCTTCCTCAACTGGCTTAAAATAAATAACCTCAACAGCTGTTGCTGCTATTTGCTGTTGCCTTTATGAAAAGTTCAATTAATGGAAAAACGTGATTTTCATCCATAGTGCTAACTCAACCCAAGAGCTGCTGCATCCGGTCTTAATTCATTTTTTCATTTGTATAATGACTGCAGCACAACAAAAACATCAACAACAACAACAACAACAGCTGCACGATGAGTTGTTGGTTGGCAAAAAATAAATAAAAAATTCATTGATGTGCGTCACCTTCGACTTGCAATTAAGATGACTGGCCTTGGTGGGGTGGCCAACCAGGGGTGGGCAACGTTTGATTATTTCTATGCTCAGACTGTAACCTGCATTTTTAGCAGTTTAAATTGCTTTGTGGTTACAGTGGTTGCTGTTGTTGTTGTTGTTGTTGTTGTTGTTGTTTTTTCTGCACTGCTTCACTTGTAGCAATTTCAAATTTTAATTTTTTTTAAATGCTAGCCACACCTTAAAAATAGAAAACTAAAAAAAAAAAACTGAGCGAGCACAGTTGAATGCAAGTCATGTCTGAAGTTGGGGGTGTCTCCATGACATCAAATATTTGTGTAGATGTTACCGTTTCAGCAATAAAATATTTTATTTCTGTAGATTTGCACTTGTCTCTGTCGCTGCTTGCTGCTGCTGTTGTTCCGGGTTTTTGGCTTTTGACCTGCCTGCTGCCACGTTTTTTGTTGGCAGTTAAGATTTTCTTTTTTTCTATGATATTTTAAAGTATTTTATTGTTGTGACCATAAGTTTAACAGATGTTGTCTCTGTTTTATTTGTATATTTGGTGTATTTTTATGGCTAGGTTGGTGTCGCTGAATATGTGTGTGTGTAGTATGTGTGTGTACATGTGTGTGTTTTGAGTTTTAAATTGCTGTTTTATGGCTGACTGCATTGAGACGTGGGCATTAAGCATAAAAACCGGTAGGAGACAGAGTGTTAAGGGGCTTGAGCTTTGGTCAAAGTGGCCAGCTTTTAACTTGATCTTTAAATGGTGTGTGAATATACAAGCTTAATGAAGTCAAGTTTTTTATAATTTTTTTTTTTTTGTTGTTATTGGTAATATTAACTTTGATTAAATTACGTCATTTTCTTATTCAATAAAACCTAGGCTGATTACAAGAACATAGAACACTTCAAGAAAACAAAAGACAACGCTTCAATTTCGTAGATTTTCTTATTACAAATCCGCTGTCTAAGTATTTAATACTAGACCCAAATATCCCCTCTCATTTAAATATTTGGTTTGAACAGAATTTACTTTGTTATTAATAGTAATTTTGCAAATAAGAGAAATAGGTCAGCATTTCGATAAATTTGTTTTTTAAGGGGGAAAACCCTCTATCACTATCTCAGAAAGTATAGGTCAAGGGAGAAGGAAAACGGTAGCAGGAAGCTGCAAGTATACTCGTACTATACAAGTAGCACACAAGAAAATTATGTTGATATCTCTTTTAAGTTGAGAGTTATAACAGTTTGTTTTAATTTACGGGCTTAAAAATTTGAAAGTATCGTTTTAGCTTTTCGAGGGATATCCACCCACCATTTATCTTTAAATTTTCAAGAATTCTTTATTCAATTTAAGTAGGCTAGTTTAAAGAAAGCAGCGCGCCTCTTCACATCTTAACGCTTTGGGAAAATTAACCGGTGTAATGTATAGGGTCTTTTAACAAAAGGTGCCATTTTAAATTTCCGATCATTTTATCAGATAGGTCCATATTACACGACAAACGGACATCGTGTAATATGGGCCATAGCAAAATACAACTGTCACTTGAAGACGTTTGACAAAGGAAAACTAGGAGATTTTCAGATATGGATCAATACATATTCACACAACATATTGAAAAAGTGAAAATTCACTATAAAAATGGTGAAAATATCGCGAACACGATTCGTACTGTTTTTGTTCATCATCAAACGCCTTATTGCACAGCTATAGTGAAATTAATCGATAAATTCGAACATTTCAGACAACTTAGTGATGTAAAGACCCCAACTCGAGCTAGTTCGGCTAAGTTATGTGAAAATATGGCAGCTATAGCTGAGAGTGTGGCTGGAAACCCAGGTTTGTCCATTACGAGACGATCACAGGAATTGAGCCTATCCACAGCCACTTTGCACCGTATTTTTCATAAAGGTATTGGCCTACATGCTTATAAAGTACAGTTGAAACAAGAATTAAAGCCTTTGGACCATGGAAAACGCAGTACATTCCGTTATTGGGAGCAGAGACCTGCAATTATTCTTGTTTTTGAGTCATTGGTTGACTAACACAGGAATGAGTGTTAGTGGATTTACATAAGTCAAAGAAGAATTTGCACTCATATCCACTCTTAGTCGTTCGCTCACTTCACACAAAGCAACAAAGAATAAGTTATCTGCTGATATGAACCGGTGCAGTGCTCAACTCTCTCATTGACTCAATGTATTTATTTTGCATACCGTAATGACTCACAACACCAATAAACACCATGAGTTCAGTGCAAAGACTTTTAAGTACTTAGAATAATTTTTAGTTCAGCTTTCTTGTTATTTTAACTTTTTTCAAACAAACTATACTTGTTTTGCAAAAAGCATAAGACAAAAAACAAAATAATACTCAACTCATTCATTTTCTCACACGAAAAAGTTAACAAATCAGCAAAAAGAATTCCGATACAAAATTGATGTGAAAAACATATACATATATTTTCCATAAAAATTTGGCATCACTTTTAATATCCTAATGAATTCGCCACCAGTTCTTTCACACAGAACATGATACAATTATACAAGGTAGGAGTTACAGGTTTTTTGTCTTGCACCAATCGTCAAAAATAGTATAAATCAAAAGCTGTCGAATATTAAAACTATAAGAATATTTAAGTAAAACTATTATATAAATATTAAATAAATATTAAAACTATAACAATAAATGAAAACTTTGAGCATACTTTGGCCAAGTATGTTGATAAAAAGACAACATGAAGACAAAGAAGGCAACAGCCAACAACAATAACAACGGCTTTGTATAGAGCAAATCACATAGCTTGACTATACAGACTGTTTCGTTGGCCGCTACACCAACTCATAAACAGTCTTGCATGACTTTTCACTATGATCCACTCAAGCTACTTAGGTTCTACTTATACTGCCAATTATGCCGAGAAAGTTACGCGAAATTTATTTTGACAGAGAGAACGCTTAAGTTCTTATTTACTTCGATGCACCCTGTATCAAGGTTAACATAGATCGTATCATACTTTTGGGCATAGCCTTAATTCATGTGCATCTTCGATATTCGATCACAGCGGTTTACCGCTATCGGAGCATATTAAAGGTGTTGTTATTTTTCTGTTAGCTCTTCCCTTTTTTCACACTTCCATTTTTAGGGTTCAGATAGTTTAACTGATGGTACACCTAAAATGTCCGTGGCGTAGTTGGTTAAAGTGCGTGGCCGCTATGTCAGCGAACATTGGAGACCCAGGTTTGAACCCTGGCGACAGACAGAAAATTATTTGAATTAAAATAATTTTTCTGTACGGCCGCCACCTCTCTCCAGACAATGGCAAACCTCAGAGAGTAATCAAAATGCCATGTAAAGCTTCTTGAAAATAAGAACATTTCGTTCATCGCCGTTCGGAGTCGGCGTTAAGCAGGTAGGTCCGGTTCTCGGTCAATTGTGTACAAACTTAATAACACGCACAACACAATTGATCATAGGAAGCTAGGTCAAAGTCCTTTCAAGGGCTGAAATGGCCAGTTATTTTATTTTAACGAAGAATACGTTATACGGGGGTGTTAATCTGGAGCGCAAAATTTTGAGAAAATGTTTGTCACTTTCATTATAAGTTTTTAATACTTTATGCATGCATTGAAGAAAATTCAAGTATGGTCGTAACATATTTAATATGTCTTCTTTTGATTTGTATTTAAATAATCATATTGCTACATATAATTTTTTTGATTCTATAAGTAAATCAAAATGTAACTCCTTCAAATTTTGTATTAATTTTCATATGCTTTGTATTTTATGTATTGTAAGAGCAGTACGATTATCTGTGTGTTTATCACAGAACCAGTGTGAGAAAGAGAAGAAGTATAATGACCAAGTAGCGAACGACAACCATGATAAATACAACCATGATTTTTGTTCGTCTTTTCTTTTAATATCAAAGACATGCTCCATATGCGCCCTTTGCAGCATTTTTTATGCGGCGGCCATTGTAAATCCATAGGAATTCTTAAATTTTGTAGAGATTTTCTATAGTTCAGACACAAACCTTACAATCATAAAGCCTTGTATGCTGTAGAAACGAAAATTTCTTGGCATATAATTCTACACCCAAAATATTAGTGTAGAGTCAAAAATGTTTGTGTGGAGAAAAAAGCAACTACAGTACGACCTAGCTCAATGCAACTAATAGAAATTCGGCCAGTTGACGTAGTTAATGTTGAAGAAACGCAATTAAACTTCTAAACATAAAGCTTTATGGCTCTGAATCCTAGATATTGTGGTTTTATGTATTAAGATATGCACTTTGTTTCCTTAAATATTGTTTTAAGAGATTTTTCGTACATCAAAAATGTATTTTACAAGAAAAGAAGAACTCAAAGTAAATAATATAAAAGTTTATGGAAGTGTACGCAAATGGAAGTTGCGATAAGTGTGCATTTTTGTTTTTAAGTTGCGTTTACTGAGTCAACAATGTAAATTTTTGAGTATTGCGATTATCGAGTGTTGCGTAAAGCGAGGTCGAACTGTTTTCTTATTGAAATGTCAAAATTCTGGTGCCAATTAAATGCCCGGACATATAATCGACAGCGAAATTTTGACATTTCAACTCTCCAAATGGTTGTTGTACTTGCTAGCATTGAACAAATTTTTCACCTCTACAGCGTACTAAGTAGCGAAAAAAAAATGCAGCTGCCTTTTCGCTGTCAAAAACTCAATGCATTCCATATGGAAAGTTTCTTTCCGCTTCTACAGCATACTGGGCTTAAGCAGAAAATCAAAAAATGTTTATGAATAACAATGTTAGCAAGGTTGCATAGAAGCTGCGTAAAGCCTTAAACAGTGCGTAACTAAACAAGCGTTTAAAGGTTGTTTAAGGAAATTTATTGAATAAGGCTGTTAATGACTAACGTATTCTACGTCTGACCTATGCGCCCGTGTTATCTAACACAGGCTTGACCTTTTTTTTTTTTATTTTACATGGTGTGGAAACCATTTTGTTATAAAAGACTTTGTTGTTTTTATGTAAGAAACCACTAAATTCCACTAAATTTTCGGCATAGTCGACAGGAAGAGCTCTCCAAATGCGTCGAATTTCTCGGGAAAGTTGTTTTAAAGTATAGGTCGGTCTCCCTCGAAGCTTCTGTTTGATGTAGCCCTAGACGTTTTCGATGGGATTAGCATCAGGCAATTGTGCAGGCCAATCTAATGTAACCAAGGCTTTATTCGCGTTTGCAGTCAGTGCGGAGACGGCTGTGGTATTTGAGGTCATTGTCCTACTGCAGAATCCAGTCTTCGTTTTTCATTATAAATTGGCAATTGGTTGAAAGCCTTCTTATAGATTTTGACCATTCTGCCAGCATTAAGGTTCTCGGTAAAGAGGTGCAAAGTGCCGAAATGCTTTTTTGAGAAGCATCCACAAAGATGAATCTTAATGGGATGTTTAACAAAATTACTACATCAAACAAAATTACTTCACGACGAAGACCAAGCCCACGGTACGATCGAATAACCCCAAACAGAAGATTCGTCGGAGAAGAGTACGTTACTCCAATCGCGATCAATATTTTCTGTTGCCCAAGTCATTCTTTTAGAAACATGTTTTTCAGACTACAGTGGTTTCTCCCTTGTGCTTCACCATTTAAAATTATTTGCATGCAAATGGTTTCGAATAGTTACGTGCGATATACTTAGACCTTTTTGCCTCAATTCCGCTTGTCCTTGACGCAAGCTTAAGCCAGGATTCCGCGAAAACAAACTCACTTTAATTTTTTAATCCTTCTTGGTCACGTTGCCTGTTGAGCCACGATCGGGAAGGTCATCGACGTTTTTAGATTCCTTGAAGCTTTGCATTAACTTCTGAACAAAAGCCTTTGACTTTTTCAAATACTTTTCCACCGCTGCATAGGACATTTTTTGTCCCTTTGGATGGTTGCAGAGGAAAACTGCCTCAAACCGTTCTGCGTATGCGAACTCATTGTGCCTAACTCACTTTTCTAACAAAGTTTCGACTACCAATTTAACTTTTTTACTAGTGCGTCGAGAGCAGAGGTTACGTCCACTTGTTGACAAAATTTCAGGGTTGCACTATTTACCGACTGTGAATAATGCCGTACACGCTATTACTTTACAGACTGTATGTTGCAGTAAGCGTAGAAATATCGACACGATTTCGATCGAAAACGGAGAACAGGGTAAAAATACGATTTTTCCTACTTCCGTTCGTACTTTTTACAAATAACCATTGAAATATTCTGAAAGCTCAGCTAATTTAAAAATATGAAAAGATATGATGAATTTAAAAATTACCCAGTTTCGTGTTTTTAAGAAAACCCTTGCTGAAAAGTGCTACAAAAATTTATGACCTAATGTGTTAAATTGTACTGAGCTGACGTAGAAAACGACATTCTCGGAGGTAAGTAGGGTGGTTGATAGTGATCAGGTGTCGGTATTTATATAACTTTTTGAACCTTTGGTGGGCCTAAAGTACTGATCGTACAATGTTGATGTTAGCACTTGTAGGTCTGCTTGATCCTGAATGCGACAAAAATTCATGTAAGAACTCTCTAACTTATATAAATTTTACACAATTACATGAAATATAAATCCAACATTTGATGTTTTTGTTTGTTTAAATTTGCTACCTATTTATCGACAGTTTCCGGTTTAATAGACAAAACCATAAAATTTGTATGGGAGCCCCCCTAAGGAGTGGTCGGAGGAAATAGGTGTCAAGGGCAAAAATGCTCCTTTTGCAAAAGTAATGGGGTCAGTGATACATATTAACCCTTTACGGCACTCTTTTAAAGGTCATATGCTCAGGTGTATGGAATAAATAAACAAAAACCATATAATTTGTATGGGAGCCCCCCTAAGGAGTGGTCAGAGAAAATAGATGTCAAACGCAAAACTGTTCCTTTTGCAAAAGTGATGGGGGTCATTGATAATATTAACCCTCTCGGCACAAAAACCATAAAATTTGTATGGAAGCCCCCCTAAGGAGTGGTCGGAGGGAAAAGGAGTCAAAGGAAAAAATGTTGCTTTTACAAAAGTAATGGGGGTCGGTCATATATATTAACCCTCTCCGGCACTCTCTTGAAGGTCATATGCCCAGGTGTATGGAATAAATAAACAAAAACCATAAAATTTGTATGGGAGCCCCTCCTAAGGAGTGGTCGGAGGGAATAGGTGTCAAAGGCAAAAATATTCCTTTTGCAAAAGTAATGGGGGTCAGTTATACCTATAAACCCTTTCCGGCACTCTCTTAAAGGTCATATGCTCAGGTGTATGGCATAAATATTTTGCTAAATAGTTTTTAAAAAAGATGTCATCAAAAGCGAATTGACTAATTCTACGTCTTGTGTTACGACATAGTCGAAACTACTGTTTTTTTTTTCTGTTATTATCTTTATTAAACATTTACTTGCCTCTGTCATGAACTCCTAGGTGTGTTGACAGACTTAACTTTTAATAAAAGAGAATAAAGAAAAACAATATCGCAAGCTACCAACAGCTGTCAAAGTACTAAAAATACACTCAAAAGAATCTTTTAAGGCTTTTAATTTTTAATCCAATGTTTTGTAATATCAGCTTCAAAGAGTCCTTGTAGCTCTATATCCTGCTTCAGCTCTGCGCCTTCTTACAGGCACTCTTGTTGTTGTTGTTGTAGTTGTTGTTGTTGGCACATAAATAAATTTCCTTTTATAATTCAATATAAGTGCATCTAGATATGTGCATATTTTTAGATGATAAAAAAAAGCATCTAACTACAAAGCTTAGCTCTATAAAGTGCAGAAAGTGTATTTAAGACCGTGAACAAGTGTATGTGTGTGAGTGTGTGTGTGTGTGTGTGTGTATGCGCGTGTGTGTCTCCTATTTCATGCTTGTAAAAAAAATTGTGCAAAAATGTTTTTCTTATAATTCAAAGCATCTTCCACTTCGTACTGCAGATAATATTCCTGATTTTTATGGCAAAATAAGAAAATAAATTTTCTTCTGCTGCAGTGGTTTTCCTTCTTTTCTATTTTTATTTGTATTATACACCGTTATGCTGGCTCATCATGCCAGCATGTGTGTGTGTAGGTGTTCACTTACAGGCCTCTTTCAATGTGTGCGCTAGTTTTGTCTGCGCTGCATCTTAGAGCTTCATCAATTGCAGAGTGCAGCGTTTTTTTTTTCTTAAATCTAGTTGCACTTCAGTGCCTCGTTTCCTATCTTCTACTCTACAATAGGCAACCTGATACCTGCATCAGCATTTCTGACAGAAAAGCTGCCTGATTTGCTATGTATTTAAAGAATAGGGGAGGTAAAATACGAAGGATGTGTGCTAGGATGTTGACAGGCAAGAAAAAAAAAAAATCTTGTTATTTCACTGTCGGTGCGCTTCTTTCAATTTTAATCCATTGTTTTTCATCAAACATTCAACATTTGCTGCACTGTCACAAACAGCTGTTGTGGGTGGGTTAAATGCACTTCGGGGCTTATATGCCTTAGCAGCATACAAATAAATGCTGAGTTTAGTCGTAATCTGTTGCTGGCATCTGTGTGTGTGTGTGTGTGCTTTGTTACTTGTAATTTTTTATACGAATTCCTTACCTGCAGTCTATTGTAAATGCTGAAAAGATTGTGGAAATGAGGGTATGTCCTTAAAAGACATTTTCTTCGAGAAGAGTAGCGAGTCCATGAAAAAAAATTCTCAATCACAATAGTTGATTTACAAAAATCAAAACAAGGTGATACCCTCATTTACCTTCAAACCAGTATGGTCACCGATGCGAAAGATAACATTAAATATTTAAATTATATCTAAAAATAAATGTTAAAGTTTTTGAATGAACAATATTAAGTTCAAAAAGTAAAAATTTGTGAAAGTTATTTAGAGAGTTAAGAGTTAAGAGTTTAAAATTTAGAGTTAAAAGTTAAGAGTTAAGAGTTAAGAGTTAAGAGTTAAGAGTTAAGAGTTAAGAGTTAAGAGTTAAGAGTTAAGAGTTAAGAGTTAAGAGTTAAGAGTTAAGAGTTAAGAGTTAAGAGTTAAGAGTTAAGAGTTAAGAGTTAAGAGTTAAGAGTTAAGAGTTAAGAGTTAAAAGTTAAAAGTTAAAAGTTAAAAGTAAAAAGTTAAAAGTTAAAGTTAAAAGTTAAAAGTTAAAAGTTAAAAGTTAAAAGTTAAAAGTTAAAAGTTAAAAGTTAAAAGTTAAAAGTTAAAAGTTAAAAGTTAAAAGTTAAAAGTTAAAAGTTAAAAGTTAAAAGTTAAAAGTTAAAAGTTAAAAGTTAAAAGTTAAAAGTTAAAAGTTAAAAGTTAAAAGTTAAAAGTTAAAAGTTAAAAGTTAAAAGTTAAAAGTTAAAAGTTAAAAGTTAAAAGTTAAAAGTTAAAAGTTAAAAGTTAAAAGTTAAAAGTTAAAAGTTAAAAGTTAAAAGTTAAAAGTTAAAAGTTAAAAGTTAAAAGTTAAAAGTTAAAAGTTAAAAGTTAAAAGTTAAAAGTTAAAAGTTAAAAGTTTAAAGTTAAAAGTTAAAAGTTAAAAGTTAAAAGTTAAAAGTTAAAAGTTAAAAGTTAAAAGTTAAAAGTTAAAAGTTAAAAGTTGTTAAAAGTTAAAAGTTAAAAGTTAAAAGTTAAAAGTTAAAAGTTAGAAGTTAAAAGTTAAAAGTTTAAAGTTAAAAGTTAAAAGTTAAAAGTTAAAAGTTAAAAGTTAAAAGTTAAAAGTTAAAAGTTAAAAGTAAAAAGTTAAAAGTTAAAAGTTAAAAGTTTAAAGTTTATAGTTTAAAGTTTAAAGTTTAAAGAAAGAGTAAACTTTAAAGTTTAAAGTTAAAAGTTAAAAGTTAAAAGTTAAAAGTTAAAAGTTAAAAGTTAAAAGTTAAAAGTTAAAAGTTAAAAGTTAAAAGTTAAAAGTTAAAAGTTAAAAGTTTAAAGTTAAAAGTTAAAAGTTAAAAGTTAAAAGTTAAAAGTTAAAAGTTAAAAGTTAAAAGTTAAAAGTTAAAAGTTAAAAGTTAAAAGTTAAAAGTTAAAAGTTAAAAGTTAAAAGTTAAAAGTTAAAAGTTAAAAGTTAAAAGTTAAAAGTTAAAAGTTAAAAGTTAAAAGTTAAAAGTTAAAAGTTAAAAGTTAAAAGTTAAAAGTTAAAAGTTAAAAGTTAAAAGTTAAAAGTTAAAAGTTAAAAGTTAAAAGTTAAAAGTTAAAAGTTAAAAGTTAAAAGTTAAAAGTTAAAAGTTAAAAGTTAAAAGTTAAAAGTTAAAAGTTAAAAGTTAAAAGTTAAAAGTTAAAAGTTAAAAGTTAAAAGTTAAAAGTTAAAAGTTAAAAGTTAAAAGTTAAAAGTTAAAAGTTAAAAGTTAAAAGTTTAAATTTAAAAGTTAAAAGTTAAAAGTTAAAAGTTAAAAGTTAAAAGTTAAAAGTTAAAAGTTAAAAGTTAAAAGTTAAAAGTTAAAAGTTAAAAGTTAAAAGTTAAAAGTTAAAAGTTAAAAGTTAAAAGTTAAAAGTTAAAAGTTAAAAGTTAAAAGTTAAAAGTTAAAAGTTAAAAGTTAAAAGTTAAAAGTTAAAACTTAAAAGTAAAAGTTAAGAGATAAAAAATTAAAAGTTAAGAGCTGAGATCAAAGATTTGAAAAATATGTCTTGACTTGAACAAATGATTTGGTTACTAGGAAAGCGTGAAGCTCTATGGAATAACGCCCAAATTTAACAGCAATTCTTTGGCTTTAATATAATTTTTCACATCGAGCGCTACATCGAAGGACGTTATTTGTCTGAACAATCTCTTTAAGAGTTTCTTTTTTTTTCATTGTGTTTATTTATATCCAAATATAAGGAAAGCTTTCGTTTTATGGATATAGCTGCGCAAAGCACCAAACACCATTAATTAAGCTTTTGTTTATCGCTTCGAGCTTTCCCGTTATTATTGTCAAAAATTGTAACAAAACGTTTACGTATCCATTCATTTTTACAACAACAAAGCAGTTTTCAACAAAGTTTATGCAAAAGTTTATGTCGAACAAGTTTTATACCTAATATCTTTAATATCAGCTAAACTGCAGCACAATGCAAGTGAGCTACACTGAAAAATATTTTGAAATTTCTCGACAGTAAAAAAGTTCAACGTTTTCACAACAGATGCCCCACACGAGCGTCTCACATCAGCTCGCGTCGTAACGACGAGCAATTTCAATTTCCTAAACTTCAAACGGAAAACAATCAACGATCAATAAAAAGCTTCAATTTATCAGACATACAAAAAGTTTAGTCCACAGAGCAAAAACAAATAGAGAAAAAAAAAAAAACAAAACATTAACAAAGCAATAAATGCAAAATTAGGAAGCTCTCTGGAAGAGGCAACCAGCGGCGACGCGCTGGGAGCGGTTGGCACGCTTAGTAAGTTCGGTACCAGGGCACGAAAAACTTTTAACTTGCTTATGTGTTGTTGCTTGGTTGCAGGCAAGGAAAGCTTTTGAAAGCCATGAAGTCACATTGCAAGGGAATAGAACAGTAACGAAAACAACAAGAACAACAACAACAACTATTTGACGACGACCAAGAAGAAGAAGAACAACAATAAGCAGTAATGTAAGCAAAAGTTGTGCTTGTATGAAACATGACTGCGTCTTGTAAGCGCAGCGGTAAGAAAATGGCTACAACAACAACAACAACTCAAGCAACAATAATACACGGCAATCTTTATGCTCGCATGTTCAATGTTTTTATTTCACATTTTTTTTTTTTTTGTAATTTTTTAATATTCTTGAAAAGTTGTTAAAACACTTTGCTACAGATGTTGTTGCTGCTGCTGCGACATGTAATTGTTGTTGTAGCTGTTGCAACAACCAACAGCTGCAGCAACAATTCACGCACTCACACATGCGACTTTAATGACATTCACCACTGGCATGTGTCAGTGAGTGTGAGTGTATCTTTGTGTTTGTGTGTCACGTATAGCAAACAAAGCAAGTTTAAGCCAAGAATTTTTTGTATTATTTTATTTATGCTGTTGGATGAAGGAGGTCGCCGTGTGGCTAAGACAAATGCAAAGCCAATATCAAATCTAATAAAAAGCACACATGCAAAACTTTTCAAACACATGCCCTCTTTCCACCCAAAAATACCCTCTAGCTGCTTGTAGGGCAAACTTTTTTAGCCTTGCGATGCTCTATGAATTTTAAATTGAAGCTGCTTGTTATGCTTTTAAGCTCTTCAGTTTACACAAAGTTGAATTTGAGTTTAGGCACATAAATAAATTGTTTTGCCATTTTATGTCGCATGCACACACATTGACATATCGTCGTTCGTAAATTATTGTGTTCTATATCACAAAATTGAAAAAATTGAGATAAGACTGGTATATAGGCAAATTTTTCGAGATCTATCGATCTGTGTCATCAGTTTGCTTTTATCTTTTATAGTTTTTGAAATATGAGACATCGATTTTGTGCTATACAACACTGTTGTGACAGGCTTCGTAACCTATTGTGTTCTATATGCAAAAAATCGTGCATATAGAACAAAAATGAAGCAAAAATACTAAGTAAAAAAAATATTTTTTTATTTTGTTCTATATGCAAGTCTAAATAAAGTTATTAAAGTTATTATTTTGAGGTCTTTGTATTTTGCTTTTTTTTTTGTTTTTTTTTTGGTTTTTTTCTTAGCTTCACATTGCACTTGGCAAACGAAATGAAACAAAAAAGAAAAAATTCCACTTTAGATTGCAGTTGGTAAATAAAATGAAACAAAAAAGAAAAGAAAATACCCATCATAAATAATATAAGGTTAGAAGTTAAATTTTACAACAACGTTTAAAAAAAGCTTAATACTAAGGATAAGAATGGATAAGCAATAGATAAGAAGATATCATTGGAGAAAGTAAATGATGTGATAAGTTTATACAACTTTTTATCACTTGATGCAGTGGCATACTACAATAGGGGTATTCACGGGTTGATGCGAATTGCAAGAATGCGCAAATGCAACATATTTTTCGCACTAACGCGTGAACATCAATATTGTAACTTTACTTATTTGAATCAACGTAAAAACTTAGCCTTTTTAAAGTTTTACCCAGATGGCAACTATGCTTGAAAACACCCATAAGATGAATCAGCTGTTTCGCATCACTGGTTGTGCGCTCTCGCAATAGGTTTGAGCAGTGCGTAATTCAGGAAGAGTTGCAAAATTACTTCTAATGTGTTTGTTGTTGGAATGAAGAAAAAATTCGCAATCTTGCATTTTCGCATCGTCGCAACTGTGTTTCGCATCAACCCGTGAATACCCTTAATAATTTGTTTAATACAAGTTAAAATATAGGTACAATTTTTTGTCTTCGTCTTTTTAACAAACTTGCTTCAATAAAAAAATCTCCGTAAATCAAGCATGAACTTCGTGGAATCGAAGTCAAATGAATTTGGTTAATTTTTTACTTGATTTTGTAGTCGAAACTTACCTTTTAAGAAATTAACAGTATTGATTTAAGTGGACTCATAAGCACATATATATAAGATTAAGTTTAAAATTAAGTTAATATTATAATATATGAAATAAAGTTTTTATTGAGTGAAATCACATTACTTTTCATTTCTCCAATACATATTACATTTTGTTCTATATGCTATAAAACAAGAATAGTTTCGTAAATAAGTGCATATAGAACAAATTATTTTTTTTTAAACGCATCTGTCACTAAAAAACGCTTCAAAAGATGAAAATTTTTTTTGACAGAAAAAACCACAATCTCTTGAACTTTCATTGGTAAGAAAATCGCGGCAGATTTTTCGGTTCAGTTTTTTACTAAACTTTAAACTTGATTTACCAAAAAAACATTTTTGTCATATAGAACACAATAATTTGCGAACGACGATATGTTGAGGAAATTAGTTTTTGTATAAAAAAGGTGAAAATTCTATGATTTCAAGCAAACTTTTTCATGCAACTTTAGTTGAAAAACGTCCGTAGCGTCAATTGATATCAACATTTTTTTGTATACAATATAATTAGTTTAAAGAATATAGGAATGACCCTCGCAAGGCTAAGCGTGAGGCTAAGGGGTGTTGAACTGCCTCAACTTGAAGAGGTTATACATGTCGAAATCGTTTTAAGTCGAATGACATCTCTCCATCTCTCTAATATCCTCTAGAAATGGCAAACTGACAACCATAAGTTAAGATAGCTTATCTGAGCACCAGACACCCTGGTTGCATAGCCTCACAAAAAAGTCCAATGGAATCAAATCGCATGCTTTTGGCGACCAATTGACGTCTCCTAAACATGTTGTATTGCTTGTGGTGGCTTCTTGTCGGAAGAACATACCGCCCAAGTTAAAATTTTCAATTGCTCCAAAAATCTTAAATTACATCTGTTATCTTACGACCATACACTCCGCATTCGACAGTAATAGTCGAGAATTCATCGTTTTCGAAGAAATTGCCTCACTTCTGGTCCCAACTAAAGTAAGCACTTAATGACTTTGGAGGTTGTAATGCCCTATCTGGTCAATTCCACGTAAAATGGTCCTACGTAGAAAAAAAAAATAAATTACCCATATTTAATTATATTTTGTCCATTGATGTCAATTATGGACAAATAAAAAAAAATATCGTTTTTTTTTTATTTTTGTCAATTTGGCAACACTTTTAAATTTGGATATATTGAACACTCAGTTTCTCTTCTTTGTGTGTTTGGTCTTTATTTTACGTTTTCTATTATTCCCTTTCTCGGTAATAATAAAAACCGTTATCTCTGAAAAGACTATAATACTCTTGCTTTTGTTGAAGTTTCGAAATTTTATGTTTTATAATAAGAGTTTTGTATTGAATTGATATATTAAATTTTTCGGTCACACCCGTCACAGTAAATATTAAGTTTAATAAAATTGTTACTTCACATAATAAACACTAGATACTTTCTCACAATAACAAAGAAATCACAATTAATAATATAGTGACTACTTTTACTACTGGCCATGGTAAAGGCGCTGTGAATGGTATCGGCGCAACGGTAAAAGGAACATTATGGACATTAAAGTTCGAGAATATATCGTTTTCATGACTAGACCTCTGGACTGTTTCTAATATCTAACACAAAAAAATAAATTGACTAATATGCTCGTTTTTTACGCATGTCAACACGAAAAAGTGCAGAATAGCTATTATTTAAGCAAAAGGTGGGAAGGCGTCAAAACAATACACAATATTAAAAAAAAATAAAGAGCGGATACAGCCTCTGTGTATGCTTGCGGTACATATTTATTTAAATTTAAAAAATTCCCTTAAAACATGCTCGCCTGAAGTATTATGCTGTCAATGATAGTTCATATATCGATTAAGTAAAAGTCTTATATTTGATATGTTTATCTTTATTAATGAAGTCTATAAAAAAAAGTATTTCTTCAAACTTCTCGAATTTGCATACTAGGTCACAACCGTCACATAAAGAAGTCACACCCGTCAACTTTTCTAAAAAGTTTTTTATTTAAGAAAAAAATCGATTTTTGTAGGCAGTAAGTATTTTATACCATCAACACATCAACACAACATTTGTACACAATTGACCGAGAACCGGACCTACAGGTTTAACTCTGACTCCGAACGGCGCACAGTGCACTTTTTCGGCACTTTTTTTGATATTAAATCTATAACTTTTGAACCACTTGAGATTTTTCATCCCGGTTTTTTTAATATTTAAGAAAATTGATTGCGTTATATAGTAATCATAAAAAATTTTCCAAAAATCTTTTAGTTTTTTAACAGGGTGGTTCAAAACATGATTTTTAAAAATTTTTTTTATATGATTTTAAAGGTATTTTTTTTAAAACTCAAATTCAGTTAACGCCTAATTTATTTTTGTTTTGTCAAATTCACACAATTTTATGAAAAACTAAGAGACAATTTTTTAATTGTGCTTTATAAAAATATCAGTATTGCCTGAAAACATACCTTACTAAAAGTAAAACTTTTAACACGTTTTAGAATTCATAAATAAAGAAATTTTTTCCGGTTTTTTCATTGTTTTATTAAAAGATCTCTGATTTCATAAAAATTATCTTCAAAAAAACTTTTATTATGTACACTTTTGTGTCGCAGTGATGTTATTAAGAGGTCCGACGATATCGGTAGCATTGTAATTAAGTCAGTATTTTGGTTCTCCCTACTATTTTTTCTTGTGTGACTTTGTCTGAAATTCTTGTAGTCCTTATTTTTGGCTTCTTGGGCCTCCTTCGATAGCTCACCAATTAGGAAAAAATGATATTTTATTATATCTTTTCCATGGCACAAAATTTTATGAAGAGTTGGAGTTATGTCCTTCCAACTTCCATATAAATTTTTGTACAAGTTCTGCGTTTCTGATGCGAATTTTTCAAACTTTTCTACGTCAATGTGTTGACGAGAATTGATGGCAATCAAAATTTTTTTAAAATTTCTTAAAAGCTCCACAATGATTTTTGTTATTGATGCTGTCACTGCAACATCTTCAAAAAAACGCGTCACAGTGTTGCCATCGTTACTATTTCCAAAGCCTTGCTTAGGGAAATCAATGCGTGGTCCGGTTTCTTCTCGAAACTCATCTTGAACTCTTTTCTTTTTTTCAGCTATAAAGTTATTTCTAGTTTCTTGATTTTCTTTTGCACTTAGGCCTTCAAATTGTTTGTTATTTTGACTGAACTCTTTAAATTTTAACTTATACGCTATCTTTAAGCAATGTTTCATAACACGGATTCTTGCATGAAATAATTAATAAAAAGTGATAGTTGGCCTACCCTACACCATATTTTAAAATTGTTTGGAAATTGGATGAACTACGTCAATTTCTGGTTTTTATCAATATCACGATAATTTTAGTACTTTAGAATCGATGAAAAACATGCCAAGTTTTGTCACTCTAGCTCAATTTAAAGCTTAGTTTTTGAGTTTTCTCTATTGTGGGTAGTATGGGAGGTGGGCGTGTCACGCCCATTTTTTATGCTCATCTTAGAATTGGTATAACATATACTCGTATCAAATTTTGTCTGTCTAGTTCAATTATTAGATCACATTTTGAGTTTTTCTATACTGGGTGCTATGGGAGGTGGGCGTAATTTTAGGCAGATCCAGACATTTTTTCATATTTCAGATCCCTGGGTCCATAGGAATATGTGTGAAAAATTTTATTCAATTATCTAAGCTCGTTCTCCTTATTCTTAAAGTCAAACAGATTGTTGATAAAGCCTTCATATGTCCGGAATTATCTAAAAATTCAATGGGTTTTTTTACAGAATTGAACACTTTGTTCTACATCGCGAACTTCCGGGAAAAAAGACCTATTTGGCATAAAAGCCAATACATCAGCGCACACTAACAAAATGGCGACCGATTTTTTAACCTCGAAAATCGATTTTTTTTTCAAATGGCCGCCATTTTTCTTTTCTTCGGCGGATTAAAATTATCCTAGTTCAGGCGGTGGCTACTTAAACAAGGATTAATTTGTTTTTTTTTATTTTTTCCTCAGATGTTCCAGACTGGTGATATCCTGCACACCGTCAATATTTTGACATTGTTTAAAAAAAATCAAATAAAGTCAAAAACCTCTTTAAAAATTCTGAAAAAAGTTTTTGTATTCTTTGAATGTTAATAAATATATGTGCAAAATTTGAAAACGGTATCTTTTTTCCTTCTATGAAAAAAAATTTCCGAAAAACATTTGTTTTTTAAAATTTGTAATCTATATGTCCCCTTAAATTGTAGTTTGCCACCCTCAAAAGTATTTTATTATTTAAATTTGTCTGCTTCAAAAATTTTTTAAAGTGAAATAAAGCTTTTGCAGCTTATAAGAAATTCATTACAGAAATTAGCGAAGCCCATACACATACACTCACGCACACACACACACATCTACTTAATCATTTATGCACACAATTCTAATGTAGTTGTTGTTGTTTACGGAACAATTTTCTAAGCTCCACCACCTGACGTAACGCTGTACAACATTGTTAAATAGTGCGTCCCGGTCCGATGTGCTCTAGCTACTTAATTAACCCAAAACAGTCGGCAGCCAGCCTACCTGTTTTTTTTATTTATTTTTTTTTCTGTTTTTTTTTTTTTTTGTTTAAATTCGAGCCTCCGGGTAAACTTTTACACTTGAAGTTTAAATGCGTCATTGAAGCCAAGCACCGCTAATAAAATAATAAAAAATAAAATAAAATAAAGGCAACTTTAAATTTCTTTCATGTTTTTGTTGTATTTGTTGCTTTTGTTGTTATATTTGTGTGTATATTCCTTGCTGCCTTTTTGCCTAACAAGCAAAATGGCGCTCACTTCCGTTGAGCTTAAGGAAGTGTGCCACCCTCGTTGGGCTGGCTGGCTGGCTAACCGCCGTGCCGCATCAGTGAACAAAATGTTTAAGCTTTGGGCGAACAAAGCGCTGCTTGACTAGCAGGCGGCAGCGATATTTTGCCTGCGTCAGAAGGAGACATCATCGAGTGACAACCTTAGGGACAAGTTTTGCCTAGCTAACCATTCAATGTTCATGGCACTCCGAGCACTTGTTATTTTCTCAATGAATTTTATTTTTCCTGCTTCTTTTTGGTTGTTGTTGTTGTTGTTGTTGTTGTTGTTGTTTCTGTAGTTTTTGTTATTGTTTTGGTTGTTTTTGTGTGTGCTTTTCCTAACCTACATCTATTTGTTTTGTTGTTTTGCTTGAGGGAAATTTAAATGGATGTATTTGCTTCTTCTTCTCCTTCTTCGTCTTATTCTTATTTTGCTGTTTTCTTTAATATTTATATATATTTGCGTAACTTTAAAGTTTTTGGAAATAATTTTTTATTTTAATTCAAATGATGCTGTTGTCGCCGCCTGTGTAGGCAATACTTTAAGCTGCTGCCCTCGTGCTTTTGAGTGCTTCTAATGAGCTTTTATATTAATTGTGTGTGGGAGTGAGTGTTGGTAGGTGAGTGTGTGTGTATATGTATGCGTGTGTGTGTGTGTTTTTGTTTGAGTGTGTTTGCGTTATTTTACAGGTTCATTGATTTTCGTGCGTTCTATTGCTTCAGCTGCGACAAGCTTTAAGTGAGGCTAAAGTTTTTTTTTTGTTTGCTTGTTTTTTTTTTTTGTTTTTTTTTTCTTGTGTAGGTATGCAAAGGTTTTCGCTCCTTATTGTCATTTTTTTTATCAACTGATTGCAACAGTTTCATTGATGCCCTTGAGTGATGACTGAGTGATGTTGGGTGCAGGTGTTAGAGTGAGTGCCATTATAGTTGTTGGTACCCGCTGGACTGAGTCAAGCTTTGGACTTAGCACTCCAATTTATTTTTATGACAAACGTTGGGAATTTTTAATTTTTATCATCTTCAGTGTGCATTAAATATTCGTGTGAAATTGTTAAAAAAAAGATTATAACCAAAAGCTTTGATATAGTTGAGCAGCTAGCTTTCATGAATTTCTTAGTTCAATGATAATGGAGGGGGAAAAATAAAGAAAATATTTAAGTATGCGTTGAATTAACACGAATAAAAGGACAATTTGTTTAAAATTAAAGCTTAACATGGCTTTGAATCAAATTGATAAAAAAAACTTTCAGACACAGCTGATGTAAAGGCTTTTATTCTAATCGCATTAACCATATAGAAAGCATAACACAGCTTTTAAGAAGTCTTTAGAGCAGTGATCATCAAAGCCTATGCCCGTGGGCATTTGAGCTTTTGTGCTTAAAAGCTTTCTGTATATATATTAACTCACGGACGAGCACTGAACTGCGTCAGTATCTATTGAAATTTCACGCAGAACAGACCTGCGGCACATGCGTGCTTGTTAGATTATTTTTTTTGCTGCGCATACGCAACTTATACTACACTCATAAAAATATCAGTGTTTGCTATTTCTATGCAAAATGTCTCTACTTGAATGGGAGTTGCAATACTTTTTTGCAGAAAATATTTTTTCTGAACCTCAATGTATGATTAAATTAAATCAAAAACGAAAAAAACCTAAAGGATTAAAGAAAAAAACAAAAAAAAAATTCAGTTTCGTGTAGTAAGTATTGACACTTCTAAATAAAACTGAATTTTAATGGAAATTAAGAATGAAAATTGAATTAAATTTAATTTATTATTTTAAAGTTTTCTCTTTTTTTGTAACAATGCATAAAATAGTGAATGTTAATATGTTTCTTTGATATGAATTAAATTATTATGAACAGTAGTAAGCATACGTAAATCGCCAAATTTTTTAAAAACATTTCCCTCTCACGCCTCTCCATAGATTTGTAATACACCAGATGAAAATTTTTTCCGGTGCCACTGAATAATCAAACAAGCGAACCATCCATCGTCTTGCATGAAAGCTGGACTTAGACTCAAGTAGTATTTTTTTTTTAGTGCAAAGCTTTCAATGAGCTTTTATACATAAACAAAGTATGCTTGTATAGAGTTTGATGACCACTGCTTTACAATTTCTTATAACTTATGTACTTTTTAACAGTAAACTTTTTAATTATAAACGTTCAATCTTTTTCAGCAAATTCTGCTTTGAAAGTGGTTTTTTCCCCGTTTCCCCAAAAAACTAAAAAAAAAAAAATTAAAAAATTTGGATTATTTTCTTGAGATTTTTTTGAGAACTTTAGTAATATTTCAAAACATAAAGAATGTTGATATGAAACGCCATAAAAATCAATAGAATTAAAAATCCTACAATAAAACCTGAACATTTCCAACATAAAAAGGAGTACCTTAAAATCTGCAGAAATTTCTTGCCCTCAAAGTTGTTTTGCTCTCTAGAAAGCTTGTGCTTATTTTATAAATTATATTAACTTATTTTTATAGCAACAAAAACAACCTCCAACAACCTCCAACAACGACCCGCAGAACCTCTAAGGACGAAGCATTGACACAAGAGTATTAAATGCCGAGTTGTAGAAAAGCAAGCCGACAAGTAATCAAAATAGCACGAGGGAGAGTGAATAAAAAGAATTTAAGTTGTGGCTGCAGTGCCAACTACAAATGCAACAACAACAGTAGCAACAACAACACCATGAGATGCAGCAATAAAAAACAGCTGCAACATTAAAGAAATTTAAAAAAAAAAAAAATTAACTGTACAGTTTTACAATAAAAACAACAGTAAAATTAAATGCAGTGCATTCATTTTTCATTTTTATTGTTTTAAAAGCTACGCAAAAATTTCATTGCATACTTTTGCGCATTATTGCTGAGCTGCTGTTGTTTCTGCTGCAGCTACTGTGTGTATTTGTGTGTGTGTTGTAGCTGCTTGTGTTACAGCTGCTGCTTGTTGCTGTTGCTGATGTTGTTGTTGTTGCTGTTGTTGTTGTTGTTGCCGCTGTTATTGTTGTGTTTTATAATTCATTGCACGCTACACTTGTTGACACTCTTTGCATACTTAAGGGCGGCAGGAGCAGCGACATCAGCTACATCAGCAGCAACAGCTTTTGTATTCGTGCTTAGCTTTGCTTTTTTCTTCCATTGCCTCAAGTTGAATGCTGCTGTTGTAGATACTGCTGCTACTGCTGCTGTTACTACACTTAAAACGAGTGAAAATGTGCTGAATTTTTCGTTTTTTTATTTTCATTAAAATTTCAAGCTTCAACTCGAGTGAGATTCATTTTTGTTAATTAAATATTTTTTTTATTCTTCTTTTTCTTCTTCTAGCTGCTGCTGCTGAGCTCTGTAGAGTGCTTGAGTAAATTGCATTTTATTATGGAGCAAGATGTCTGCCGCGGCTCACTTGTAAGGATGTTTGCATGTCCTTTTCATTGTTGCCAATTTATTGTTGACTTTAGTTTTCTATTTTTATACAATTTGCTTTTTTTTTTTTTTTTTTTTTGGGTAACAATTTTTGGTAGTTAAACTAAGTAAGTGGTCTCATGTCTGAACAACGTTGTTGTTGGCAATTACAATTTGTTGTTATTATTGCTGCTGTTACTACTTGTTGGTGTTGGAAGTCAAACAGCTGCAGTTCATTGACTTTTTCCATCACAAAATTTATAATTACGTATCTAAATTTTAGTTATATTAGCAACATTTTTGGAGATTAACCAACATTTTTCTTTTAAACATTTATTTCACGTTTTTTTCCTTAAGTTTATAAAAAAATACGATTAAGCTAAGTTTAGTAAAGTAACTTCTTAAATCGTTTTTTGTTGATAAATGCTTTTCTATTGAGTGAACTACTGTGGGAGTTAAGACTCGAATCAATCAAAATAGTACAGCTTTTAACCTATCATTTATATTTGATATCTTTAAATAAAAATATTTTTAACTTGATTTTTTGTTTTTGTTTTTATTAATTTTATTTAGATTTAATAAAACATTTTTAGCTTTGAGAAGTTTTAATCTTTTCCTAGATAAACTTTTTAAATATGTTTTTCCCAAAAAAACCATTGATTAAATTAATTGGTCAAAAAGAAATATTTGAATATTAATCTGAGACAAGCCTTTACCTCAGTCAATTCGAGTTAACATATAAAACTCATCTCATCCTCAAACTTCTATTGCACCCACTACAACTTGAAGCCGTAAATATTGATGAATTAAGAATTTCAATTGATTAGCAATGATGATAGATAATGCAGAAAGAATTAAGCGTTAGACCAAGCTTTGTCGGGATTCGAACCCGGGACCAGTGGCAGTCGAACACGATACCTAATCAAATACCGAAAAACCAAATATTATGGGTTTTTTCAGCAACTTGAAAATAGTTCATGGTTCAATTAATGTATGTACTTTTAAGTTCAAAAGACAGTTCAGATCAGATCTATCATGACATTAGATAGAAAATATCACTGGAAAATGTCACTTAAAGTTAATAACAACAATATCAATACTAATACCAATACCAATACCAACACTAATACCAAAACCAATGCCAATACCAATACCAAATCCAATACCAATACCAAATCCAATACCAATACCAACACCAATACCAATTCCAATACCAATAACAATACCAATACCAATACCAATACCAATACCAATACCAATACCAACACTAATGCCAACACCAATACCAATACCAATACCAATACCAATACCAATACCAATACCAACACCAATACCAACACCAATACCAATACCAATACCAATACCAATACCAATACCAATACCAATACCAATATCAATACCAATACCAATACCAATACCAATGCCAATAACAATACCAATACCAATGCCATTACCAATACGAATACCAACACCAATATTAGTACCAATACCACTACCACTACCAATATCAATACCAATATCGACACCAATATCAGTACCAATACCAATACCAATAACAATGCCAATACCAATACTAATACCAATACCAATAACAATACCAATACCAATATCAATACCAATACAAATACCAATACCAATACCTATACTAACACCAAAAACTTCTGTATTTGTATTATATTGTATTGTATTTGTATTGTACTCTTTTGTATTTTCTAATTTAAAAAGACGCTAGAAGGTTAATATGTTTGACAAAAATATTCCCGGAAAACACTTACAGACCGATTCTATGCGTTACCGGTAACAGCAATATTGTTACCAAAACTTATTACCGGTCTTAGAAATCGGTATTCTGTGCACTCGGTAACGCTTTCAACTGTCGTAAAATCACCTTATTGAAACCACACCTCTCTCTTTCGTGTGGTGAAATATGAACAATGGAAAATGAGATATAATAAATAGAATTAATTGCATTTTGTAAGCTTTTAATATAAAATTTATTTTTCTTGGTAAACCATTATTTTTTTTCGGGTTTCACACGATATTATTTTTTTGTCTCATATTCAGGAAAAAAACGCGTGCAAAATAAGAACATGTGGAAAAAAGTAAGAGAAAAAAGGAGGAGAGCGGAACGCAAGAAGTACACAAACCGCAAGGGGAATTTTGTTGCAGCAAAAACGATGGGCCAGCCCTGCAGTTGCAAAAAAAAAAAATGTCTTGACCCTAAACAGGGATCTACATGCGAAAATGTTTAAGGAGTTTCAAGAACTGGGAAATAACGAAATACAGGATGCATATTTGTGTGGATTAATACATTAAAATTCTGTTCAAAGACGTAGTTCTGCGAGTGGAAATGAAGTAAGAAAATTCCATAACAACTAAATATTATTGAATACGGAAGCAACATAACTATATACGGGGGCTCCAGCATGAAGTTGAAGTGTGTAAAAAAGCATTTAGCTCTGTACATGGTGTTCATAAAAGTAGGATTGAGAGACTATCAGGCTTTTTGCTTAACAATGTAACAGCGCCTTCTGACATGAGACACGGCACTCGAACAAGATTCCTGAATATATCATCCAGAACATCGACAGTCACATTAAAAGTTTCCCAAAACGATATTCACACTATAGCCAAAATAAAGAATCGAAGTACCTAGCTTCAGAATTAAACGTTAAAAAAATGTATGATCTCTATTTGAGCCCGAAGTTTTTGCTTTGCTAAATGAACAAAATGGTAACCCAAAGCCAAGGCCAAGAGTAACGTACGATTTTTATAGAGAATATTTTTCGAAAAATTTCAAACTTTCGTTTGGATCACCTATATCTGATACTTGTCCGACGTGTGACACTTATGAAAAAAAAGATACAGTAGTTTCGACTATGTCGTAACACAAGACGTAGAATTATTCAATTCGCTTTTGATGACATCTTTTTTAAAAATATTTATTCCATACACCTGAGGATATGACCTTTAAGAGAGTGCCGGAGAGGGTTAATATGTATCACCAACCCCCATTACTTTTGCAAAAGGAACATTTTTGGCTTTGACACCTATTCCCTCCGACCACTCCTTAGGGGCGCTCCCATTCAAATTTTATGCTTTTGTCGATAAAACCGGAAACTGTCCATAAATAGGTAGAAAACTTAAACAAGCAAACAAAATTTGTTCAATGCTACCAAGTTCAACAACCCATGTGTCAAAATTTCACTGTCGATAATATGCCCGGATATTTAATTGGCTGCGGAATTTTGACATTTCAATAACAGATTCTGTTAAAAAAGCATGCCCCCAAAAGTATGCTTTTTTTTAATTATAAGATTTATGTCTTCACGCTAGATGGCGCTGTCTTCGCCGTCGAAAAAACCGGAAGCCGTCGATAAATAGGTAGCAAGTTTAAGCAAACAAAAACATCAAATGTTGGCATTATATTTCATGTAATTGTGTAAAATTGATATAATTTAGACAGTTCTAACATGAATTTTTGTCGCATTGACGATCAAGCAGACCAACAAGTGCTAAGATCAACATTGTACGATTAGTACTTTAGGCCCACCAAAGGCTTAAAAAGTAATGTAAATACCGACACCTGATCACTATCAACCACCCTACTTACCTCCGAGAACGACGTATTCTACGTCAAAAAATTGCAGCAGCTGAGTCAGAGGAAGAACGAAGATCACTAAAAATAGAAAAAAATCTACACGAAAATAAAGCTAAAGCATTTTACGATGATTTACGCGAAAAAAGTGCTTTGTGCTTGGTAGATAAGACAGTAGAGTGTTTAACTTTTGACTTTCAACAAAATTTACCACTTCATTTAATACCATCTAGTGATGTTTTTTATAAAAGGCAGCATAATAAAATCGTGGCCTTAAGCTGGTATTTTAAATTTAAACTTTTAGACAGGTATTGTTCAGAAATATTTGAAGATTCCAAATTGAGAAAAGTTTCTTCGGTACCATTTCTGATACCCGAGACATAAAATCTTATATTCATTTTTTTGAAAATGTTAAAAAATTACATTCAAGTATGCATTTCTCAAAAATAGGAAAAGTCATATGCAAAAATGATGATAATTATTAATTCGCCAAATTTAAGAAATACGTTGACACTATAATTAATACCACCAAAATTTAGACTATTGGGTAACAATGAAAAGTTCTGTACTATCTCGATTACAACTTTAGCTTCGAATATCCTTCACACAGGGCACTGTGGATAAAAATCGTGAATGGCATCGTGTTTAGCTATATATTGTTAGTTTAATCCGTTACCTCCTTTTGCTATAAGACCTACGTAGTTTTTTTTATAAAAGTCAAAGCATTTTAAGGTCGTTATTTTTTACTGTTTTCGTCAAAAAACAACTTTGTCCTTGCGGGACAGGAAGACATCCTTTTTTTTCCTTAAAATTTGTTTTGGGTGATCTTGACAACCCCATGCAACTTTTGAGACCTCTTAGAATACAATCTAAACTTTTCGATAAGCCATATTGAATATCACTTACCAGAACCGGGGCATAGTTTTCTGCCGTGCGATCGCTCTTTTGATGTCATCGAAAAGCAAAAAAGTCGAGTTGAGCGTCTTTATTTACCCAAAGATTGACGAAACTTAGTAGCAAATTGTTCCAAAAAATTTAATGTCATATCAGTGACCAATAACGAGATATTTGATTTTAAGGCCAGCTTGGGTCCATTCTATAGGAAAACTGTGACCAACAAAGAAAAGATAAAATGGACCATTTCAAAATATCGAAGATTTTCTTATTCCAAGGAAGGAAATATTACTTCCATATCAGCTTTCAATAATCATAATGTGACATTTACTACTTACGAAATAGAAATCAAAACAAATGTGCAAGGCAACCTTTTCAAACCAAATTGTTTATACAGACGCCGCCTTCCCCTCAACCCAAAAAAGTATGATGATGTCATTACTTTGGCTAAAAAGTATATTCCTCCAGCGGATATGCACTTTTATAATAGACTTGAGTCCCAGAAGTATCAACAAGAAGGCGAAAATTCAGAATATGATGACGAAAACGAGGGTCTGAATTAATTGTCACTAAAAACGGTGTAAAAAACGGATAATTCAAAAACTTTATTATTCGTGTTTTTAATGACAAAATCTTTATTTTTAGTTTTATCAGCTTAATAAATATGTTTTTATGTTTTTTTTTCGAAAATAAATGAAAATTTTGCAAAAATTCGGTTTCTTTATTTCTATGATGTTTTTTATATTTATCTCAAAATTTTAAAAAGTGGAGTTATCCGGTTGTAGCTCTTGGTGCTTCGATTGTTATTCATTGAAAAATAGTGAAGAAGCAACAGTGATTTTTACATCGTTTTTATGTTTATTTGCTTCAATTTCGGCTTGAGGATTTTAAAAGTAAATTAATCACTCAAAACACACACAATTTTTCTAATCCAATTATTAAAAATGTCTTCTGTTTTGCTTGCTACCACCTAAAGAGATGGTAACAATATTCACCGGTAACGCTTGGTCGCATAATACCAACAGAGTGTTCAAGTTACTAAAATGTGAATTTCTACGGTAACAAGATTAACGTTTACGCGACAGAATTGATCTGTTATTGTTAGTTTGTGAATACAACCTTTATGTTAACAATTCCAAACCTATATATTATCAAATGTAATCATTAAACCCTCTTATGCCCAATACCAGTACTGATAGGCTTTAAGTGCGGCTATTTTTATTTTTTTTTGACCTGCGTTTTTTTTTTTGCATTATGTAGCCTTATGAGTTGTGGTATTGTTGTTGTTAAATGTGTGCTCATTTATGTTAGTAGCCGTCCTCCGTAGAGTTAAATTGTCAAAATCAAGATCAAGATCGTTTCGCGAAGAAATTGTTTTTACAAAAAGTGTTTAAAAACCTTAAAATTATTATTTCATTGTAAAACCAAGTAAACAAAATAAATAAATAAAAATAAGAGAGTTACTTAAAAAAGAAAAACATGAAGAAGTGTTTAGTTTATCCAACCACTCCCCACTGTTGCCAGTATTTAACATCCTATAAGAAACGTAGCAGGACACAAAGGGCTTTGAAATATTTGTCAATTCATATTTGAATCAAGACTAAAACATATTTTCCTCAAAAAATTTATAGGCCCTTCCATTGGAATTTAGGCATGAAATGGATTAATCTTTTTATTTTTTTTTTTTTTTTCTGCCAGAATCCATTGGTCAAAATTTGTGATTTTTTGTGTTGGACTGTGCTATTAATCAATTCTACAAAACTGATAAATTTTATATAAAAAACTTATTACTAAAAATAAAAAATGTAAGCCCTTATTCTTATTCAAAATCTTATACGGTGCAAAAAACAGGTTTGGCTTCTCAGTTAAAATTTGTGCTCAACGAATCAGCGTTTCTGACGTGTGCAAAACTCTTGTCAGATAATGTTTTTTCACTCTCGTACAGTGCACATGCCGAGGCACTCACTCAGGTTACTCTCATCCCAAGCCCCATGCCAACTTAAATTTAAGCTTGCGTCAGCTTAAGGTATCCTTAGGCGCCTTTAAATATGCAACATATGTTTATATTCACAGAGAGAAATAGCAACACTTGTTTTCAGTATAATTTTTACAGTGTCTTTTTTTGGAATGCCTTCCTTTTTTTTAGCTTTATACGCTTCACCTATATTAGGTTTGGTGGCACGTGTCAGTGTATGTTGCTCGTACTGTGTGCATCACGTGATTTTAGAATAGTGTCTATTGCGGGGTAAAGCATAAGCAAAGCAGACAGTTGGACAGACATCGTTGAGTGAGCAACACTTGAAGTTGTCTTTAGTGTAACAACTATAGTCGTTGTTGTTGTAATGGTTGTTTTTGTTGTTGTTTGTTGTTGTTGTCTTTTGTTTGTGGACAAGTGACAAAATGTTGCATGCCAAACGAAGTAGCGGCTGTTGCTTGTTTTTATTGTTGATATTAGCCGAAAGAGCATTTGCATATTTCTGGTACAAAGTAGCTTCATGGTGTTTGTAAGAATTCCCCCAAAGGCAAATTTTTGCCAAAATTTCACGATGTTAAGAATGAGCTTTGATTTTGAAAACTAGTGTAGGGAAGTGGTTTCAGAAATTTAAAGTTAAACAAAGAAAATTATGTGTAGTTTAACTGCTTATAAGCAAAGTTGTTTATATAAAAGTTAGAGACGTCACTCTGGGCTATGAGTCGTTTCAATAAAAATATTTATGAATTGAGTAGCTGAGCAGCAATGAAAGTGGCACTGGCACTCAATTTTTGCACAGTTACTAAAGCACTAAACAAGTTTTTCCTACAATATTTCTAGTATTTTGAACTTATAATTACATTTTACTACATGGCGTATGAGTAACATTAATTTCCTAAGGCATGCCTTTTAGTTCTTTATTTTGCTTTATGAAGCTAACGCTTCAAACTCATGCATTATTAAGCTGTCAAAAGCTTCAAAACAAACTACATGCAACACAAATATCGTCAATGCATCGACAAGAACAACACCCCCACCCACACTCAAACCAACAAAACTCTGCAAGTGGTAAATGAAATTTCGAGTGTCAATTAAGCCATGAATAAGCCGTTCCTTCCATTTCAATAGCCACTATTTATTGACAGAAATTTACAGCAACATAAACCAAACTAAGTTTATGCATCCTTTCAAAGCCTGCTCGTACATGCATAAAATAATGCAAATTGAGCACCAGCAGCAAACATTATGCAAATGCAACGAAATGGTGCACAAAAGTGATGCATTTGGAAAGATATTTGTTAAGTTCTTAACCGCTGTTTCTGTGTGTGCTTGGATGTTGCAGTGTGGGTGTGAGTTTAATATTTGTGTGTGAGTTTTTGTGCGTGTAAGTGTGGTTGTGTGTGTATGAAATCAAACATGTGGAAGTAAATAGTTCAAGGATAAATATAAGTTTCTTTTTGCTTAATATTGGGAAAATTTATAGTCTTTAAAGGGTAAAGCTGCACTACAACAATAAAATAAGTTACTGACGATCGTTTTCAAATATTACACTGTACCACAGCATCTTTAGCACATGAGAAAAGCACTCTGAACACGAAACTAAAGATCAAGTAAACTATGACAACGTACTGTTTGTTCTACAGAAATTCAGAAATTTTTAAAAATTCTTCAATTTAATAAGAACTCAACAAACACTACGACTCCTAAAAAACTCTTTTCAGACTCATATAAATGAGTTTTAATCATCATAATGCGCTCAAAAGAGACTCTTTTATGAGTATATCTTCGTAGGTTATGGGCTTCAAAATATGATCCATAATAATGATTGCTTTATGTCTCATTTTGGACTCAAAATTAAGACTCTTTTAAGACTCATATTTAATACTCTTTTAAGACTCATAATAAAGACTCTTTAAATACTCATAATAAATACTATTTGAGAACTCATATAAATAAGTCTTTTGGACTCATGCCATGGACTCATGGACTAATAGCCATTTATAATGCTCTTTTAAGAATCATGTAATGGAATCTTCAAAGGCTCACAATGAAGAATCTTTCAGAACTCATAGAGGTATCAACGATCCATTTGGTTTGAAATATATTTTTAGATTAAAATTCATTTCAAATATTTTATAATTGAAAATAAAAGAAATCGGTTCTTTTATAAATTTGGACGGATAGTGTTCAAAAATATCCTTTTTCTATCACAAATTTTACGAATTAATTTGAAAAATATTTGTTGAGGATTAAAGCATTCCGTAAAATAAGCTTAAATTTAGTTTGAAAGCGTAATTGTTCAGGTAATAATTGAGTTTTCAAGAATTTATGGCTAAAGAGTGATCAAATGAAAAAAATATTAAAATATATTCAAACAATAGAACAGTGGTTTGAGATATCAATTTGATTCTGGCTTTATTTTGAAGCTACTTTGATGCCATTATGTATTGATCAGCACGTTTCTTAAATGAACCCCTCGGTCTGTTTACTATTAAGTAGTTTATTTAACATTAATTTAAAATTTTTTCACCCGTGCGCATTGGAGATACTTGACCCCAAAGTTGGGGCAAATTTAAGATTTCTTATTTTTCAAAGCGATGTAACCCAAAAAGTTTATGATCAAGTCACTTTAAAAAATTTATATTTTAAGTTCTTACTAAGACGTACCTAATATCAAAAAAAATAGGTCTGCCACTAGCTTCTTTCTATTAAATTCTTTTTTTTCAAAGTTACCAAAAATGACAATTTTTTTTGGAAACTTTAACTTCTTTTTTTTTAATTAAGTAACATCCCAATTAATTTTTCTGATACGTTAGATAAAAGCCTAAGGTATAATTAATATTATGTTTTTTCATTTATTACTGTATGTTTAATAGGAGCTGAGATATGGTCATTACCGCAAACTCTATAATATACGAAAATCGCTCGTGGTTGCATGACAAATATGGCCGCCATTTTGCAAATACAACAAAAAAATTTTTTTGAAAGCAATTCTAAGATGCCGAAACATTACGTAATTTGTGGTAAAAAAATAAAATTTTTTTAATATAGTCGAGCGACCACTTGTGATCAATCTCGGCAGACTGACCCTAAACGAAATCCTTGTCGCAATACTTGTCCTTATTTTAATTAAATTTAATTTTTTTTTTAATTTTTGATGTTGCTATTGCATTTATAACATTGAATTAACTTGAAGAAGGTTCCCTGAGGGGCCTTATGATACCCCTATTTTTTATTTTTTTCATATGACGGAAAACATCCGCTTTACTGTGGTTCTATAAAATTTATCGTAAAGCCAATTGTCATGGAGTTATAATACAATGCAACGTTTTTTCATTGTTGTTGCATTTTTACTACACCACGGTCAGGTAACCTTCATGGTGTAGTGGCTCCAAAATTTATTTTTTTCTTGGTCATAGAACCATTTCTTATTGTTGTAAATAAGCATTATCCACGCCTCAGTATAAATTTTATTTAAATATTTTTAATAGCAGCTGCCCGCTCATGAGCAGCTATGGGCAATTGAGAGCAAAAGCTTATGTAGCAACACAAAACGCAACAACACATCAAAGACAAAAGACAAACACAGAAACAACACAGAAGCTTTAAATGTAGTGGTGCCCATACCCGCTCATGAGGCTATCGAAGAGAGAGAAATTAAAAAAAAAGCAATAACACCAACAATGATCCTTTTAATGGCTGAATTACAATACTGCGTTAGGTCGGTCGGCCTTTGACAGCTCGACTAGAAACAATGGGTTCTTATGAAGCAACACAAAATATGACCTCATACATTGCGTCGATCTCATCCCGTAAATATGAATTTGAGGGGGTGACGTACGATCAACGCTATGAGTAGCGACATGCTCAAGCTAGGTCGTGCTTTTGACATTCCATATTAACGCTGGGTTGCATTTTCGTTGAGCAATGCTAAAATGTGGGTATTCTTGGATTCCGATGGAAAACTCAGATTTTCATAGGATTATCGTGGGAATTTATATTTTGATGCGAGTTTTTTTTAAATTGATCAAATTTTTTAAATTAACATGCTGCTTAAGTAGTATAAAAATGATTTTGATGAATTTAGCATGATATTAATATTATTCAATTGTATTTCATATTAAAATTTATGCATTTTTTAGTATATTATAAATAATATTATAAGGGTATTCATGCAAAATGGCAAACTTATATATTGGTCAATTAGATATTTTAATGAGGTTGGTTGAGGACGAATACCCTTAATATCATTGTTTGAATAATATAACACACAAAGGAATGTTGTGGTAAGGTAGATTGGCAAATGCCGTTCACTTTGTTTTTGTAAAGTTGTACCCAAATACTCACTAATTACAAGTGATTCAGCGAGCATTGTACAAGGGGGCGTGGCAGCTCGAATCTGCAATATTGAATAACTTTGGAATTATTCAATAATTCAATCGCACAACATTGGAATTAGGTGTTCGGCCTCGATTTACATGTGCCGTTCCACTGGCAAAATTTTATGGGCGTTGGGAAAAGGATGTGGCACTTTTTCGGCTTCCCAAATTGTGGATATAACTTTCGAACTAGACATCTGCATGAATACATTCAAATGCCTCTTCAAAACATTTGCTTGATAAACGTATACTTACACTCTATCATTCTAAGCAACCAAGAACAAGTGAGTAAAAGAGAAAATGAAATGAAAACATTCGAGTACTTTACTCAAAGCAGATGTGTATTCGATATGAAATATATTCAAATATCTCTTGTTATACAGCGAGTTAGACAAATACATACCAAGTATAAAGAAATGTACTCGTTTAAGCAAAGGAATTTGCGCTGCTGGCGGCATGTATGCTCTTGCTTGCATGTTTATGCACAGTTTTAAGGAAAGGTTTTGAAACTTTGTTTTTTAGTCATAAATAAAAACAAATTTTAATGTTATTGAAAATTATTTATATGTTAAATTAAGTTGTTTTATGCCTTAACTTATTTTTGGCCTTTGCAGTGCTCGACGCCGCACGTTTGGAAAATATTAGAAAAATATTAAACACAACTTAAATATCACTAAAATTTAAAAATAAGAAATCTATCACTTTTCAGGACACTTGTTTGCTTCAGAGTATACAATTTCTGACTAGAAAAAGATTTTCTTATTCGTTTTGTTTGAGTTAGCAAAAAATAAGTCTATATGTGTGCACAATAAGAATGAACGACAACAATAGCGACAAATGCTGCACAGCACAAGAAAAAATTCGAAAATTTCTTGGTGTATTTCAGATGTACTCGGTATGTAAATGTGTATCTCGAATACATAGCATTGTAGTCTGCAAAAAAGCAACTGTACAAAGAGAACAAAGGATAAGCAAGTTCTGTACTCATTCTGTTGAGAGCCTGCCGAATGTTGTACAGTGCTCGCTTCAGTTTTTATTTGTTATGAAAGTACTGCACTCTAGCTTAAAATATGATTCGAAATGTTGTTCATAGCAGTTGTGTATACTTTGCAACAGGCAAAGCAAATGTATTCATGCAGATGTCTGTTTCGAACTATTAGTCACACATCAATGAAACTCGGTAAGAATGTACTATTTAGTCTTGTCCTTTGACTGGAAAAATTGAGTGAGCATTGGACAAGGGGGCATGGCACCGCCCATATAAGTCAAACTTATGGTATCAAATAGCTTTGGAGTTAAATGCCACATAATAATGAAACTTGGTATGGAGCTGCCACTTGGTAATGTCCATCTACTAGAAAACCTTCAGCCATTCTTATTTTTATGAAGAGAACTTCTGAAATGCACTGTCGAATCGTGGCGTTCCCGAAATCGTTATCTACCCTAATTTTTAGAGCATTTCGTACAAGGGCAATCATTATATCATAGAAAAACACGATAAAAGTTCAAGTAAATCTTAAATTTTATACACCAAATGAAAGATTAATTTCCAAGCTTTAATAATATGTTGTCTTTAATCCATAGTAATAAAGGTTAATTTTGAAGAAAAAAATGGTTTTATGTAAAAAATAAAATTACTTTTACATGCAAATATCTTTAAAATCTGAAATACTTAACGGATTTCATTAATTTCAAATTATCTGAAAGCTTATTGTATTGTCTGCAATTTGGCACCTCAATCATTAACCCGGCGTTAGTGTGGTGGGGTATGGCATACCCCAGAGATCTTATTTCCGTCAATATCTTCTTTGTAGTATATTTAAGTTTCAATAAAACTATTTTTTATTTCAATTGCAACGCACTTTAAATATTATTTTTTAAACAGTAAATCAATCAAGAAATGAGAAGCTATTTGAATTTTTTCGATAAAATTTTTTTTTGTAGTATTTATACGACTTATACTTTTGGGGTATGTCATACCCCACCACACTAATGGCGTGACTTTTTTCCACCACACTAACGCCGGGTTAATATTGGTTATATATTTAGAATAATACAGCCAATTTTCTTCATACACCTTATAACAAAAAAAAATTTTTAAATCGACAACTCGAAAATAAATCGATAAATCGATTTTTCCTTCTGTTAATCTTTTTTTATTGAGATTACTCTTTCAATCCATCGTCAAATCGTGGCGCCCCGGAAATCGTCATTTCCCCTGAACATTAGATGAAATAAAATTTAATTAATTATTTTAAAATAAAAATATTTCAATATTTTTAGCCGCAATAAAGCGAACTTCATCGCTACAAACGTTTTATCCAAATTTTTGAAGTATTTTTAATTATTTTTCACAATATTTGTTCTCAAATGAGAGCAAATAATTTTAAAAATGCTTTATGAGGGGTTTATTAGATTTATTGGATGTTCAGCCATTTTTAAAAATCCTCTCATTTATAAACAAACATTTTCAATAATTTTTTTTTACATTTTCTGTTTTTTTTTATATATTATGAAACAATTTGATGTATTTTTGACATAATTTGTGCTCAGATGAAAACAAAATAAAATTTAAAAATGCTTTATCGAGGGTTTATTGAAGGATTCCTCCATTTTTAAAATTATCTCATTTATAAAGCATTTAAAAAAGATTTTTAACGCTATTGAACGCTATTATGACACTATCTTTTAATTTTTCATTGATTACAATTATAATTGCATGATTTCGGAAAAAGGGACGTTTTGTGGGATTTTTAGTATAGCTGCTTTTATTGGCATCACCAAAATGACAGACGCACGATCTGTCAACGCAACATTTAGTTTTGCAAAGTTTGAGGTCGTCCGTTTTGACAGCTTATATCGTAAAGTTTTTACAACGGAGACCAAAGTACGGTCAAAGGCCGACCGACCTAACGCAGTATTGTAATTCAGCTATAAAGCAGGGCTGGGCATTCTAACAAAGTCACATTTTATTTTGTCTTGTTAGTATTAGTGCGCTCTTGAATTGTGCACACTGAACGAAATAGTTGTCACAATTACTTAGATTTGTAAGTTTCTATTTCCTACTTTATGTTTTTATTTTTAGTCATCATAATCTATGTCATCTATGAAATTAATTAATACAAGTTATATGAATGAATAATGCAAATAATATAAATAGGTAATATGGATGAAATTTATGAAACCTTAATCTATACGAATAATTATTTTAATATTATAAAATCTTAATATATACTAATAATTAAAAAAATTAATAAATAATAGGGAAATGAAATAAGTAAGTAATCACGTAATAAAAAATTAAATTATTAAAAAATTAATACAAGAATATGAATGAACAATACAAAGAATCATAATAGGTAATATGTATGTATGAATTATATGAAATCTTAATATATGGGAATAATATAAAATTCTATAAAATAAAGAAATACATGCATAAATATTATGAATCTACAAATCAATAGATTGGTTTTTTTAAGAGTGTACATAAAATATGCAGCGCAAAGCGACATAGACCTCATAACATCACCGTCTGCGAACGACTAAATTATATTATATTCTGTTGTGAGCTTTGTGTACATGTCAAAAGTTACGCTCGCAGAGAGCTCAGTGAGCTGTGGAGTGCCCTGCGCTGTTTTAAAGTGTCTGAGTCAGTCTCGCGTTCTACTCTTCCTCGTATACGCTACAGCAACGATGTTTAACAGTGCTGCGTCGCTATGTATTTTGTTCTTGTTTTGCTCTCGAGTAAGAAACGCAGATAAATTCAAACTACAGTTATGGGTATGAGAATGCAAACATTAATTTTGAAATGAATTATCACATAATATACGAAATTTTTTTTTTGTTATTTTTATTTCCGACACATCTATGGCACAGTACTTTTCGAATAATAGAAGTTTCATTTTCTTTTTTTTTTATTATGAATATTAAAAAGTCCATGGCGTAGTTGGTTAAAGTGCGTGGCCGCTATGTCAAAGAACCTTGGAGACCCAGGTTCGAACCCCACCAGCGACAGAAAATTATTTGAATTAAAATAATTTTTCTGTACGGCCGCCACCTCTCTGCAGACAATGGCAAACCTCAGAGAGTAATCAAAATGCCATGTAAAGCTTCTTGAGAACGAGAACATTCCGTTCATCGCCGTTCGGAGTCGGCGTGAAGCATGTAGGTCCGTTTCTCGGTCAATTGTGTACAAACTTAATAACACGCACAACACAATTGATCATAAGAAGCTAGGTCAAAGTCCTTTTAAGGGCTGAAATGGCCAGTTATTTATTTATTTTTTATTTTTTTTTTAAATATTAAAAAGTGTACGACAACATTCGATAGTTGCGTGTTAATATACAAAATTTTATACAAAAATTTTGGTGGCGCTGTAACTCATTTCTGCTTATGCAGGCTTCGTGTAAACTTAAATTTTAGACCGATAATACTCTCATTATGTGGCTTTTTAAATGAGTACTCATCAACTGATGTTTATTGCCAAACGGTATGAAACTGTTCCTTCGAAACTTTTAAAAATAGTTAAAAAAAAACAAAATTAGTCGAAAACTTTTAGGAGATATACAAAATTTCATCACATTTCTTTTAGTTTTTCAGCTCCTTAGCATGCCCACTGCTTCGAAAAGAACGCATTTCTTGTGCTATGCAAGCACAAATATTTCACTTTTAAATTAATGCCTTTGCAACTCTTTGACTATTATTTTCTAGTTTTGCCTTAAAGCAAACTTAGCTTAGATTAAAATTATGCAACCACAAACAAGCACACACATACACACACATACTCACACTCACATACTAACACACATTGGTAAAAATTGGGTTAGTAATGCAAAAATTTGTTTTGTGTAAATGCTCAAACGTTCCAAACGCTCGACAGAACAGAAGAAATTCTTTTTGTTAGTGTGCGTGTGCTCGTAATTTTTGTTGAAGTGGCAACTATGTGCAAAAGCAAACCGCTGCAACCAGAACAAATTCTTTGCTGTTTTTGGACTTTTTTGTTTGTTGCTCAAAATAAATGCATATTTACCAATTTGCTTGGCCTAAGCTTATGGCAAAGAATTAATGCTTTAAAGCTTTTCGACATGTATACTTACATTAAAAACTTATGCTATGGATATTAAAAAATACATAACGTGAATGTGATTCTACACAAAAATCTTTACTCGAACTGCTTTAATTTAGAGAATTGTATTAATAAAAAAGGCAAATAGTTGAAGTTATTACATCATGCATATTTGCATTTGCAAAGAAAACTTTCAAAATGTCTGAAGCATTTTCTGAGACTTTTCCAGAAAACTTCATATAAGCTAGCCTCAAGGAATTTCTACATAATTTAAATCAACAATTCTAGGGCGCTGTAAGAGTTATTGAGTTACTGCTTCAAAAATATGAAACGAAAAATGTTCCATTGAGCTGCTGCTTATAATATGGCAATGCTAATGTCATTTCAGTCAAACTGACGTTTCCAAAGAAAAGTTAGACATTTTAAGCTTATAGGTGTACTCACATCGTTTTGATGTACGTGCGCTTATTGTGTTCTTTACAGTGGATTTACAACTGTATATCAGCAAAAAATTCAAATAACACATGAACATTTTCGTGTGATTACTTTTTACTCCATTTTGACAATTGTTGAGAAAATTACTAAAAATGTACTTCTGGTCGAAAGAACAAATCCTTCTATTATTAGCAACTAGAACTTTTATTCTGTTACATACCATCAAAGGGCAACCCAATCGTATTTAAACTTTCAGGCATGACTCTAATTGTATGCAGGTTTTCGAAGATTGGTCACAACTTTTACTACTTTCAAAGCTTGTAGTTATGTTTTTTTTGTTTTGTTATTCTTCTTTTTCCTCAATTCCGTTTTAGGCTTCAGCTTGCTTTGCTGATATAAAACTTGGCGGTGTGAAAGTTTATTTGTGAAAACTTTCTTATTTGGATTTGCTTTAGGAGAGAGTATAAGTATGAGGCTGTAAACTGAATTCGTGAATGAAATTTTTTCAATTTTTTCACAGCTTTTGTTGGATTTTTAAAAAGAAAGAAACAAGCATCTATTAGAAGATATTGAAAACAAAGAAAAATCTTAGAGAAAATATAACTCAATGAAATTGAAAGTTGTAAATATATTTTTATTGCTTTTGCATATTTTCAAGCCCAAAAGTTTTTTCTCGAAAATTGTTTAGTTTTAAATACTATCTATACTATTATATAAAAGGGTTTCTCGAATTTTTATCGATCAATCACGGGGTAACAGCTGAACCGATTTTAATAATTCTTTCACTATTCAATTGCTATAATAAGCCACCCTGCTACTGGGTACTACGTATTTGGTAAATCTTTTTATTTAATTATTTAAGAATTTATTTTTAATCCATGCTGCCATTGTATGTATAAGCAGCACAAAATAACAACAAACAATAGCTTAATCTCTTTGTTGAGCGAGAAAGGTGAGAGTCTACAACTCACCGCGCTGTCATCTTGAGTGGATAGTTGCACTCCGTTAATTTCTGGTTCATAGTTGCCATAAGACTAATATATCGTAGAGATATGAAAATATGTTTTCATATCATATTTATACTCCCAAGCAACGCTGGCAACGGGTATGCTAATAATCTACTCTAAAAGAAAAGAACATTTTTGAAGACATATCATAAATTTTTAAAAGCTTTTGAAGCTTTTCAAATAAAATTATTACAAATTGGCTAAGAAAACTGGATTTGTGAACAAAATTTTTGTTTAACTTGAAAAACTCTGACGTGTTGGTTATAGAAAGCTCAAAAAGCTTTTTATACGCTATTATTTGAGATAAAAAATCAGTTAAGAAAAAAAAAAATACAGCTGTATTAAAATTATTGTCTACATAAAAGCGGTTGATTTCAGGCTTTTGGACTATCTGAGAGCTTTTTAATTACTTAAAATGAAATATTTACTTGAAAAAGTTAATTCGACAAATGTCAAAATGTTCTATGTTTTTGCCGGTTTAGTTCTGGAAAGCCGAATAAGCTCTTAATACTCCAATATTTAAGATTAAGTAAGTTAGACAAAGTTAGGTTGATGTTATTGTTTCTGTTAACTCAAAAAATGAAGGAAGTTTTAATGCAAGCTTGAAAGCTTTCCTAAAACTTATTCAATATGTGACCCGGTCTACGAAAAGGGACCTTCGGTGTAAAAACAAGTTTTTTTTCTGCTTTGCGCCATTAGAAAGAGCACACATTAGTCTATCCGAATCGCCAAAAAAGTGAAAAATGATATTTTCACACCGAAGGTCCCTTTTCGTAGACCGGGTCACATATAAATAAAAATAATAGATAAATAATAAGTTTGATAAATGAATTCGTAAAGGGAATTCAAACAAATTTATAAAGCTTTTGTAGGTTAGCTGAGTAAAGCTTTTAAATACATTTTTAACTATACTTTGATAGAAAAAAGACATAGCACAGCTATAAATTAATTTTTTTTTATTCTTGAAAAAAACGCAATAAAATACTTTTAAAGCTTTAAGATTAAACTTTAAAGCTTTTTCAAATTAGTTTCATTTTGAATCAAATAATGGAATAATGAATCAAATAACAATTGGTAGGCGAGCTAAAACTGGATTCGTATATAAATTTTGATTAATCTTAAAATAAAAATTACTTAAAGTCTTTGTTTAGAAATTTCTAAATATTTTTTGAAGCTTTTGTTAGATAATTGAATTATTCAAAAAGCTATTTTTGAAAGCTCTTTCATGCAAGGGAAAAGGTTTCAGAAATAAAGCATCAGTTTTAAAGATATATTACTTTTGATTTTTAGATATAATGCTTTTTCATTAAGGAGAAAAAGAAAAAGCTTTCTCCAAGCTTTACAAATTTTAACAAATATAATCTATTTAAGAAATAGTAATAAAAAATTTTCTCAAAAATTGTGAAAATTATAAAAAAAATTTCGAGAGATAAGTTGTAAGATACTGCAAAAAGCTTCTTTTTTCAAAAGTATGCAAATAATATCAATCAAAAAAAATTCAAAGCTGCAATTCCGGTTAGAAATGCTATTGTTTATAAATCTATGAAAATATTTAATCAAGTTTTAAAGTTTTTTTTCCAAAATTGTTTAGTTTAAATAAAATAATTAAAATATTCGCTTGAATAATTAAGTTTACGAACAAAATCCTTTTAACTGTGGACCGCTCATATTAGATAAGTTGTAGAAAGCAGAAAAAGCTCCAAATGCTCTATTATTTGAGATAAAAAGACAGTTAAAGAAAGCCACAGCCATATAAATGTAATTGTTAATTTTGCCCCCAAAAAGACAAAAAGGCAAAAAGCTTATCAGCAAGCTTTTAAGTTTATTGAAATTTTTTAATTTAAATAAAATAATTGGACAAAAAAACTAAATTATGAAAAAAATTATGCAATGTTTGAAAGCTTTTGGCAGTTATGTCGAAGAGTTCAGAAAAAGCTTTTTATACTCTACTTCTTCAGATAAAAAGTGGGTTGAAGTAAACTGCTTAATTAATAGGGGTATTCACGTGTTGATGTGCATTTCAAGAGTGAAAAAATGCAAGATATTTTTTGCACTAACGCGTGAACATCAATATTGCAACTTTAGTGTTGCGACTATTTTAATACGACAACTGAAAGAAATATATAGCCACCTTATTTCAAAATCACAAAAAGTTATTAAAATCAAAGCACAAACTTAGCTTTTTTAAGTTTTGCCCAGATGGCAACTATGCTTGAAAATAACTAATGCATGAATCAGCTGTTTCGCATCACTGCTTGTGCGTTTTCGCAATACATTTGAGCAGTGCGTAATTCAAAAAGAGTTGGAAGATAGCTTCCAACGTTTTTGTTGTTGCAATGATCTGAAAATTAGCACTTTTGAATTTTCGCATCGTTACAATTGCGTTTCGCATCAACCAGTAAATACCCCTAATATTATTGTTTCTATTACCTCAAAAAAATGCTTTTTTAAATTATAACATGTTTAAATTAATTAAAAAATTAACAATGAATGGGTACAGAAAATGACTGGGTACAGAAAGCTTTCGTGTGTTATTTACTCAAAACCTGAAAAAAGCTCTCTATACCTCTTAAATTAATAACAATACTCCCAATGAAGACCGCAGCTGTTAACATTACTTCTTCCGTTAAATATCAATTTTTATTTTTTTTTTTAATACTTTTAAAAATTTTTTAATACTTTAAAAATAAAATTTTAAATGTTTAGAGGCGAATGATTTGAAAAAATGTAAATTTTACAAATTTTGAATGAAAGTTAAAGAAACTTTTAACAGTTTTTAAAGCATTATTTTTAAAAAAAGATAAGGTCTACCGAAAGCTTCAAAGTTTTAAAAAATTATATTGAAAACAAAATTTATCTTTAGGCCAACTATGGTGACAAGAATACAACATGAAGACAATGAAGGCAACAACCAACAACAGTTATGGCTATGCTTAAAACGAACGATGGCTGTGCTTGAACGTATGACACGATCAAGGTTAACCTTGCACAGGGTGGATTATAAGTATATAAGAACTCAGTTATTAATCTAATAAGCGTTCTCTCTGTCAAATGAACGTCCGGGTTACTTTCTCGGCATATTGGCAGTATAAGTAGGACCAAAGTAGCTTGAGTGGATCACAGTGAAAAGTCATGGTGATGAGCTGGTGTAGCGGCCAACGAAAAAGTCTATCTAGTCTGCTGTGTGATGCTGTGTAATACAGAGCCGTTGTTGTTGGTTGTTGCCTTCATTGTCTTACATTGAAATTGAAGTTTAAAAAATAAATAATAAAAAAAAATATTTTTAAATATTAAAAAATTATCTTGAAAATAAATTGAAAATAAAACTAAATTCAAACTCCTAACGTTTTATGAGCTTTTAAAGTTGTTATTCCAGTAAACGGACCTTTTATGTTAAGCTTTTATGTTACAGCTTATAATATTAATGTAGGCTGAAGATATTCGTGCCTGTTTAAATATAAATGGTCCTGAAAGCTTTTAGAATATTAATTCCAGTAACTGAGGAAAGCTTTTTTATACCTAATCATATAAAATTGATATCACCAGTATTTATTAATAAAATTCATATGGATATTTAAGCCTATTTCAGTGTAAGTGTGGCTGTTTTGCCCAAAAAGCTTTTCTGTGAGCTTTAAAGCTTTAGACATATTTCCTCAGTTTTATATTAAGTACTGATTTATTGACTTATGAAACTCAATTTGTGTGGCTTAAAACAAAAGTTAAAACCCAGCATTGAAAGTCTCCTCTCTTAGAGCTTTAAAGCTACATATAATGTTCACATCAAATATAATTAAGTAAGAAAGTAAAAAAATGGTTGGTACTTACATTTAGCAGATAGATTCAAAAATAACAGTAATAATATCACTTTAAATACACCGCTGCTCAGATGTTGCATCTGTCGATACGCTGCTGGCAGCGCATTTTTTGTTGTTTTTGCTATAGCAACGAGTACGGCGGCAATGATTGCTGTGGCCAGCGTTGTTGCACTTGTTGTTGTTGTGGCACCAAGTGTCGTCAATGTGGTGAGCAGCAAACGTAGTGTTGTTGCTAGATAGTAAGCCGAATACGAAATTCTTGCAGGCGATGATTTTTTAGTTGATGATAATGTTGCTATTGTTGTTGTTGTTGTTGTTGTTGTTGTTGTTGCTATTGTTGACAATTTGTTGCTAATCTTATTGATATCAATTTTATTATTATATAAATGAATATTATTATTAAAAGTTTTATTATTATTATTATTATTTGTGCAGCTCAGTGCGTTTTGCTGTTGTTGTTGTTGTTGTTTTTGCTGTTGTATGTGTTGATCATTTTGCTTAGGCCTAAATGTTGTAGCTGCTTTAAGTGTTGCTGGTGTTGGAAAAAATTTTCGTTTTCGTCTACGACGTCGTGGACGACGACGCTTAAGCTCGCACAGTCTTTCTTTGTGTGGTTGTAAATAGTTGCCATGTGTGTGATAGCAACTGCTGCTGGTATAGGGTGACAACAGTTGTATGTTGCTACAGCTGCTGCTGTTGCTGTTATTCTTGTTATCACTACAAGTTTTGAAGCTTTTATGGTTAGTTATGCTTAAATTAAATAATGCTTTTGCTGTTGCAGTTGTTGCTGCTCTTGTTGCGCTTGTTGCTGACTGCTCTTGTGTTTGGTTGTTGCACCTGGTGCATGTTGCGTTTACTTTGTTGTTACTATTGCCGTTCTCTTCAATTAATTTATTGCTTTTTAATGTTGTGCTGTTTGTAAAGCTTTTGAAACTTTTAAAGTTTTTTGCGGTAAGTGGTGTATAAAAGCTTTTTCGTCTGTGCGCCTGTTGCCATTTGTAAGTTGTTGTTGTTGGTTGTGTTGCTATTAGAGGCAAACTAAGCTTTCTGATGGGCGTAAGGCTTTGAAAGCTTTTTCGCCGCGTTTTTGTTAATGTATTTATGTGCAAATAATTCTCATCGCTGGGCAACAACATATTTTTGCATTTGTTTTCTGTTGTTTTTTTTTTCTTTTTTGTTGGTGCTTTCGTAATAAGCTTTAAAGCTCTGCTGTTGCCGTTTAAGCTTTAGCCAAGCCTCAGGCGGTTATCACACAGCAACAATGTGCCTGCAGCTGGCTGCAATTAAACGCGCATAGGTTGCCATTAGTTGTTGTTATAGTTTTTATAAAATTCTACTAATTTGCATAAAATCACAAAATCTTTTTATTTATTTATTTATTTTTTCATGTTACAAAAACTAATATGGCGAGTATTATTTTTATTATTGGTTTTTTTATTTTTTGTTATTTTATGTTGAAGTGTTTAGTTCTTCTAGTACAACCCCAGGAGCATGTTTTATGGTAATAAATTTGTGCAAATTTCTGTTAAGCCTTTTTAGATTTCACTCATTTTTTTTTGTTGGTTTTTTTTTGTTTGGTTTTTGTTATATGAGAAAGCTTTTCATAGTTGAGTTTAGTTGGAGTTTAGTTGATGATGTGCTTACAGCAACAATGAATGATACTTTCTGAGAAATTTGAACTTGAAGATGGAATCCAGCTGGAAAGATAAAATAGAGCTTTTAGTATGTTACATAATTTTGAGTGTGATGCTTTAAAGTTCTTAATATAATTTTAGTTTTTAATATCTTAATATGTAACTGAAGAATATATTGGCTGTTAATTCAAACAATTGGGTTATTGAGAGATATTTAAATATACATATAGTATTATTAAAATTTTTAATTTTCTATATTTTAAGTCTTTTTTCTCGATTCTTTGTTTGTTTGTTTGACCTTGTTCAAAACAAACAAATTTTACTCCAATCCAATGGCACATATATTACTTATCTATTACAAAAATTTTAATTTTCACAAATCACTTTATGCAGTATACGAACACAATGACCACTTGAGCTATTTTTACAATTTTTGGTTCTATAAATAATCTGTTATTATGTCTATTGCTCTGACATCCAAAACTCCAAAAATCATTTCCAAAAAATTAGGAAAACATAGCTATGCGAAGCTATATATTTTTGGATAAATACCTATGATTCTACAACCAATAGAATTTTTCTTGACTTTAATGATTGATAATTATATGAATATCTTAGTTTCTTTAGACCAGTGGTGATCAACGCACAGTTCAAACAACAACAAAGAGAGTTTTCCGAGTGCTATCGGAAACCCTTGCGAAACCTGGGTGCTCTCGGAGCTTAAAACTGAAACAAGAAGTTGCTATAAGCTCTCACAACATTTGGTGCAAATAACTTTTGTCGAGTGTTGGATTTTCAATATAATCATTCATTTTTTATTTTTGTGTCTGTTTTTCACAATTTTAACTTAGAAAACATCAAGCAAAATATATTAATGCTTTTCCTTAAACATTGCAATATATTAACGTATATTCATAAATAAAACAGCAAACAACACCATCACCACATGAACGCTCAAAGCATGCTGACTTGAAATTTAAAGCACAGCAAAAAAAAAACAAACTTTTACGCAGTGTAAAAACCAAAGATAACAAGATGGGAAACTTCTGTGGGGAATCTGAAATTGCAAAAAGTAAACACACAAGAGAGAAACCATTTCACCACAAATAGTGAGGTGAATATGTCAGTTGCGGGTTATGCTACTTAACCCTTCCAACACGTTTTTTATTGATTGACTTTATAACAAAAACAAAAATATCTAAAGTTCTCTAAATATTCTTATATATGCTAAAAATATTTATTTTTGTGCTTTAGCTTCATGTTCAATAAGATTTTATACATAAAAAACCACATTATTTCCTTACGAAAAGTAAAAAATTGGTGCATGTAACGTAAAGGGTTATAATATCATCTGGGTGAATTTATGAATGTTATTTTTTTTTTTTATTCGTGTGTTGGAAGTAGTGTTGCCAATTTATCTTTTTTAGTATAGCTTTTAATTTTTCTTTTTATTAGGTTTTTAATTATTATTTCTTTTTTAGGATAGCTACGCATAAATTTCTCTTATAAATCTACAACGATGATCATAGGAAATCAATTGGGTCTACGGCAGACAAAATATATAAGTTGGTAAACTTAATTGATTCATAATTTCAATATTCAAACATTGCTCATAATTTCGTATTGCTTTATGAGTCAAAAATAAGTGTTCGGAATATTTCCATAAATGTAACAGGTATTCCCGTAAAATTCAGAAAGGATAAGTAATGATAGAAATTGGAGTTTAAAGTTTGCGGACTGAGCCGTAGGAACATAAATGGAAAAAATAATATTTATGGCAAATAAAGGGATAATATGTGACAAATGGAAAAATAAACGGCAATAAAATTGAATTGCATTTCCACACCACCTTTGAGGCATGCAATTTGTTGCGTTACCGATTTTTTTTTGAGAATTCGGTTATCCTTTAGGCCTATGTCACCCAAAAATTATTTAATGAAATACTTTAAAGAATTCATACAATGATAATTACATCTTGAAGCTTAAAACATATTTTATTGGCTTTGAACTCCAATGAATCAAATCAAATGTATATAAATCAAGATTATAAAGAGTGATTTTTTAAGTGCCTGATAACTTTTTTTTTAAAAAAAACGCATAAAATTTGCAAAATCTCATCGGTTCTTTATTTGAAACGTTAGATTGGTCCATGACATTTACTTTTTGAAGATAATTTCATTTAAATGTTGACCGCGACTGCGTCTTAGGTGGTCCATTCGGAAAGTCCAATTTTGGGCAACTTTTTCGAGCATTTCGGCCGGAATAGCCCGAATTTCTTCGGAAATGTTGTCTTCCAAAGCTGGAATAGTTGCTGGCTTATTTCTGTAGACTTTAGACTTGACGTAGCCCCACAAAAAATAGTCTAAAGGCGTCAAATCGCATGATCTTGGTGGCCAACTTACCGGTCCATTTCTTGAGATTAATTGTTCTCCGAAGTTTTCCCTCAAAATGGCCATAGAATCGCGAGATGTGTGGCATGTAGCGCCATCTTGTTGAAACCACATGTCAACCAAGTTCAGTTCTTCCAATTTTGGCAACAAAAAGTTTGTTAGCATCGAACGATAGCGATCACCATTCACCGTAACGTTGCGTCCAACAGCATCTTTGAAAAAATACGGTCCAATGATTCCACCAGCGTACAAACCACACCAAACAGTGCATTTTTCGGGATGCATGGCCAGTTCTTGAACGGCTTCTGGTTGCTCTTCACTCCAAATGCGGCAATTTTGCTTATTTACGTAGCCATTCAACCAGAAATGAGCCTCATCGCTGAACAAAATTTGTCGATAAAAAAGCGGATTTTCTGCCAACTTTTCTAGGGCCCATTCACTGAAAATTTGACGTTGTGGCAGTTAGTAAGTCTATTCATGATGAAATGTCAAAGCATACTGAGCATCTTTCTCTTTGACACCATGTCTGAAATCCCACGTGATCTGTCAAATACTAATGCATGAAAATCATAACCTCAAAAAAATCACCCTTTATTAGTGACAATGACTTATAAGTGTGAAAGACATAAAGCAATTTTACAATTTTTATAGATAAAACAAATGCTAGTTCGTACTAAAGCAATATTTATTCCAACCAAGCAAATTTTCAAAAAAAACAATGATAGTTGACAACTCTGATGGGATGAAATGCAACACAACTTTTACAAAACTACCGTGGTGAAAATAAAAAGCCATTTACAAATACAACAAGTGCCAAAATTTGCAAACTTTGTTTGGCGATAAAAAATAAAATAAGAAAGTGCATGTAATTATTTGAGTGTTAAACAGATTCCTGTAACACAACTTAAAGTTTTAAATATTCAAACGCTCAATCCATACCTTATTTTTCTTGTTTGTAAACGAAGTTTCAGCAGAAAATAGCAGAAGAAGAACAAGAGCCTCCCTTTTTTAAATTTCACCACGAATAGCGGTGGTTTGTATAAAATAGCGGGGGTTTGTGTAAAATTAAAATTTTTTAAAAATGTTGACAAATACAACAACTGAAGAAATTGGTTAAATTGGAAATTGGAGATGGAATAAATTGAACTAAAATAGGGGTGGGCAAAGTTACACGTATGGGCATTTTGCCCGACTTCAGGTTCGATGATTTATAAAAAATCGTATTTTGAAAAAAAATTTATAAACAAAAAACTACTGCAATAAAAAAATTATACAGTTTGATGCAGAAGCACCAAACATTTTGCATGCATGAAATTTTGTACAGTGTACAATTTTTCGTCATCTATTCAAGGAACAGGCCAGCACAGATATTGCCTGCTTGACGTTCGCTTGAACACCAGAGATAATGAGATGAGAAACTTCGTTTCTATTGTGAATTCTTTTGATTTTGACAGATAAAAATGCTTGTTCTTCAGTTTTTTATGCAATCACGTATTGTGTATGTGAGTTTACCTCATAGTTGTCAAACATGGGCACTACACCCAAAAAAGTCTTGCATATTTAAAAGAAAATTGTTTTTAGCTGAACAAGAATATTGTTAATAAAAGTCGATATAGAAATTTTGTCAATACAGAAATGTGAGTATTGTCAATCTAATTTATGGAGTTGCTTTTATAATAGAAAAAAATATTTTTGATGGAAAAAAATTGAATTTAAAATAAAAACACTTGTTCTATTGACAAGTGCTGTAGTTAACATAAAAATATAACTCAGTTTCTTTCAACAACAACTATATTGTTGTTTTAAAAACTCTGTTTTGTTTTTCTTTGGTACAAGAAATCTTGTTATCCCATCTTGTTATCTTTGGTACAAACACAGCGAGCCGATTGCTACTTCGTGTGCAAAGGCTCAACAACAAATGATGCCCGCGGGCTATGGGAAACCATGTAGTGAGTACCACTGCTTTAGACTCAGGGTTAAAAATTTATTATATTTTGACTAATAATTTATATTGGAATTATCTCTAAATTAAGTTTAGTCACTGAGGCTTTTTTTGGAATTAAAAAAATCGATGCTTTTGTGAACCCGAGAAAGTTTCAGAGACCCAATTAGTACCAACGAAATACCTTGAACGAGCTATTGTGCCAAAGAATCATAAAATAAAACACGCATCAAAATAGTTGGCGAATGAAAAACATGCGCTGGAGCAAGGCATATTTAACAAGGTAGATTCGTGTCGGAAAGGTGGGTACAGCAGCTGTCAAACACAAGAAGAATATAAAAAAGAAAAAAAAACAGCGAATAGAAAACTGTGATTTTATTCGTAAACAGCCGATTTTGACAGGTGCTGTACCCACCACAAGAGAGAATTTCAAAAACTAACACTACCTTGTTGAATATACCTTGGTAGTCAACACTCACGGTCTTCGTCGTCGTATGGTGCGCACATACGAGAATGTGGCTGTCGATCTCAACATCTCAACATTTCACGCACTAGCTTGAGGAGAATTTAGCACAAAGATCTCGGATTATTCGCTTACAAGGTCCAATTGACTCAGCAATTGAAGTCGCATGACCATCCGCTTCGTTATCGCTTCGCAATTTGGGCCATAGAACAGCTTGAATTGGACAACGAGCTGCCATTTGATCCCTTTGGACTTTTTTGTGGGGAACCGTGAAGGGCGGATGTTATGCCAACAATCCGAAAACGATTCTAGCACTTTAGGCCAATATCATCCAAGCAATCTGTTAGCCAAATTGTTTCGTTTCTAAATTCTTCGAAAACGTAAAATTTAGATCTACAGGCCTCTATGATCAGGCAAATATAAACAAACTGTTTACTCTAATGATTGTTAACAACGTTGACTATTGAGTTGGCTAATGCAAGTTTAAGAAAAAACAAATGAAATGGTAAAGCCCGAAACCATCAAGAAGGTCTTGGAAAATTGGAGTGACAGAATGCGCTACTGCGAAACCAGCCGAGGCAGCCACTTGAACGACGTTCTGTTTCATAATTAATGGAAATATTTTCTCTTGCTTATAAAGCTAAAATACATGGAAAAAATTAATTCTATCGCATTTTTTACTAAAAACTTGTATTTGGCCAACCCTGTATAACCAAAACACGAGAACACTTCAAAAGAACTGCTCGGTCGCATGCATTGCAATGAATTGCGTTGGTTTTGGTTATTTTTTTCGGCATGGGACCTTTACAGATAGTGCAAAAGCCTTCTTCTTCAAAGCCAGATTGCATTTGCGATGGTACCGAAAATGTGGGAAGACTAAACTTTGCTGCCGGTGGTTAGACTGTTTTTTCCCATTTTCTTTTGATACTTCTTGGCCTCTTTGGCTCGCTTCTCTTTAGCTTTCTGGCGTAAGTTGGATACATTTTCTGGCGAAGTTAATATGGTGGTTTTCATTGACTTGCGACCTCGATTGGATTTCTTGGCCACGCTTATTGACGCTTAGTGACACGCTTTATGGGGCTAACTTCTTTCAACGGTAAATGAATGCGCCAGATGTGCTTGGCATCCATGATGCACCTAATGTGCACTCTGACTCTGTCATATTTGCCGTACTTCACATCTCCCCACTTGATGTACTTCCTTTCTCGCCATTTGCCACTGTTTTAAAATTGCCACCGCGTCAGTAACACATCGAATGTATTTGCATAAATCCTTTTGTATGTCGTAAGTCCAATCATTACTGATTATTTTGTGTGTACTCACCTTTTCGATTCGCTTGAAAATGTTAATGAAAATGCCACAAACAAAATGCTCAAAAAACTTTTCGAACAAAATGTTGAACACACTGTCTGGAGAGATACGAAAAAAGTGTGCTACCGGGACGAGTGCTAGTTAGGTGAAAAAATGTTGGCAGTAGGTAACAGCTATCAAAACTACTGCTAAGCGACACATATGGCCTCAAGAATGATAGAAACAAGATTAGTCCGTTATCTAATGCTCTCTTCCTCAATTGAGTGCATGACGTCACGCAGCGCTTTTGCTTAACAAAAACGAATGCAAAAGTACCATCGCTTAGGCAAATATACGAAATTGAAAATAAATTCTTGCGGAAAAGTAAAAATAAAGTAAAAATAAATACTTTTCTTTATAAAAATATAGATATTTTCATAAACGAAAAATTATAAATTTTTTAAACTTTGACGATTTTTATCTCTTTGACCCTTTCGGCATATTTGTTGCCATACGGCAACAGTTTACTTTCTGGCTCTGTTTCTAGTTTGGGAAACCCGCTTTTTAACAATACATTTTTAATAATAGATTGAAATGTGATGAAAAAGAAGAGAAAATCAAATATACGAAAATTAATTTTTATAACATGTTTTTCAAGGTTATTCCGAGTGAACTCATGAGCGCGACCACGCGGCCACGCGACTTCAAAAAAGAGCAAATTAAAAAATTGTATTTTTAAATATTTCTGAGAATTTTCTAAAGCTAAAGGTAATTAAATATAATTCAACGAATATAAGAGATCTTATTTACATTTTTAGTTAGAAAAAATATGTGATATTTATAGAGCAAGAAGTTTTTAAAATTTTTGTGAATATTTCTAAAAATGTTTGTAGTATCTATTAGGAAAGCAATACGGCTTTCAAACTTCATACTCAGCTTATTTTAGTCAAAAACTTACCCTGAACGAAGTTTGGAATGCTTGGCATTGCCAGGGCTAATTTGGCACTGAAAGGGTTAACCATTTGAGACCGAAAAAGTTTATTGCACCAATTGACTTAGGAGGTCCATATATATATATATATATTATTAAAATATGAAACAAATATTTAGGCGTGGACCCCAAAGAAAAATTAATCCAAAGTCTGACAATAGCGCTGGATGACGTCATGCTCGCTCTCTCTCTCTCTCTCTCTCTCTCTCTCTCTCTCATTTGCGGAACTCGTAATCTTGTTTCTATTATTCTTGATATGGCCCATGGTAGAATTATAAGGTAGGACCGACTCGCTTAGGGCCCTCACGCGACAACGAACATTGGAAAATGAAAAAGTTGGCTTGGTGTCAAAATGACGAAGTTCGTAGAAACATCAAATGAAATAAAGAATTCATGTTGTAAACGGTGCAGACACGTTTGTTAATTTTGTGTTAATTTGAGTGAAAATATTATAAAAACATTGTAAATAAAACTATAAAATGCCGATGAAGTGTTCAATTTGCAAAAAAGCCTTAAAAAAGTAAAACCTAAAATCAACTGCGAAACATGAACATAAAGAAACTCGAGATGAACAGGTGACTTTGACAACTAAGTCACTTTTCTCTGCTTTCTACTTCATTCCTCTACGAGTCGGCCATACCTTATAATTGTACCACGATATGGCCGTGCTTCGCAACTCCCTATGCTTCAAAACTCCAGACTGTCCTCTAATATTTTAGTTACAAAGTCTTAAATAAACTCCTCTCGCGAACTTTAAAAAGCTTCGTCAATTTAGTGGTTACATTTAAAAAAGTTCACGCAATATTTGATTGATGTAATTAAGCTTAGCTGAGCTTTTTTGGAATTGATTTGTTTTTTTTAGTTCAAATTTCATGAAGCTTTTCTTAATAATATTTTAATGGCACAGTGAAAACATACTTACTCAAACTTTTTTCAGAGATACTAACAAAGTTATTTGTTTAAAAAACAAAAACTGCCTGCACCTCAATTATCTCGGAAAAATAAATGATTCATACAATTCTCATTTCTATACAATTCAAGATATTTTCTTTTGTTTGTTCCACTGAAAATCTCTCACTCCTTGCACCATTAAATAACAATTGTTTTCAAACATTTCTTATCAGTCGACTCATTAAAATCTTAACAACTGTTTTAATGTCACACGCAGCCACACACGAAAAAACCACAAAGATTACATATGTTGCCAAAGACTGTGGTCGTCGTTACTGAAAGTTGTTGCTTTTGTGATTTTAGAGTTTACCACACGCACTCTCACTGCTGTGCTCTTTATTAAGCATATATTTACAATAATATTCATGCCGCACTCAACACATGACTTCCACAAAAAAGCTTTTAATATATTTAACTTTCAAGTTTTGTTAAGAAGAAAAATAAAGTAAATAAATATGTCACATGACAGCTTGTGCAAGAAAGTCTTGAACTTTTTGACATTACCAAGAAAAAAAAAAAAACATCCAAACTGAGTAAGTAAAGAAAATCAAAAACAACCGTAGGATCACGAAAAACTTTCTACCAGTAAAAATTGCCTAAAGTGTAGCGCGAAAAAAAGAGAAAACAACTGCTGTCAGCTGTCAAAGTGACAAAAATGTCGTTAGACCATATTTTGATGGCGCTTTATTTTTCACTTAACTTCTTTGAATTTCGTTGTACTGCTGGCCTCTTGTCGCGAATTTTTTGTTTTTTTTTTCCTTGACATGTACTTAGAACAAAGCTTAGAAGCAAAGAGCAAAAAAGCACAAAAAGTGCAAAAAGCTTCATATATTCGCTACTCCATGTGTCGGCGCTCAAGCATATAAATGCCAAATAATTTGTCTTGTATGTTGATGATGCTGTTGTTGTAGTTGTTGTTGCTGTTGCTTTTTCTATTAACGTAGTTGCTGTCTTTGCTAGTGCAACATCAAGCTGCTCTAGCAGCAACATTGTGCAAAAGGATCACAATATTTTTGGATTTTTCACTGTAATCCTTGACAAGTGGCTGGCATCACTCTGTATTTGCATTTGACAGCGTCAAAAATAAATGCAGCAACATTCAAAGCATCAGCATAGGAGGCAGGCAAGTAGGAGTGGCAGGTAGTGAGTGATGTGAATGGATAGTCATTAGCAAAGACTTGAGTGCATCTGCTGCTGCTGCTGCTACTACACTCAGATACAAAACTAATCTCTCAAAAAGTTGATTTATAAAGACTATGGCAGGTTATGCAAGGCATCAACTTGAGTTCACAATTGTTGCCTTCAAGTTATAGAAGGAAACGTGAGAAAGACAAATTATAAAAATTTCTTTTTTATATATATAAATTTCTGAGATGGGTGTGTCGTGGAAGGATTTGGTCTGTTTATGGTCAAGAATGAATATTTTCGTATACGAATAATATGAATTTTTTAAACTTTCAAGATTTGTATCTCCTAAACTATTCGAGACTGACAAAATTTTATTGTACCAATGGGTTAAGGAGGTCCATATACATATTATAAAAATAAGAAAAAAAAAAAATATTTAGGCGTTGGTGATTAACATGGGATTAAAATTATTCCAAAGTCTGACAATATCGCATGCTCTTAATCTGGTTTCTATCATTCTTGGTTTATGGTAAAGGTTTTCTATCCCAATCAACTGCCAGGAAATGGTTCGCTCGCTTTCGATGACAAAATGCTCTGGCCGTCTTATCACTGAAATAGTCTGTAAAATTATGGATGAGGTTTAAGAAAATCGTTACTATATCCCAAGGAACTGAAGGCCGATCTCAAAACGGTTTTAAATCCTTTACATAGATTTGGTTCCAAAGAAGTTCGATGATTTCGATACTCATGAACTAAGAGTAAAAAATTTAATGGACCGAAACGGAACGAAATCAAGTAATTTTTGAAAGATATAGAGGAGGTGATGAGAAGTGGATTATCTTATCTTATCTTATCTTATCTTACTTTTATATAAAAATGAAACTTGAAATATTGCCTTTTTGGCGTTGATGCAAGTAAACTCAAAAACGTCTGAACGGATTTAAATGAAATTTTCACTATTCAAATTGAAATTAATTGTAGATTGACACCGTATACTTAAAATTTTGATATATTTCTAAGCTTAGAAGTTATTGGCTGAGAAACTGACAAAATTCGGTATTTTTGGAATAATTTGGCGCTTTTTTTCATTTTCTGCTTAAACCGTAAAAGATAAGTGAATATGATATTTAGACAAATGAATGATCTTGACGATTCCAACAAAAAAGTCGATGGTGACGTGCATCTAAGATCAATAGGTTGGTAGTAAAATTCATATATTATTAAAAAATTAAATTATTTTCTTGCAAGCATTGATTTGTTGGTTAGCTTCGACGCTGTCATTGCTTGCAGCTAGCAGAATGTTGCTTTGGTTTCGCTACAAAATGCTGCTCAATACTCAAAAAAGAGAATCTCTGCATGGAAGCAGAGAGAGATAGTTCTATGTTCGCGAAAAGCAGAATGGCCGACAGTTAAAATTTAAAGCATTTTCTCCAAGTGCGTCGTTTGTTGCTGCTGCTTCAATATTTCATTATTCAGAAAGAGTTTTCTATTCAAAATGTTGAATAGCTGCGTGCAGATTTCTTAAGCTGCAAATAGAAGTGCATCAAATTTATGGTATCACTTTAAGCTTAAATTGAAGCGCCGTGCGATGCAAATTATCGCTTTGAAGCTGCGCATTGGTATGGGTTGAATGCAGTGTTACCAGATAGTTTTTGGAAAAAGCACGAACTACAAAATTTTTATCGCCCAAAAATAGCCCAATTTTTCAATTTTTGGATATTTTGTAGCCCAAAATAGCGCAAATTCGGGCAATTTACAATATTAAGGCCCAAAAATTTTCTCATAAACAGCATTATATCTTGAAAGCCATCGAGTTGATGAAATTTGTATGAAATTAAATCTGCTTGATTGTGGGTTATTTATGAAACTATATATTTGATAGTACTTTTTTCGTCTTAAAGGACTATTTTTAAACCAATTGTATGTTTCTTTTACAAGAAAACCATAAAAGAAACATAAGTGAAGGCTATGACATATGCACTTTACAAGAATAATATTTGGGATTGCTCCCTTAGCCTTGCATAAACCGAATTGTTAATGCCACATAAATTGCTTGCACCATCAGTTCCGATACCTATTATATTTTGAAAAGTCAAATTTTGTTTGATTGCGTTAAAAAGTTCTTGTGATGTTGTTTTAACTACATGAATTAACCCTAGAAAGTGGGTCATTACTTTTGAACATTTTGTTGAAAAATATTTAACGCACACACAATGATACATCGTCGAACTTATATCTTTCGATTCATCAACTATAATGGAATATAGTGAATCTCCGATGTCAGAAACAACAAACTTCAGTGTTTGTTTTTAATGGAATGACTAAATATATGTAATTTTTTTCACGAATCTTTTCACAAAAGGTGCCCAAAAAAGCGCGAGGCACTTTTTAAATAAAAATAAGCGCAAAAATATAAAAAAGATCGCCCAATTAGCGCTTTATCGCCCAATCTGGACACTCTGGTTGAATGGCTTTTTTAGCATGTTTTTACGGCATTAGTGTATTATTGCGTCACTGAAATAAGACTTATGAAAATATTTTAACTTCATTTAATTTCATTTATTGAAAGTGATAAAAAAGTATTTTTAATTCATTCCATAAACATAAATTTACATTTAAAAAGGTAAGGACTTATTAAAACCAATATTCCTTTAATCGATATAAAATTGCCTGTGCTTAATCATTGTTTATACAGAAATTTTTACATGATTGCAATTAACATGTCATGGAAAAAATAAACCTATTAAAACGATAATAAGACAAATTTTTTACAAAAATTGCGTTACTTCATTTTAAGATACATCGCGGGCAAAGCCGCAGAGGGTTGCTAGTATACGATAATATTGTTCGAAAACGGTATTAGTAAAAAAAAAAAAAAGTGACCCTCCAAGAATATTGTCAAAGCCAAGATTGACGACAAGGAAGTTGATGCTGTGTGCTTGGTGGAAGTATAGGGGTACCATTCATTATGAGCTTCTTCCGCCTGTCCAAACGATTTATTCGAATCTGTATGAGACTGGAAAGAAATGTTGGCATGTGACGGAGTGTGGAGCTTGCTCCACCTCTGTTAAGGTCGGAACACATAGAAGGCATGCATTCCTTTAAGCATCTGACGTTTAAGTTGAAAACAAGTAAGCTTATGGGGTGACGCTTGCTTGAAGTTAATAAACTTTCAAATTTTTTCAAGCATCAAGGCAATGGTACAGGTAAACAACAAACCAAACGAACAACAAACAAACCAATTATGCCAACAACATATGTTTTAAATCAGTGTTAAACAGCTTTGCCCCGAAATACATTCACAAAAGCAAAAGCACGAATATATCTACAGCATGACGAAAGCTTCAGTTTGAAATTCTCCGTCGAGCAGTCAAAATCTATGCTGCTCGTCTGCTTATGCGCTCAGTATTATCAGATCGTCTTCTTACACGGAATAAAATTTTATTTTATTTAATTTATGTAAAATTTAATTTTCACTAATTAACACATAATTTTTGAATCAAGTAATTTAAGTTCTCAATACTATACTTTATTTTAACACATATGTTTGTCTTTGTAATAATTTTCTATTATCTATTCATCCATCATTTTTATTTGAAATAAGTAATTAAAAGAAATCAGAACTTCTGATGTTAACGGCACAATAATTACTGTTTTCTACAGTAATTTGACTGCTCATACAGTACGATAGTAATTTTTCGAATAATCAAGTGATTTCAATGGCCGGCCAAAAATATAACGTTTATTTAGAAAAAATGTATTAAAATCACATTTATAACACCTCTGTTCTTCTCATAATGTAGCCATCCCTGGAATTGCTAATTATGTTGCTAACTTTGCAAATGATAGTGTGGCTAACACTAACAACCGTACAGTTCTTAAGAACTTATTTTGTGCTTTTAAAAAGATCTATGTAAGATCATTTAGATGAATAATATCTTAAATTCTTAATTTTTTGTAATGTATTAAGTTTCCAAACATATGTTGTTACGTTTGTATATTATATTTATAACAGCTGAAGACAGAAATATATTTTTGTGGCGGTCGTGGCCGAGTGCGTTAAAGTGCCTGAACCACTCGGTGAAAATTTTTAAGTCGCGAGGTCCGAGGTTCGAATTCGCTACTAGACACAGAAAATATTTTCAATTGAAATACATTTTTCTGATCTGTCGTCACTTCTCTGCAGACAATGGCAAACCTCAGAGAGTAAATAAAGCCATGTAAAGCTTATTGAGAACATGTAGATTTGGCATAAAACTAGGAGGTCCAGTTCTCGATCAATTGTGTACAATTAAAATTGGGCCAAAGAATTGGACTGAAATGGCTAGTTTATTATTATATTATATTATTTTTTTAAATAGTAGATTTACAATTTAATAGTCGCGTAACCCGAAACTATTTCTTGAGCATTCATATGCATTTTTTTATTTTGTTTAATTTAGTTGTTAAGTGATCAATAAACTGGATACACACAAAATCGTTTGAGTTTTCGCGTTCTTATTCTTAGCAGCAGAAGAATTTATTTTAACCGATCCCAACGACCCAAGAAATTTGTTATACTCCCGTTCTAAGAACTAATATGTTAACTCATAAAGTTAAATTGCAGTGGATTTATGAAATGGAAAATTACTGTTGGACTTTGTCATTTTGAAATTTCTTAACAGAAAAAAGGTTCCGAACATCAGTTATATAAATGTAATTAAACAACTGTATGAAAATTAACATTTTAATTGATTTTATATTTGTTTCAGTTATACAGTAATTCCACAGTAATTTTTGTTCCAATTCACAGTAATTTTGCATCAAAAACAGTAATTTTTCGTGTCTAACACAGTAATTTCAACAAATTATGTTAACATCACTGATTCAGAAGACTACATTAATCCTATTAAATTTATACTTGTCTTTACCTAGTCATTTCCATTGTCTTCATTTATTTTTTTCTTAGCCCGTATCTTTTTTTATATACTTTTTCTAACTTTTATTAATTTCACTTTTCTTAGCTATTATTATTATTTTTAGATTTACTAGGTTTGCCTTTACCTCAATTTCACTTTGACCTTATCAACCTTTGTGAATTCCATAAATTAACTTGAAATATAAACTGTGTGCAATAGCAAGTCAACTTGCTTAACTCTTTTTTCAAAATAAAACGCAATTTTCTTTCAGTGAAAGCTTGTGGGGCAAAGCTGTTTAACACTGTTTTAAATGCTTGCTATGTGTTTCAAAAAGCATGCTTCAAAAGTATCAATGCATGCATGCTTTCTATGTGTTCCGGCCTTTACGGGTTGGCAGGCATTTCAATCGGTGTTTCGACCCAATGTAAATACATTTGAATGCATTTTAAAATTAAGTAATCTTTTACAATAGGTTGCAGATTAATAAAATGTATTTTTAAGAGTTTTAGCTTGACGACGTACAGTGGCGCCCGTAGAAAAAACGAGGTTGCAAAAATAAAAATTTTCATGTGCGCCGACGAAGTTTTGAATAAACCCATGTTATAGGAAACTTTTCAACGATTTCAAATATACTACTCTTAATAATATCACATTTTTAGTTTAGAGGATATAACCGTTCAAAGTTGACCGACTTTCGTTTTTCAAAAAAACACACAATTTTTAGTCAATTTGTTGCGATTTCAGGTGTAATATCACGAAAAATAAGTAACGAATCGCCTTATATTTTGTTTTTATTGATTGATTATTTATTCAATGTTTAATGATAAAAAAAAATTAACTGTTTGCTTTGTGTTTCTCCTGGTAAATCACTATTTAAAAACTATCCGTTTTTTCACTATTTTTCAACTTTGACGGAAAATAAAAAAATCTATATTTTTCTATATTTGCCATATTTGCAAAACATGTTCTTTGATTATTTCTTTACATAATTCAAAAGGTTTTATCTGCCCGTACGTGCCCGTTTGGCTTCTAGAGGTAAAAAAGGTTAAAAAGACATGGTTGCAGAAATTGTATGGCGTGCATCCCTGACATGTTTTGAATGACAGTAGTTTGATCTAATTGTTTGAAAATTGCATTTTAAGTCGGTTGTCTACCTGTGAGCCTCAGCCAGAGTCTACTCCCAATTTTCTGTTACAGACACAGGATGCACAAAAAACTACTCATTGGAATTCGGAGGTACGCACCTCACTTAAAAATTACTTTGGAGCACAAATGGTCAAGAACAATATTGACTTATGGTCCCTCCAGGTAGGCACAAATCTTATTTTGACACGAGCATAATATCAAAATTGCATAATTCAGCCTAAATCCATATGTATGCAGGGAACAGGTAAATTTTTAGGTATGGTAGCATAAGCCTATATATTGCAAAATAAGCATAATGCCTGCATAAGTCTATGACTGAAAGTTGGTGCAACAAGTACTGAAACCATGGCGTTAAACAATTTAAAATTATTTGAACTGTTTAGAAGGTCAACCACACCAAAGTTTTTCACGGAAGCTGCTTTAGAAGAACTTGATAGCTTATACGGAAATATTGAGAGAAGCGAAATTATAAAAAATAATTTCTATCTGATATATGCAAATATTAAGGCAAAATGGGTGAAATCTAATCGAACCATTCAGAACTTCAACTCCAAATACGAGGACTGGCTTAATGAAGACACCATCCTGGATATATTGGCAGTAGATAAACCCACCACATCAACCAGAGGAGCAAAAGGAAGGCCAAAAAAAAGTATTGAGGAGTGTTCAATTTTCACAAGAAAGAGGAAACTTGCCGATGCCACCAATGACTTGACCACGAAGCATTTATCGGACGCGCTGTCTATTAAATATACAAAGGATAGTGAAAGAACTAGGTCGCAGATTACAAAATCTGTTGCTGATGCAAGCCCACTGCGACTTTAAAGGATTAACCCTGCAGTAGTCGCGTACCTAAATATGACGACAGTGGTCGCACGGATTACATATGCAATCCGTTTTTTAAAATTTAAAATAAGAGATGGCAATTTGAAAATGCTTAGTTATTTGTTTTAATTTTTATTATTACTTTATTTTATATTATATTTATTTGAAAAAACAACATAAACATAATTCTTATAGTACGTAAAATCAATGAATATCGATTGCAGACAATTGTGAAATTCATAATTTTGCATGACTGGATTACATATGTAATCCGCGCGACTACTGCAGGGTTAAGGAAAGCATTCCCACACCCACAAACGTACACATTAAAAAGTATGGTTCCGAAAAAACCTTGGCCTTGTTTATGGACTTACAACTTTCCAAAGAAAAATATGAGATACTACAGGCATCCTTGATGCGACACGGGGCTGACGTTTTACCAGGATACAAGCATATTACGCAAGCCAAAATAAATTCACGACCACTGCATACGGAGTTTACGGAAGTCTCTGTGAAAGCCAATCTGCAGGATCTCATGGGCCAAACAGCAAAACGGTTGTTGGAGAGTCTTCCTGAAAATGAGGTGAAAATTCTTCCTGAGAAACTGACATTGATCAGCAAATGTATCCACAGAAGAAGTTGACCCCGACCGTCCATAAAATATTGGCGCATGGCAAAGATTTAATTGAGTACCAGTCTTTGCCAATTGGAGAGCTTTCTGAAGAAGCACAGGAGTCTCTTAACAAATTTTATAAAAAATATAGATTGCAGAACACATTCAAAGCATCAAGGGTAAGGCAAAATGACGACCTCTTCAACATGTTGGCAGCATCTTCCGATCCACTTATTTCTTCCCTGCGGCACGTGAAGTCACGAATAGAGTTAGAAAATAATTATAGTTTAGAATTGAGTAGTCTTTTAGATATACCTTCTCTTACGAATTGTGATGAATATTTTACAGAAAATTGAAAAAATAAATTTAAAAAAGAAGTAATTTTTTTTTAATTTGTTGGTTAATAATTTAAAACATAAAACCCTAAAGAAAAAAATAAAAACAATCTAAAAATGTAAAATAAATTTTTTTAGTTACCATAAAATTGATTTTTCTACAAATTTTAACTTTGATAACCCATAAGTAGGCCCCTACAAAGCGTAGCACCCTTTCCAAACGCTCATTTCATAGGCTGAACACTTATCTATCATATGCTGTTTAAACTGTTCAAGTATGTTATTCGGTTGAAAAGATATGATTTTTTGCAACGAAAAAACTCAAATGGCGCCACTATGCGACGATAGCAACTTGTCGCAATTCGTCAAATTTTTGAAGTGAAACTTATTAAGCGGCACTTCGGAATTTTGACGAGAATTGAGGAGTGAAATTTCAAGGTCGCACTTCACTTAATTTCGTTAACAGCTAGAGAAGAAAGATATGTTTTATACTAGAGAGAATAAGAGAGGTATACATTGTATAAAAAAAGATAGAAGAACGGTGTCAGGTGTCACGTAAAGCAACAGAAAAATCAAAATCTATAGGTCTCAACGTAGCGCTCCGTTCCGTCGTATTATAACCACACATATAAGAAACTCATGTAATAGATTGCCCAAGTGACATTTCCCAACGTTCCGTTCCGTCTATTATAACCAGCGCTTAAAGCTACGCAACGTAATGTAGCGTGTAGTTCTATCTTATGAGCAATACGTGTAAGAACCACACATAAGAAACTCATGTAATAGATTTCCTTAGTGACATTTCCCAACGTTCCGTTTCGTCTATAATAACCAGTGCTTAAAGCTACGCAACGTAATGTAGCGTGTAGTTGTTAGTGTAAGTTGTTAGTGAAATTGAAACGTAACGCAGTGCAGCGTTGGGTTCTATTCCAGATAGAACTATACGCCACGTTACGTTGCGTAGTTTTATGATTGCATAATCGAGCCTTTACACTTAAACCGTTCTTATTCTAGAAGAGAAAGAATGTATAAAGAGAAGTTTCACTTCTTTACTGCATACACCTCATACTGTATCCTTTTTTCTACACAAATTATTCAATTTGACGTCATTGCCTTTTTAAGGCAAAAATAAAATTTTTTAATTTTTTAAGCTTATTTATGATACGTTTCAGTTAATTCAGTAAACACACACATAGCCACACTAACAACTATTGAAAAAAATTTAAGAGCTGTTTTTAAGAGTTTGAAAAATAAGTTTAAACATAAAAACATGACGGCAAACTTTGAATAATATCGAATTAAATAACTCCCGCAGTTAACTATCTAGCAACTACCAGCTTTTGACCAAAATTAACAGTCTTATAATTGTAATTATTATAAACACTACGATCATTAACAGAGGCACGCACATAATGAACAATGCGTAAATTGCATCTCAAAGCATCCTGACGGATATTAAATTCAGCGCCACATGACGGCCTGTATGTAGACACAATGGGTCCTATTATTCTTCTCATACTATCACAATCACAATCAATGCCTACCAATATTTACGCACAATATGTATGTGCGTGCACTGTTATTTCAATGCATGCTAATAACTGTTAATTATTAAGACAATTTTATTGGTATTTGTATTGAGATTGTGATTAAGCACAGAGAGAGAGAGAGACCGGGCTCAGTGCATAAAGTAATGTAAGCCTTATGCAAGCACAATAGTCACACACACACAAAAACTCACACTTATGTAATAATTTCTTGCAGCAATAATATTGAATTTAATGGAATTATGCAGGTTTGTTTGTTGTGAAGCTTTTTTGTTTCCAATGGAGGGTTGACATATTTGTATGCAAGGAAATCATTTTAATTTCAAAATCGAAAATGAAAAGTTTATTGCACCCGACAACTTGAAAATAATTTAAGCAAGAATTGCTTTTGCTGCGAAAAAAGTACTCGGCATTTAATTTGTCTGCCATTGCTGCCAGACATAAAGAAATATAAGCAGACTGGCAGATTTGTCTGTATTTATGTAATTTATTGTACTATACAACACACAGTGAGTAGCAAAAAAATTGCATAATTTAAAAAACTAAGGGACAACGAAAAACTGAAAAGCCTTGCATTGGAAGACAAACAATACTATATCCTCGCGCATTGCATAAAAATTGAAAATCTTTTTAAATACATGCAAATGGCAACGCATGCAAACAATGTGCGTGTTCGTTTGTGAGTGTGTATGTGTGTCAACATAAATAATACATGCATTTATAACTGCAGACATTTACTTGTGTTTGTATGCCTGCTCGCTTAATGTGGCACCACACAGACACGAAAAAGCACACAAACATTTACACACTCGCAATGAAACAAACATTCACTGATCCCATATATCACCATAATGAGTTACATTTAAATGCTGCCAGCTAAGATATGCTACAATGGCGTTACGTTGTACTCGAACGCGATAGCAGCGTGACTACGTAAGCGCTTGTCATAAATCAGCAAAGCCTACGTTCTAGGATATCGAAATAATGTATTTAAAAAATTAATAAAAACATAAATCGATGAAGGTACAAAGAAGTCAAAGGAAGTACGGATGAATATAAAATTCATGAAAACACTTATAAACGAACTAAAATGGCCGCTTCGGTAGTCGATTTGCGCTTGACTACCAACACAGAGGTCCTGGGGTCGAATGCCGGCCATGGTCCTACGCTTTAACCTTTTTGCATTTCTTTTCTTATTTCTAATAAAATAATTTTGAAATATTTATGACTTAAAAGTTTTATTCGGTTGAAGAGTGTACGGATGTGATTGACTTATGAATGAAATGAACGATATGATATTTGTAGATACAGTGGAAGCACTGTACTCAATTAACCAGCACTCAATTAACCGGCACCTCAATTATCCGGCGCACAAAATCGGTTAACCAGAAGTTTTATTATTTACATGTACGGGGTTTAAAATGCAAAAACAGCGCATTACCCTGATGCTATGTGCGATGAGTGCCAACTACCATAAGTTTTGATCGGAATGGTAAAAAAACGTTGCTTCAAAACTTATAATATGAATGCTTTGTCAGTGAACTATTTCGCAGAAATAAGTACATGGATGACCCAAGGTGAGTTACATTTAGTGTGTATTTTGGGCCAAGTCCACTAAGAGTTTTTCATCATTTCACAAGGTATTTTCACTCAATGGTTTCTGAAAATCTTCGTTCCGTTCGTGCAACGATTTCTACGATCGAAAAATTTACCACTAAAGACCGTACTTGTTTTGGATAATGCACCTAGCCACCCAGAAGAAGATATTTTGACCAACCCTGATGATTACACAAAATGCATTTTTCTTAAAGCAAATTCAACGTCATTTATTCAACCAATGGACGTATCCGTAATTAAATCACTTAAGGTATAATATTCGTGTAAAAACCGAAAACAGGAGCTGTTTTCAAAAAATTTTTTAGATTTAAGAAGTTAGTATTTTTTTTTTAAATTTATACAGGTTATTGTACATAAAAAATACTTTATAAAAATATTGTTTTTTTTGGCGTAGAATACGTCATTCTCGGAGGTAAGTAGGGTGGTTGATAGTGATCAGTTGTCGGTATTTATATAACTTTTTGAGCCTTTGGTGGGCCTAAAGTACTGGTCGTACAATGTTGATGTTAGCACTTGTTGGTCCGCTTGATCCTCACTGGGAGAAAAATTCATGTTTGAACTCTCTAACTTATATAAATTTTACACAATTACATGAAATATAAAGACAACATTTGATGTTTTTGTTTGCTTAAGTTTTCTACCTATTTATCGACGGTTTCCGGTTTTTTCGACGGTGAAGGCAGCGTCATCTAGCGTGAAGACATAAATCTTATAATTAAAAAAACAGAAGCATATTTTTGGGGCATGTTGTTTTTAACAGAATCGCGTAGCCAAGCAATTCTGAGTAATTTTGAGGGGCATGCTTTTTTAACAGAATCTGTTATTGAAATGTCAAAATTCCGCAGCCAATTAAATATGTGGGCATATTATCGACAGTAAAATTTTGACATTTCGACTCTCCACATGGGTTGTTAATCTTGGTAGCATTGAACATATTTTGTTTGCTTGTTTAAGTTTGCTACCTATTTATCGACAGTTTCCGGTTTTATCGACAAAACCATAAAATTTGTATGGGAGCCACCCTAAGGAATGGTCGGAGGGAATAGGTGTGAAAGGCAAAAATGTTCCTTTTGCAAAAATAATAGGGGTCGGTCATACATATTAACCCTTTCCGGCACAAACACAATTAAATTTGTATGGGAGCCCCCCTAAGGAGTGGACGGATGGAATAGGTGTCTAAGGCAAAAATGTTCCTTTTGCAAAAGTAATGGGGGTCAGTTATACATATGAACCCTCTCTAGCACTCTTTTAAGGGTCATATGCTCAGTTACGTCTTGTGTTACGACATAGTCGAAACTACTGTATCTTCTTTTTTAAAATACAGTTCTGCCTTTTATATAGAGGACGCTGATAATGGCATTGAAACAAATACATCCAAAACGGTACGATGGATATGGCCTTTCCCATGAGTCGGAAACAAAAAAATCAAATGAAATTTTAAAGCATAGACCTTATATTATGGTAGATATCGATGGTTTTTCCCCTACTGTCCTATTACATTGTGCTCTATCTTTTCCCTTGTGCTATATTTTTAATATGTCTTTGGCATCCGGTATCTTCTTGGACAGTTGGAAAATTTCCTATATTACTCCAGTTTTTAAATCTGGATCAAAACATGATATCTCTAACTATCGACCTATTTCAAAGCTGTCTACTATCTCTAAGATTTTGGAGAGAATCATTAAAAATAAGATATTTTTTCTTGTTAAAAGTCATATTTGTCCTGAACAGCATGGTTTTATAACAGGTCGCTCTACAGTCACTAATTAAACTACATTTGCTAGATATTGCATATCTTCGTTTGAGCTTGGTTGTCAAGGGGATTCCATTTACACTGACTTTTCTAAAGCGTTCCACAAGGTTTGTCACAATATTTTAATTGCTAAGCTTTTTAAAATGGGATTTCACTCAACTTTTTTAGATTGGATTAAATCTTACCTAAGTGGAAGATCTTGTTATGTGTCAATTAATAATATAAATTCCTATAGTTTTATCCTCTGGTGTACCGCAAGGCAGTATCTTGGGCCCGCTATTATTTATATTATTTATAAATGATGTTAATAAAATATTCTGCAATTCGAAATTTTTGCTTTACGCTGACGACCTTAAGTTATTTAAAAGGGTACGATGCATCTCTGATGCCATTGATTTACAATCTGATCTTTATAATTTGCTTAATTGGAGTCTAATAAACTCTCTGCCGCTTAACATTTCAAAATGTTTCCATATAACGTTTTCTAAAAGCAATAGTTCCCTAAATAATTCTTACTTACTTTCTGATATACCACTTAAGTGTGTTGAATCTATTAAAGATCTTGGAGTAATTTTTGACTTAAAATTCACTTTTATTGAACATATTAACTTTATAGTTCCAAAAGCATACTCTCTTCTAGCTTTCATACGCAGAAATAGTACGGAGTTTTCTGACCCTCATACTGTTAAGTCTCTTTATAATGCCTTTGTTCGTTCGAGACTGGAATATGCATCTTTCATTTGTGAAAGGATATGCATATGAATCCACATTATGTTGTTCATACAGTACGGTTGGAACAGATTCAAAAAAGATTTACTAATTTTGCTCTTTGTTCTTTGTATAGGGATGTTATGCCTTATTACAATGTTAGATGCTTGCTCTTAGGGATAAAATCTTTAGAGACACGAAGGAAAGTTCAATCTCTTACTATAATTTATGATATTATTTCAGGAAATATCGACAGTCCTCATCTTTTATCATTAATTAATTTCAGTATACCGTCAAGACAGTTGCGGCGCTTTAAAATATTCTTTATTAATTTTCATAGATCTAATTATGCAAGTAATGAACCAATGCAAAGAGCTCTGTCTTTATATAATGATTTATCGATGCGAGTTTTGTTTGATTTTTCAATGTCTAAAAGCTGTTTCAAAACATTATTGAATAATTTAGTTTAATCTTAGAAATATTTGTTATATACTTTATAAATTTTTGTTAATCTTAGTCTGTAAGGAGTTACTCCAAAGACTTAAATAAAGAAATAAAAAAATATATTAACCTTCGCCGTACCAAAGATTTTTATACAAGTCGTTTACAATACCCACCCGGGTGACCCAGGTAATTTTAGTATAGGCATATGTCAAAAATTAATTCTAATTTTCACCTTGATATACTAAAGCTTGAGAAATATTAAAATTTAGCGTTAAAATATTTACGTAGCCCAGTAGCTCAGCAGGGATTTGATAAGGGGGATGAATCCCACTTGCACATAAGGGTAATGGAGGAAGTATTAAAAAAATTACCATGAGCTACGTAGAGATTTAAGGTTAAAATTTGGTAAAAAATTATCACGTGAATAGTATCAACATATCTCCCTTATTCTTAAATCATGTCTACACCACTGACAGTGTTACCGAATAATAATATTTGCGTTTGTCATACTACAAAATTAAGCATTTATGAGTCCATTTATGGATCATAAAATAATAAGCATTTGTGGGTCCCAATCCTATAACAAAAAATTTGCCCAGAGTTGATACGTTCAACTGCCTTTTTAGTCATAGTATAAGAGACATAATTTGCAGATATTCAAACAAAAAAGCTTTAGCTGTGCTTGCACAATGGAATACTAAAAACCTTGACAAACCGCCGCGTACGTGGAAAACAATTACTGACAACAAACTGTCAGCTTTTATGGGAATTTTAGTCATAAATCCAACAAAGAGCCAATAACAGTGCTTTGGAAAAAAATGCATATCCATTGTACCGGGCAACTATGGCACGAAACAGATTTTTGAAAATTCTGCAATTCATACCCTTTGACCGGCATGCTACCAGTGCTGTTCGGCAAGAAGAAGATAAGGCTCCACTCATTGGAGATGTTTTTGAAATGGTTAATTCAAATTTGAGTGGTAACTATCGGCCTCACTAATCCATTACAGTGGATGAGCAGTTATATGGCTATAGAGGTCGTACTAGATTCACCCAGTACATGCCATCCAAACCTTCCAAGTACGGCATTAAAATGGTTGGTCTGCGATTCTGCGACATATTATCCACTACGTGGGCAAATCACGAGCCTGAGAAGTGTCATCAAGCTTATTCGGCTTCTCTGAAAATATAACAATTTGCTCTTATGTTCCTGCCAAAAATAAGTCCGTGGTTTTGTTGTCTACAGTATACAAAAATAGTGGGGTATTTGAGCCAGAAAAGGAACCTGAAATAATTTTGTATTACAACAAAACCAAGGGCGGTGTAGACACCATGGACAAAATGCTATCCCAATATACCACCAAAAGAGCAACACTGCGCTGGCCTCTGGCGATGTTCTTTAACATTTTGGACACGGCAGGCCTTGCCGCTTTCATATATATATTATAAAAGCGGCAAGGAAAACAACTCGGATGGGTCTATGAAGCGATCCGAACGAAGATATTTTCTTTAATGTCTTGGCGAGAATCTCTGAAATTCCCTTATTTTGGAGAGGTCGAAGAACAATTATATTATTGGAAGGTTTCCAATCAGAACGGTTTTTGAATGTATTTTAGGTATTTACTTTTAAAAGATTCTTTAGGGGGCACAACTAATTGCATGTTTTTTACAGGAAAGCCTGCAACTGGCCGCGTAAAGAACAAAGGCAAGTGCCATATTTGCCATACAGCCAAAAAGAAAAGAAACACACGCCAAACTTGTGTCAGTTGCAAAAAAACCCATTTGTGCAGAGCATAGCGTCGCCCAAACAAATTGAGAAAATTGCCATCTCGGTCAATCCACATCAACTAATTACTTAAGAAATTGAAAAAAAGATACATATATAAATGTACATAAATAATACAAATATGGACTAAAATAAAGTCTTACACATTAAAACTTACCTTTTCTATCCGTTTTCAAAGCAAAGCATTCTAACTAAAATATTTTAATGGGGTCACCCAGGTGGGTATTGGTAAACCACGTAGATAAAAAGACAATTTAAAAAAAAAGACATGAATAAATTTTCTGTGGATGCTTTTAGGCTGAAAATTAAATATTTGAAATGCATTGCTTTGTGTCTGTGATATACTAAAAAACGAAGCAGGATAAGTGCAATATTACTTAATAGCATTTTGTTTGCCCATCTAAAAGCATTAATGTAGCTTAATGCTAGAACGTCCGACTCCTAATCGATGCTTACGACAGTCCAAGGTTCAATGCGTATTTAAGGTAGGCAGTGGAAATTTTCATAAATATATTTGCTTTTGACATTATTATAAGCTTCACGAATAAGAGACCTTGAAATTTTATTCGCCAACAAAGAAGTTTCACTTCAAAATTATATTTTTTTTTAAATTAAGGATTTTTACGAACTTTAATATTCCCTTTAAATCGGAAGAATTTCGATATTAAAACCTTACTTCCAGGTTCCAAAAATAATAGATCTACGTTTAATCTGATTTCATTTTTAAAATCAGTGGGCATAAGTCCATTATCATGCAAAATTTCAGAAGAATCAAACGACTCCTTGTATTTATTCCTCACTTTTGTATGGACTCAAAGTACTGTGCGGCGACCAAAATCGATTGTTGTGCCACAAAACATTGACTGCTTGATAGTCATGTGACATACCGTGAAAATTGAGGCTTTCCTGGTTATAACTTCCACCAGCATACAAACCATTTTACATGAATACATAGTTGTGATAAAGATTTCACGGACGTTCACGGAATCCACATAATTTGACAAAAGAACGCTTAAGAAATACAATCATGGTGCTTATAAAGACGTATATAATATCGTAACTGGTGACAAATCCTGGATCTATGCGTATGATCCTGAAAGTAAACAGCAGTTGACTGTGTGGATCTTTAATCCAAGAAAAATTGTTCGAGCTCGAAGTACTGCGAAGCAAATGGTCGTCTATTTCTTCCAAAAAACTCGTCATGTGGCCACAGCATCATCTGAGATACATAGAACGGTCAATTAGGAATGGTATACAACCATTTGTTTAACAGAAATGTTCCGTGAAATAAGGAAAACAAACGCCGAAGAAATATTTTTCACCAAGACATTACGAGCTCCCACACATCAGCTCAAACAAAGGCATTCTTGAGTACTCAAAACATCTATTTAATGGGTCATCCACCATATAGACCTGATTTGGTGCCCAATGCCTTCTTTTTGTTCCTGCACATCAAGAAAAAACTGCGTCGACAACGATTTTCGACGCCAGAAGAAGCCGTTAATGCATTCAAAAACTACATTTTGGAGGTGTTTCAAGCGGAATGTGATAAATGCAGGTGCGCCGGAAACGGGGGGAGGGGCAGGGGGGCAGTCGCCCCCTCGGTAAAAGACTCCCACAATAATTTTTCTAATACAAATGCTTTTATCCAACAGATAAAATTTTTTTAATTTTAAGTTTAATTTAATTTTAACTACAATACAATTTTTAATTTCTCTTCACATCGAATTTTTGTAATCAGCTGTGAAGCTTTAAAATCACAATTTTAAAAAAATCTCATTTGATATAAGAATTGTTAAGGGGACATATAGGTTACAGATTTTTAAAAAAAAATTTTTTGCGGGATTTTTTTTCATAGAAGGAAAAAAGATATCGTTTTCAAATTTTGCACATACAGCCATGGACACATAATTAGCACAAATGTCAACTTATTTTTTAAACGTTTCGTTTGAACCTAATAATGCATTCATTAACTGTAGTTATAATTGTTTGAGACTCCAGTGTGACGTTGTTTAAAACTCCGAGAGAGATGTACCGTTACTTACTTTTATTTGCTCAGGCCATCTCTTTCTGTATAGGCTTGTGCGATCTGCTGTGGTCATATAAATAGCACACATGTTAGTTGGTGAATAAAAGTTAACAAGATCGGGTGTTTGTAAAAATTTTAGAGTTGTATTCAGTTGATTTGGCCGGTTCTAAATAAAATGGGTCGTGGCAAACATTGCACTCCGGAAAAAAGGTCTATAATTCACGAACTAAGTCGAAAAGGCAAAAAACCATCTAAAATCGCGGATATTCTCAAAACTTCGTGAAAAATGGTCTATAATGCACTCAAGCTGGTTAAATTAAATGGTTAAAATAATTTCGAGAATAAGCCGCGCAATCTTAGACCGCGTGAAACCACCGCTTCTACTGATAGACTTATAGTTCGCAAAAGTAAGGCTAATCCTTTTAAGTCAGCAAAGCAAATTATGAGGGAAATAAATGAAGAAAATAACCTTAATGTTTCAAGAAAACTATATAGGAGACTACATGAAGCTAATCTTTATGGACGCATTAGCCGAAGAAAGCCGCTCTTAACAAAAAAAAAAAAAATATAAAGTATTGTTTAGCGTTTGCAAGGGCCCATGTGAATAAAGAAGACCAATTTTGGAAGAACCTGCTCTGGACTGACGAAACTTAATTTAATAGGGTTGGACCAGATGAAAAAACTTTTGTTCGGCGCCCCAAACGCCAAGAGTTGAATCCTAAGTATAACACAAAATCATTTAAGCATAGAGGAGGGAATTTAATGGCTTGGGGAGCTTTTTCCTGGCACAAAATAATGCCATAATGGACAAAATATGTATTTAGATATTCTTAATAACCAGATGGAATCATTTGCATTTGAGAACATGCCTATTAGGTTGACTTTTATGCACGATAATTATCCATAACACACGGCAAAGGTTGTGATTGATTGGCTAAAAAAGGAAAAAATAAATATTTTGAATTGGCCGGCTCAAAGCCCAGACCTCAATCCCATAGAAAATTTATGGAATGATGTAAAGGTCAGCATAAGTAACAAAAATTTTCGAAATTTAGTTATGGAGTTATGGAGTGGAATTGAGAAGGCTTGGTACTCTATTCCGAAGGATAAGGTCAGGAAGCTTGTGGAGAGTATGGGACGAATATGTCGGGCTGTTTTGGACGATTCGGGATACAGTACCAAGCACTATTAAGCATATTCGTAAGCTCATTGTAAAATAAAAATAAATTACTATGTCTTTTTTTCAGAATCCAAATTGTGCTATTTTTATATCCACCTCAGATAAGGAGCAATTTCAGATTTTTGATTAATTTTCTAATTTTTAATTCGTAATTACAAAGTCACTACTGATTTTAAGTTTTTAATGTTTAAACTCAAATACAATGAAAAAAATTCTTGTTTTCCTCTATGTTTTTTATTTAAATTCATGTGAAACACTCTACTTTATTTATTAGTATTTTTATTAGTAACACTCTACTAGTATTTGTGTGCTATTTATATGTCCATGGCTGTATATTTACTAACATTTAATGAATACAAAAAATTTTTTTCAAAATTTCTAAAGCGGTTTTTGACGTTGTTTGATTTTTTTTTAAAAAAATGTCAAAAAATTGACGGTGTGCAGGATATCACCAGTCTGGAACATCTGAGGAAAAATTTCATTCTATGAAAAAAAATTCCCGAAAAAATTTTTTTTTTAAATTTTTAACTTATATGTCCCCTTAAACGAAGTTGTTAAATTTATTGCTTTGATAATGACGGTACCAGCATATGCAGCTAGTTCTGAACGTTCTTTTAGTGCCTATCGCCGCCTTAAAACATATCTTCGATCAACTATGACGCAGGAACGCCTCACGCATGCGGCACTTCTTCATATCCACAAGGAAAAAACGGAATAATTAAACTTATCAGACATTATGCGAGAATTTATTTCTCTAAAGGATAGGAAGAAATATTTCGGAAATAAAGTTTATTGCTTTCACCAATTTTGTTCTCGTTTTGAAAAAATTTGTTTTCACTTGCTTGTAACCCGTGGAGTCCATACTAGTGTAAATTCGCACCAGAAAAAATAAAGTGGTTGTTTAAAAAGTTATAAATTTAACTATAAACTAACAACTTTTTCTTTTCATATTGAATTTAAATGTTTTGTTTGTTTTAACATGCTTTTATCAACCTAATTTTTACATCAATCTTGTCGTAATATTTTATTGATATGTTTTTTTCGTCTTAATGACATTTTTAAGTAATAAAAAAAAGTTCTGCCCCCCAGTTGTACTGCCCACCCAGTTGAAATGAGCTTCCGGCGCCTATGGAAAAATGTTATGACAAATGGTTCGAATGTATGCAAAAATGTATGTAATAGTCATAAAGCAGAATATTTAAAAAAACATTAAAGCTATTTTTCATTTAAAAAAAATCTGTCTTTATATATAATCCCGAATATATTTAAAGTACGAACCCTCATATGTTTAGAAGACAATAACAAATGACTACTTATTACTTGAAATCTAAAAACCGTTACATAATAAATGCAAAGTGATGCCAACACTGCATGAAACTAGCGAACTTTCCTTTTTCAAACTTTTCATCGCTCAACACTTTCTATGAAGTCTAGTGAAATCGTGCTCCAGATATTTCAACGATTCTACATTTCTACCCTATGTCAGCCGCATTATACAAATTACAAATGCTCCTCAAAGTATGCTTAATTATGCAACGTTTAATTACAACATTATCCTTGAAAGTGCAAAATTGATGTCAAAACAGAAACTTAAGCAATTTTAAATATTATTACAACCACCTCTTACCGCCAAACCCCAAAAGGTAAGAGAAAAAAGAAATGTTTTCTATAAAAATCGCTTGGGTAACATTTGCGCATCATATCATCGAGTAATACACACACAATGCCACACAAACGCTTGGATATAGATTGCAGCAAGACGACATAGCAACATGCTACATTGGTACGCCAAAGCGTGCCAGGGCTGCTTAGTGAGCGTAACTGACTAGCATCTGTCGCTTATAGAGTCAAGCGGAGTGTTTTGGTAGAAGGCGCTATTGAGGCAAACAGGCTGTGAAACGCATGGGATATGCAAGGATAAGTTAATAATTGAGCGCTGGTTGAGAAGCGACAAGGACATGCATACGAAAGCGTTGAAACGGGAATAATTCAAAGCAATATGACAACGTTTAGTGCGAGTTGCTAAGTGAGTAAGTGGATGATAGCGATGAAAAGTAAGCGACTTTGAAATAGTTAATGATGTCACAAAAGCAAGAGTCGTCATTTATAGGTCAAAAATAAATACTTAATGAGATTTTATGTATTCCGCGCGTAAGGTGGATGCAAAGAGAAAACCCAGAAAACAAAAAATGGCTAATAAATGTGGGATTTATTAAAGAATGAATAGAATTTTTAGTAAAAAAAAAAACAAAAAAAAGTTTTGTTTTAAAAAATATACCCAACGGGCCGAAATCGGAGTGCTTCCCACAAGAGCTCTCAAAGAGCACTCTTTTCTGAGCTCTTTTTGTGTGAAGCCAAGAAAAGAAGAAGTCGAAGTCCAAGTGATCCCGCTACACTACGCTTTGGAGAGCTTTAGGAGCTATTGAGTGCTATACTTTCACTGCAGTTCGGACCACAAACGAGGCACAGTATTAAGTGCTATACTTTCACTGTACTCTGAAGCACCAATGGAGCAGTAGTGCTTCTTCCCAATGACATGTTAAAATTACAATGTAGATGGGAATATAGACGGAGCGCTTCGTATTGCAAAAGGAGCGCTCGTAACGCCCTTAAAGAGCGCTCCAAAGCCCACTGGGTATTTTCATAGGCTTTTCCATAAGCTTTTCTTCTTCGAAAATTTTCTCAAGCTTAGCTTGCTTCTTGTTTTCTAAATTTATTCTTGCTTTTCTTCATTGCTTCCTTCCTTTAGCTTTACACAATTGTTTTTTTTTCTCATTTTTGTTAGTCAAGCATCTTTGCATCCAGGCAACGGTCACAAATTTTCTCTTGGCAAACTTTTGCAAATTTTCACTTCTTTATCTTCAAAAAGCTATTAAAAATAATTGACAAGTTATGGAATTTAAGTAGAATTAAGCCACACAAACACACACACACTTGCATCTTTTCTAGCTTCACATCTAGCCAAACATCACTTTCCGCCCACCAAACTCGCCTAGTTCTATAACCTAGAGAGTTAAAAATATGAACAAAAAAAAGGAGAAAAAACCTCGAATACATAAAAAAGCTATTAACATCGAGTAGTTGTTGTAATCCAGTTAGCTACAACAAACACACATCATTAGAGCATGCAACACTGGTCAAGGGTTTTCTGGTTATTTTATTTTATTTTATTTTATTGTTTTTTCTGTTTGTGGTTTTTGTGGCTTGCTTTAATTTGCTTGCGCCTCGCGTATTCGCGCCATTTTTATTTATTCACGTTTTTTATTTTCATTTTTTTGTTTTTGTTGTTTTTTTTGTTTTGTATAAACTTCGAATGACTGCAATGCGGCGAAATTTTTACCAAAGCCCATTGTTGATGTCTAAAAGTGTGTGTATATGTATGTGTGTGTGTGGGCTCAAAACGTATTCAAAATGGCGGTTGATTTGCAGCATCCGTTTCTGCAGCGTGTATAAGCTAATTTTTATATTTGCAGCTGAGTGTTGTCGATGGATGTATGTCGGAATGTTCGAGCATAGAAGCCATCACACTGGGGAATAGAAAATTTTAGAATGTTATTTTTATCCTACACTCCCTTCCTTATACACAAAAGAGTAAAACAACTGTATTTTTATGTTCGGCTATGATAGTTTTGATCAGTCGATCTCTGAAGTTTGTAGTCGTTAAATTGATTGAACTTTAAATAAATATAACGTTAGCTGTATAGCTTTTAAACATGCAATAACAATAGAGTTTAGCTACTGCAGCTTTTTCGCACATTCTCAGCATTCACCCATTCAAAGCCACAACCCAAAAATCTTTGAGATTTTCAACGATATTTGTAATAGTGGTTCAAAATGAGTTTATGTGGGAAAAATTTACCCACCAACACAGTGGTTGGGCTCGAGGACAACACAAGACGTCACGACTAACCATGCAGACACATAACCATGCAATTACACAACAGTTTTTAATCTACTCTTGAGTTGACCTTTTGACAAGTTTACATCAAAAAAGTTGCAGTTGTTAACTAAGTTACTCATGCGGTTTAATGGAGCAGTTAACATATAATTTGTTCTACTAAATGGTAAATAAATTAAATTGTTAGCGTTTCTACTGCTTCTCCGATTCGAGTTAAAATTTATAAGAGAAAGAAGTTCTGGAGAAACGAATACACCGGTAATGAGTTGGTGTAAATAGACAATATCTGCAGACTTCCTTCGCTCACTAAGTGATTGCATTTTTAATAGTTTTAAACGATCCTCATAAGGAGGAAGGTTTAAATTGTCAAATCCACTTAGGCCCCTTAGAGCAAACCTAACAAAACGTTTTTGGACCCTTTCTATACGATCAACATGCACATTGTAACTTGGGGACCAAACTTGACTTGCGTATTCTAAGTGAGGACGCACAATTGCATAATACAACGTTGTAGTTGTAATCATACTATTAAACTCTTTGGCCCAGCGTTTTATAAATCCAAGCATTGAAGATGATTTTTTACAAATGTAATCAATATGGATGTTAAACGATAGCTTAGAATCCATGTATACACCTAGATCTTTCACGACATCCACACGACTTAAGGCAGTATCTTTAATTTGATAATTGATAATTAAATTGTGTCTTAGGGCGCGTTTATAGTGCCGACTTATTGCCGAACCGAACCGAGCTGAAAACGCGTCATGCTGAAAGAAACTGGTAGTGCGTATAGTGCGCGCTTTCCGCGGCCGACTTATTGTAGCTGGTTTTTAACTATTTTGGGTTTGTTTCTTTATGTAACGTTTTTTTTTTTTGTTTATTTTTTCAATTTGAGCAGAAAAAAGGCGCGTGATTTCTTCTCTGCTTTTTTCTTTACTCAAACCAGTGGACAACAAGTGAATAGACAAAAAAGCGAAACAACGCTGCTGAAACGCACTTTCAGAAACTGAAAGCTGCTTTATGCCGCGTAAAGCCACACTTGTTCGACTTTTTTGCAATTGTTTTCTACTGTTTTTCGTTGTCTTGTTTTTTTTAGATAAAAAAGAAGTGCACACAAAGAACAAAAAGCCTTGTTGCTGCTCTTTTGTTTTTTGTGGCTTTTTTCACTAATTTTCTATTTTGTTTTCCGTATGCAACAGTTGATAGAAATTTATCTTTGTTGCTTCTTTATAATGCTGTTTATGTGTGTAATTTTTGTAGTCAAGAAAGTACAATATAACAGCGCAGCAACATGACTTACAAACTTTTCGCTGTTTTTTTTGTTTTTGATTTTTTTTATTTTTGCAATCGAAGCATCAAAACAGCCACGTGATTTCGTGATTGTTGTAATTCGCCGAATCGTTCACAGGCGCAGCTGCACCGCAACAACACAACGTGTGTTTGTTGTTGTTTATTCCTGTCGTTGTTGGTAAATTAGCGCATGCGACTGCGTACAACTCATGCTACGCTGAAGGTTTCTTGTTGGTAATTTTGCGTATGGTTTCGTCACCGACTGCTTTTTGTTTGTGTTTTTTATGCTACTAATTCCTGATTGCACTACGTATCCAACGATTTGTTGTTGTAAACATTTTTTCTTGTTCCTCTTTTTTTTTTGTTATTTAATGCATATAATAAGTACGCCATGTGTAAAATAAGACAAAACACATGCAAACCGTACGAGCGAGCGAGAAAGCAACAATCGGCACGCCGAATAACGCAGCACAAGCTGCTTTAAGCTGCTTATTCAGCTGGCACTATACGCAGTTTGAACTTATTTCATATGATTGTATGTGCAGCGTTTTTCAGCTTTTCTTCTCGGTTCGGTTCGGTTCGGCAATAAGTCGGCACTATAAACGCACCCTTACGCGAAAAGGTCATAGTTTGGCATTTATCTGGGTTAAGAAACATATTATTTTTAGAACACCAAACCTCAAAAGATTTCAGATCAGACTGGAGTAGGGCTAAACTGTCTTGTGAGCTTATTGTTCTGTATATTTTCATATCATCTGCATAAATAAGCAGATGAGAGTTTTTTATGATGTGTGCTACATCATTAATTGCTAAAATGAACAGAAGTGGGCCAAGGTGGCTACCTTGAGGAACACCGGATTCCGCAATAAACTCAGAAAACAACACACCTCGGAATCGTATTTGATAAGATCGCTCTGACAAATACGATTTAATCCAGCTAACAAAATATTGTGGAAATCCCATAGACGTGAGCTTAAATAAAATTAGATTGTGAGGAAGCTTATCAAATGCCTTACTAAAGTCAGTGTAGATGCAGTCGACCTGATTACCAGATTCAATCGAATTTAAGCAAAATGTTGTAAAATCAAGAAGATTAGACACAGTGGATCTGCCATTAACAAAACCATGCTGACGAGTCGTTAAAACTTCACCACAGTGAACCTTAACGCGATCGTAAACCATTCGCTCAAAAAGTTTGGGAATCGATGAAAGCTTAGCGATAGGCCTGTAATTTATAACTTCATTCCTGCAACCTTTTTTATAAATTGGACTAATAAATGAATTTTTCCAAAAAAGTGGAAAATAGCCTTCGTTAATAGATTTATTAAATAATAAAGATAGAGGTTGACACAAAACGGAACCGCATTGAGTTATCACTGCGGCAGGAACTCCATCAGGTCCAGCACCAAAATCCTCATCGAGGGAACATATTATCGGCCCACATTCTAGAGTTAAGTACAGTTGCAAAGTCTTCAGCTGCAACTGTAAGAATAAAAGAGGCGTGGGAAGGCTTATTACCTATTTTCTTACATGAGCAGAATGCATTTGAAGCAACTAAATGGTTTTGTTTAACAAACGTCACAATATTTTCAGATGATGTGTCGGGCTGTAGACGTGAAACAAAAATGTTTTTAGTCCTCGACACTGCCTTCAAAGTCAAATGACTATTAGGCGCAGTTGAAATTGCATTGGAGCTACTACACAATGGAGGAATAGTAGGAGGTGTAGAAGAAGTTATTGAAAAATTAATTTCTGGTTGCTGAGGTGTTAGAGGCGTTGCTGAGGGGTGCTTTGCCTTGGGAGACTTAGGGGACGCTTTACGGCGTTTATTATTATTCTTTTTGGTTTTCTTGTTTTTCCTCTGTGCTTTAGAATTAATTGGGTCTTCTCCTAATGAAACCGGCAAAGTTCCAGAAAAAGCAATCTCAGATGAGAGAGGCGCAATATTTTCCGGTGTAGAAGTTTCACTAGTGATACTGTCATTAGGTGCGGCACTAACTTCGCTAAAAAATGACAAAATTTTTCTAAAATCATTATTCAGCAAGTTAAGACTTTCTCCAAAAGTTTTAATTTTTAAAAATATCTCATCAGGAGAAAGGGCTCTGCACGAAGGACAGTACCAGCGAAGCCCAGAACGGACAGACAATAAACTGTCAGCACACGACCTTGAAATGCCAACACAAGAAGCATGGAACATTTGCTCACAAGGACCAGAACAACTGAACATCGGGTACAGTATATTTTGGCTCTTACACTGCTCGTTCAAAGAACAAGCAGCAATATTGTCAACAGAAAATTAATCCATTGAAAAAAAAATAAATGAAAATTTTAAATTCTGAGCAAATGTTTTTAAATTCAAAAAGTGCTTCTCAGTTTGACTCAGAATGTGCTTCTCAGTTTTACTCAAAAGAGTGCAGTGAACGAATACAGCTACATGTAACAACAACAATTGAAAAACGTTCACTACGCTTAAGAAAAACAACACTACACAAAGAGGAATTAAAAAATAAAAAAAACAAGACAGACAAGCAAGCACTATTTGTTGTTTTTTTTTTTCTTTTTTTTTTTTTTAACAAGTATTACAACAAGAACTAAATTAACACTTATTAAACAAATAAATTAAAACTTATTTAAAATATGAACAAATTCACTTAAAACAGTTATAATACTTAGCACTTTACTAGATTATATTGATAAATAATTTAAAGAAACAATTATTAAAAAACACTAAACACTTCACAGCAATAAGATAAACTACACCGACACCGGCAATAGGACGAGATCAACTGATCAACAAGCTTTTGCTTAACCCTTAATTCAAGTAAATGCTATTTAAAACAAAAATTAAAAACAGTAACATATAAGGCGTATTCACAATGACTTGTATAGTTGGGCATGGGTAGATTGAGTACTTTTGATAATTGGGAACACCCTATTGCATTGCAATTGAGTACTTTTGACAAACATTTGTTTGCAAAGGTATTCGATGTCAAAACATCGTCATGTATGGGTGGAGCCGCACCTCCTTGACCACTGCCTGTCCAAGGTTTTTAGTTAAAATATAAGGTTTTTCAATAAGGACTTGACAAACTTGAATTAAATTTCTGAACGCACACTTTCACTAATCATCGAACTGTCACTGTCAATTTATTTAGTAAACTCAACATTTTTATCATGGTAAAGTACACGAACGAACAACGGCTTCAAATTATAAAAATTGACTGTCGGAATTCGGAGTCGGTTTTCGCAACTTTAAGAGCGTTAACTGCAATTTTCGGTCGTAATTTTCACTCTTGTAGAAAGACAATAACAAGTTTAGTGCAAAAATTTGATTCTACATATTCGTTGTGTGATGTTGCCGGGCCAGTGAGACTACGGGTTGGTCGAAGTGTCGAAAATATTGCTGCCGTTCAGGCATCCGTAGCAAACGATACAAAAAAGTCAATTCCACGGCGTTCTCAAGAATTGGGCATCGCCCAGACCACTTTATGACGAATTTTGCGTTAGGTTCTTGGTTTACACCCATACAAGATCAAGTGTGTACATACAAGTACTCAAGAATTGAAGCCGTTGGACCATTTGAAGCGATGTACGTTCTCGGATTGGGTTCTGGAAAAGATGCGCCAAGATGATGAATTTCATTGCAAAATCATCTTCAGTGACGAAGCTCATTTCGTTATGGGTTCGTCAATAAGCAAAATATGCGTTATTGGTGGGGTGAAAACCCACATGTGCTTCATGAATCACCACTTCATCCACAAAAAATAACTGTTTGGTTCGGTTTGGATGCCGGTGGCGTCAGTGGACCATATTTTTTCGTCGACGATAACAATCATAACGTTACTGTGAATGGCCATCGTTATCGCGCTATGACTACCGATTCTTTTTGACCAAAATTGGAAGATATGGTCTTGGACGACATGTGGTCCATACAGGACGGTCCTACAAGCCACACAACACAAGTTACATTCGATTTATTGAAGAGTAAGTTGGGCGTGTTATCTCAAGAAATGGGCCAGTCAATTGGCAGCCTCGCTCGTGCGATGAGGCGTTAACTCTAGACTATTTTCTTTGGGGCTATGTCAAGTCATTGGTCTATGCTAAGAAGGCGACGACGTTGGAAGAGCTCAGAGTCAACATTGAACGCAAAATAGCTGCCGTTTCGTCCGAAATGTGTGGCAGAGTCATCGAAAATTAGGTCCAACGCTTTGCCCGCGGCATACGTGCCCGCGGAGGTCATATGAACGAGGTTGAGTTCCATTTATAAATGTTTTGATTGTACTTCAAGGTGATAATAAAGTTTTAGAAATATCTGAAATGGTTTGCGTTTTATTTAAGAAAAAAGTTGTCAAGTCCTTAATGGAATACCCTTTACATCACCAAATAGTAACTTCATTCTGAATTTCAATGTTTTGTTCCTTTTACTTCCATAGCTATTTGATATGAAAAATTTGAATTTAATGGGCGGAGCCACACCCCATAGTGAAATGTCCATCTCAGTTTTCTAGTAGATGGACATTACCAACTAACAACTCCATACTGAGTTTCATTTTAATGCGGCATTTAGTTATAAAGCTATTTGATACTATAAGTTTGACTTATATGGGCTGTGCCATGCCCACTTGTCCAATGTTCACACGAGTTTTCCAGTCAAAGAACTGGACTGGACTAAATATGTAGTACGTTCTTACTGAGTTGTATTGATGTGTGACTAATAGTTCGAAAGTTATACCAAAAATTTGGGCACCCGAAAAAGTGTCACGCCCTTTGTCCAACGCCCATGAAATTTTACCAGTGAAAGGACACATGTAATGATAGATTTATTGGGAGGGGGGGGGGATAGATAGATAGGGTGATAGATTCATTGGGAAGTAAGGGGCAACCAAGCGAAACATATTTAGGAAGTTTTAGGCGTGGTTGAAAGGCAACATACGAAACAGACGATTTTAAACCCAGTGGCGAAGTACCCAGTGGCGAAAATAGTCTCCGAAGACGTAGTCTTTGAAGACGTCGTTGATGCCAATGGAGTAACAACGCTGATATTTGCTGGACATGTCGCTATTGATTCAGCAATAAAACAAAACGTAGGAAGTTTGTGCCTCTCCCAGAGGGAGAGAATAGAGAATAAAGAAAAGAGAAGAAACTATTGCCAGACTCAATATTATGGTGATTTGATATTTAATTATAATGAATATTCATATTCATATTCATATTCATATTCATATTCATATTCATATTCATATTCGTATTCGTATTCATATTCATTTTCGTATTCGTGTTCATATTCATTTTCGTATTCATATTCATATTCATATTCATATTCATATTCATATTCATATTCCTATTCATATTCATATTCATATTCATATTCATATTCATATTCATATTCATATTCATATTCATATTCATATTCATATTCATATGCATATTTATATTCATATTCATATTCATATTCATATTCATTTTCATATTCATATTCATATTCATATTCATATTCATATTCATATTCATATTCATATTCATATTCATATTCATATTCATATTCATATTCATATTCATATTCATATTCATATTCATATTCATATTCATATTCATATTCACATTTATATTCATATTCGTATTCATATTCATATTCATATTCATATTCATATTCATATTCATATTCATATTTATATTTATATTCATATTCATATTCATATTCATATTCATATTCATATTCATATTCATATTCATATTCATATTCATATTCATATTCATATTCATATTCATATTCATATTCCTATTCACATTTATATTCATATTCGTATTCATATTCATATTCATATTCATATTCATATTCATATTCATATTCATATTCCTATTCACATTTATATTCATATTCGTATTCATATTCATATTCATATTCATATTCATATTCATATTCCTATTCATATATTCATATTCGAATTCATATTCATATTCATATTCATATTCATATTCATATTCATATTCATATTCATATTCATATTCATATTCATATTCATATTCATATTCATATTCATATTCATATTCATATTCATATTCATATTCATATTCATATTCATATTCATATTCATATTCATATTCATATTCATATTCATATTCATATTCATATTCATATTCATATTCATATTCATATTCATATTCATATTCATATTCATATTCATATTCATATTCCTATTCACATTTATATTCATATTCGTATTCATATTCATATTCATATTCATATTCATATTCATATTCATATTCCTATTCACATTTATATTCATATTCGTATTCATATTCATATTCATATTCATATTCATATTCATATTCCTATTCAAATTTATATTCATATTCGTATTCATATTCATATTCATATTCATATTCATATTCATATTCATATTCATATTCATATTCATATTCATATTCATATTCATATTCATATTCATATTCATATTCATATTCATATTCATATTCATATTCATATTCATATTCATATTCATATTCATATTCATATTCATTTTCATATTCATATTCATATTCATATTCATATTCATATTCATATTCATATTCATATTCATATTCATATTCATATTCATATTCCTATTCACATTTATATTCATATTCGTATTCATATTCATATTCATATTCATATTCATATTCATATTCATATTCCTATTCACATTTATATTCATATTCGTATTCATATTCATATTCATATTCATAGTCATATTCACATTTATATTCATATTCGAATTCATATTCATATTCATATTCATATTCATATTCATATTCATATTCATATTCATATTCATATTCATATTCATATTCATATTCATATTCATATTCATATTCATATTCATATTCATATTCATATTCATATTCATATTCATATTCATATTCATATTCATATTCATATTCATATTCATATTCATATTCATATTCATATTCATATTCATATTCATATTCATATTCATATTCATATTCATATTCATATTCATATTCCTATTCACATTTATATTCATATTCGTATTCATATTCATATTCATATTCATATTCATATTCATATTCATATTCATATTCCTATTCACATTTATATTCATATTCGTATTCATATTCATATTCATATTCATATTCATATTCATATTCATATTCCTATTCACATTTATATTCATATTCGTATTCATATTCATATTCATATTCATATTCATATTCCTATTCACATTTATATTCATATTCGTATTCATATTCATATTCATATTCATATTCATATTCATATTCATATTCATATTCATATTCATATTCATATTCATATTCATATTCATATTCATATTCATATTCATATTCATATTCATATTCATATTCATATTCATATTCATATTCATATTCATATTCATATTCATATTCATTTTCATATTCATATTCATATTCATATTCATACTCATATTCATATTCATATTCATATTCATATTCATATTCCTATTCACATTTATATTCATATTCGTATTCATATTCATATTCATATTCATATTCCTATTCACATTTATATTCATATTCGTATTCATATTCATATTCATATTCATATTCATATTCATATTCATATTCATATTCATATTCATATTCATATTCATATTCATATTCATATTCATATTCATATTCATATTCATATTCATATTCATATTCATATTCATATTCATATTCATATTCATATTCATATTCATATTCATATTCCTATTCACATTTATATTCATATTCGTATTCATATTCACATTCATATTCATATTCATATTCATATTCATATTCCTATTCACATTTATATTCATATTCGTATTCATATTCATATTCATATTCATATTCATATTCATATTCATATTCATATTCATATTCATATTCATATTCATATTCATATTCATATTCATATTCATATTCATATTCATATTCATATTCATTTTCATATTCCTATTCACATTTATATTCATATTCGTATTCATATTCATATTCATATTCATATTCATATTCATATTCACATTTATATTCATATTCGTATTCATATTCATATTCATATTCATATTCATATTCATATTCATATTCATATTCATATTCATATTCATATTCATATTCATATTCATATTCATATTCATATTCATATTCATATTCATATTCATATTCATATTCATATTCATATTCATATTCATATTCATATTCATATTCATATTCATATTCATATTCATATTCATATTCCTATTCACATTTATATTCATATTCGTATTCATATTCATATTCATATTCATATTCCTATTCACATTTATATTCATATTCGTATTCATATTCATATTCACATTTATATTCATATTCATATTCATATTCATATTCATATTCATATTCATATTCATATTCATATTCACATTTATATTCATATTCGAATTCATATTCATATTCATATTCATATTCATATTCATATTCATATTCATATTCATATTCATATTCATATTCATATTCATATTCATATTCATATTCATATTCATATTCATATTCATATTCATATTCATATTCATATTCATATTCATATTCATATTCATATTCATATTCATATTCATATTCATATTCATATTCATATTCATATTCATATTCATATTCATATTCATATTCATATTCATATTCATATTCATATTCATATTCATATTCATATTCATATTCATATTCATATTCATATTCATATTCATATTCATATTCATATTCATATTCATATTCATATTCATATTCATATTCATATTCATATTCATATTCATATTCATATTCATATTCCTATTCACATTTATATTCATATTCGTATTCATATTCACATTCATATTCATATTCATATTCATATTCATATTCATATTCATATTCATATTCACATTTATATTCATATTCGTATTCATATTCATATTCATATTCATATTCATATTCATATTCATATTCATATTCATATTCATATTCATATTCATATTCATATTCATATTCATATTCATATTCGTATTCATATTCATATTCATATTCATATTCCTATTCACATTTATATTCATATTCGTATTCATATTCATATTCATATTCATATTCATATTCATATTCATATTCATATTCATATTCATATTCATATTCATATTCATATTCATATTCATATTCATATTCATATTCATATTCATATTCATATTCATATTCATATTCATATTCATATTCATATTCATATTCATATTCATATTCATATTCATATTCATATTCATATTCATATTCATATTCATATTCATATTCATATTCATATTCATATTCATATTCATATTCATATTCATATTCATATTCATATTCATATTCATATTCCTATTCACATTTATATTCATATTCGTATTCATATTCACATTCATATTCATATTCATATTCATATTCATATTCATATTCACATTTATATTCATATTCGTATTCATATTCATATTCATATTCATATTCATATTCATATTCATATTCATATTCATATTCATATTCATATTCATATTCATATTCATATTCATATTCATATTCATATTCATATTCATATTCATATTCATATTCATATTCATATTCATATTCATATTCATATTCATATTCATATTCATATTCATATTCATATTCATATTCATATTCATATTCATATTCATATTCATATTCATATTCATATTCATTTTCATATTCATATTCACATTTATATTCATATTCGTATTCATATTCATATTCATATTCATATTCATATTCATATTCCTATTCACATTTATATTCATATTCGTATTCATATTCATATTCATATTCATATTCATATTCATATTCATATTCATATTAATATTCATATTCATATTCATATTCATATTCATATTCATATTCATATTCATATTCATATTCATATTCATATTCATATTCCTATTCATATTCATATTCATATTCATATTCATATTCATATTCATATTCATATTCATATTTATATTCATATTCATATTCATATTCATTTTCATATTCATATTCATATTCATATTCATATTCATATTCATATTCATATTCATATTCATATTCATATTCATATTCATATTCATATTCATATTCCTATTCACATTTATATTCATATTCGTATTCATATTCATATTCATATTCATATTCATATTCATATTCATATTCCTATTCACATTTATATTCATATTCGTATTCATATTCATATTCATATTCATTTTCATATTCCTATTCACATTTATATTCATATTCGTATTCATATTCATATTCATATTCATATTCATATTCATATTCATATTCATATTCATATTCATATTCATATTCATATTCATATTCATATTCATATTCATATTCATATTCATATTCATATTCATATTCATATTCATATTCATATTCATATTCATATTCATATTCATATTCATATTCATATTCATATTCATATTCATATTCATATTCATATTCATATTCATATTCATATTCATATTCATATTCATATTCATATTCATATTCATATTCATATTCATATTCATATTCATATTCATATTCATATTCATATTCATATTCATATTCATATTCATATTCATATTCATATTCATATTCATATTCATATTCATATTCATATTCATATTCATATTCATATTCATATTCATATTCATATTCATATTCATATTCATATTCATATTCATATTCATATTCATATTCATATTCATTTTCATATTCATATTCATATTCATATTCATATTCATATTCATATTCATATTCATATTCATATTCATATTCATATTCATATTCATATTCATATTCATATTCATATTCATATTCATATTCATATTCATATTCATATTCATATTCATATTCATATTCATATTCATATTCATATTCATATTCATATTCATATTCATATTCATATTCCTATTCATATTCATATTCATATTCATATTCATATTCATATTCCTATTCACATTTATATTCATATTCGTATTCATATTCATATTCATATTCATATTCATATTCATATTCATATTCATATTCATATTCATATTCATATTCATATTCATATTCATATTCATATTCATATTCATATTCATATTCCTATTCACATTTATATTCATATTCGTATTCATATTCATATTCATATTCATATTCATATTCATATTCACATTTATATTCATATTCGTATTCATATTCATATTCATATTCATATTCATATTCATATTCATATTCATATTCATATTCATATTCATATTCATATTCATATTCATATTCATATTCATATTCATATTCATATTCATATTCATATTCATATTCATATTCATATTCATATTCATATTCATATTCATATTCATATTCCTATTCACATTTATATTCATATTCGTATTCATATTCATATTCATATTCATATTCCTATTCACATTTATATTCATATTCGTATTCATATTCATATTCACATTTATATTCATATTCATATTCATATTCATATTCATATTCATATTCATATTCATATTCATATTCATATTCATATTCACATTTATATTCATATTCGAATTCATATTCATATTCATATTCATATTCATATTCATATTCATATTCATATTCATATTCATATTCATATTCATATTCATATTCATATTCATATTCATATTCATATTCATATTCATATTCATATTCATATTCATATTCATATTCATATTCATTTTCATATTCATATTCACATTTATATTCATATTCGTATTCATATTCATATTCATATTCATATTCATATTCATATTCCTATTCACATTTATATTCATATTCGTATTCATATTCATATTCATATTCATATTCATATTCATATTCATATTAATATTCATATTCATATTCATATTCATATTCATATTCATATTCATATTCATATTCATATTCATATTCATATTCATATTCCTATTCATATTCATATTCATATTCATATTCATATTCATATTCATATTCATATTCATATTTATATTCATATTCATATTCATATTCATTTTCATATTCATATTCATATTCATATTCATATTCATATTCATATTCATATTCATATTCATATTCATATTCATATTCATATTCAAATTCATATTCATATTCATATTCATATTCATATTCATATTCATATTCATATTCATATTCATATTCATATTCCTATTCACATTTATATTCATATTCGTATTCATATTCATATTCATATTCATATTCCTATTCACATTTATATTCATATTCGTATTCATATTCATATTCACATTTATATTTATATTCATATTCATATTCATATTCATATTCATATTCATATTCATATTCATATTCATATTCACATTTATATTCATATTCGAATTCATATTCATATTCATATTCATATTCATATTCATATTCATATTCATATTCATATTCATATTCATATTCATATTCATATTCATATTCATATTCATATTCATATTCATATTCATATTCATATTCATATTCATATTCATATTCATATTCATATTCATATTCATATTCATATTCATATTCATATTCATATTCATATTCATATTCATATTCATATTCATATTCATATTCATATTCATATTCATATTCATATTCATATTCATATTCATATTCATATTCATATTCATATTCATATTCATATTCATATTCATATTCATATTCATATTCATATTCATATTCATATTCCTATTCACATTTATATTCATATTCGTATTCATATTCACATTCATATTCATATTCATATTCATATTCATATTCATATTCATATTCATATTCCTATTCACATTTATATTCATATTCGTATTCATATTCATATTCATATTCATATTCATATTCATATTCATATTCATATTCATATTCATATTCATATTCATATTCATATTCATATTCATATTCATATTCATATTCATATTCATATTCGTATTCATATTCATATTCATATTCATATTCATATTCCTATTCACATTTATATTCATATTCGTATTCATATTCATATTCATATTCATATTCATATTCATATTCATATTCATATTCATATTCATATTCATATTCATATTCATATTCATATTCATATTCATATTCATATTCATATTCATATTCATATTCATATTCATATTCATATTCATATTCATATTCATATTCATATTCATATTCATATTCATATTCATATTCATATTCATATTCATATTCATATTCATATTCATATTCATATTCATATTCATATTCATATTCATATTCATATTCATATTCATATTCATATTCATATTCATATTCATATTCATATTCATATTCATATTCATATTCATATTCATATTCATATTCATATTCATATTCCTATTCACATTTATATTCATATTCGTATTCATATTCACATTCATATTCATATTCATATTCATATTCATATTCATATTCATATTCCTATTCACATTTATATTCATATTCGTATTCATATTCATATTCATATTCATATTCATATTCATATTCATATTCATATTCATATTCATATTCATATTCATATTCATATTCATATTCATATTCATATTCATATTCATATTCATATTCATATTCATATTCATATTCATATTCATATTCATATTCATATTCATATTCATATTCATATTCATATTCATATTCATATTCATATTCATATTCATATTCATATTCATATTCATATTCATTTTCATATTCATATTCACATTTATATTCATATTCGTATTCATATTCATATTCATATTCATATTCATATTCATATTCCTATTCACATTTATATTCATATTCGTATTCATATTCATATTCATATTCATATTCATATTCATATTCATATTAATATTCATATTCATATTCATATTCATATTCATATTCATATTCATATTCATATTCATATTCATATTCATATTCATATTCATATTCCTATCATATTCATATTCATATTCATATTCATATTCATATTCATATTCATATTCATATTCATATTCATATTTATATTCATATTCATATTCATATTCATTTTCAAATTCATATTCATATTCATATTCATATTCATATTCATATTCATATTCATATTCATATTCATATTCATATTCATATTCATATTCCTATTCACATTTATATTCATATTCGTATTCATATTCATATTCATATTCATATTCATATTCATATTCATATTCATATTCCTATTCACATTTATATTCATATTCGTATTCATATTCATATTCATATTCATATTCATATTTATTTTCATATTCATATTCATATTCATATTCATATTCATATTCATATTCATATTCATATTCATATTCATATTTATATTTATATTCATATTCATATTCATATTCATATTCATTTTCATATTCATATATTCATATTCATATTCATATTCATATTCATATTCATATTCATATTCATATTCATATTCATATTCATATTCATATTCATATTCATATTCATATTCATATTCATATTCATATTCATATTCATATTCATATTCATATTCATATTCATATTCACATTTATATTCATATTCGTATTCATATTCATATTCATATTCATATTCATATTCATATTCATATTTATATTCATATTCATATTCATATTCATATTCATATTCCTATTCATATTCATATTCATATTCATATTCATATTCATATTCATATTCATATTCATATTCATATTCATATTCATATTCATATTCATATTCATATTCATATTCATATTCATATTCATATTCATATTCATATTCATATTCATATTCATATTCATATTCATATTCATATTCATATTCATGTTCATATTCATTTTCATATTCATATTCATATTCATATTCATATTCATATTCATATTCATATTCATATTCATATTCATATTCATATTCATATTCATATTCATATTCATATTCATATTCATATTCATATTCCTATTCACATTTATATTCATATTTGTATTCATATTCATATTCATATTCATATTCATATTCATATTCATATTCCTATTCACATTTATATTCATATTCGTATTCATATTCATATTCATATTCATATTCACATTTATATTCATATTCGAATTCATATTCATATTCATATTCATATTCATATTCATATTCGTATTCATATTCATATTCATATTCATATTCATATTCATATTCATATTCATATTCATATTCATATTCATATTCATATTCATATTCATATTCATATTCATATTCATATTCATATTCATATTCATATTCATATTCATATTCATATTCATATTCATATTCATATTCATATTCATATTCCTATTCACATTTATATTCATATTCGTATTCATATTCATATTCATATTCATATTCATATTCATATTCATATTCATATTCATATTCCTATTCACATTTATATTCATATTCGTATTCATATTCATATTCATATTCATATTCATATTCATATTCATATTCATATTCCTATTCACATTTATATTCATATTCGTATTCATATTCATATTCATATTCATATTCATATTCATATTCCTATTCACATTTATATTCATATTCGTATTCATATTCATATTCATATTCATATTCATATTCATATTCATATTCATATTCATATTCATATTCATATTCATATTCATATTCATATTCATATTCATATTCATATTCATATTCATATTCATATTCATATTCATATTCATATTCATATTCATATTCATATTCATATTCATTTTCATATTCATATTCATATTCATATTCATATTCATATTCATATTCATATTCATATTCATATTCATATTCATATTCATATTCATATTCATATTCATATTCATATTCATATTCATATTCATATTCATATTCATATTCATATTCATATTCATATTCATTTTCATATTCATATTCATATTCATATTCATATTCATATTCATATTCATATTCATATTCATATTCATATTCCTATTCACATTTATATTCATATTCGTATTCATATTCATATTCATATTCATATTCCTATTCACATTTATATTCATATTCGTATTCATATTCATATTCATATTCATATTCATATTCATATTCATATTCATATTCATATTCATATTCATATTCATATTCATATTCATATTCATATTCATATTCATATTCATATTCATATTCATATTCATATTCATATTCATATTCATATTCATATTCATATTCATATTCATATTCATATTCATATTCATATTCATATTCATATTCGTATTCATATTCACATTCATATTCATATTCATATTCATATTCATATTCATATTCATATTCATATTCATATTCATATTCATATTCATATTCATATTCATATTCATATTCATATTCATATTCATATTCATATTCATATTCATATTCATTTTCATATTCCTATTCACATTTATATTCATATTCGTATTCATATTCATATTCATATTCCTATTCATATTCATATTCACATTTATATTCATATTCGTATTCATATTCATATTCATATTCATATTCATATTCACATTTATATTCATATTCGTATTCATATTCATATTCATATTCATATTCATATTCATATTCATATTCATATTCATATTCATATTCATATTCATATTCATATTCATATTCATATTCATATTCATATTCATATTCATATTCATATTCATATTCATATTCATATTCATATTCATATTCATATTCATATTCATATTCATATTCATATTCATATTCCTATTCACATTTATATTCATATTCGTATTCATATTCACATTCATATTCATATTCATATTCATATTCATATTCATATTCATATTCATATTCATATTCATATTCATATTCATATTCATATTCATATTCATATTCATATTCATATTCATATTCATATTCATATTCATTTTCATATTCCTATTCACATTTATATTCATATTCGTATTCATATTCATATTCATATTCATATTCATATTCATATTCACATTTATATTCATATTCGTATTCATATTCATATTCATATTCATATTCATATTCATATTCATATTCATATTCATATTCATATTCATATTCATATTCATATTCATATTCATATTCATATTCATATTCATATTCATATTCATATTCATATTCATATTCATATTCATATTCATAGTCATATTCATATTCATATTCCTATCCACATTTATATTCATATTCGTATTCATATTCATATTCATATTCATATTCCTATTCACATTTATATTCATATTCGTATTCATATTCATATTCACATTTATATTCATATTCATATTCATATTCATATTCATATTCATATTCATATTCATATTCATATTCATATTCACATTTATATTCATATTCGAATTCATATTCATATTCATATTCATATTCATATTCATATTCATATTCATATTCATATTCATATTCATATTCATATTCATATTCATATTCATATTCATATTCATATTCATATTCATATTCATATTCATATTCATATTCATATTCATATTCATATTCATATTCATATTCATATTCATATTCATATTCATATTCATATTCATATTCATATTCATATTCATATTCATATTCATATTCATATTCATATTCCTATTCACATTTATATTCATATTCGTATTCATATTCACATTCATATTCATATTCATATTCATATTCATATTCATATTCCTATTCACATTTATATTCATATTCGTATTCATATTCATATTCATATTCATATTCATATTCATATTCATATTCATATTCATATTCATATTCATATTCATATTCATATTCATATTCATATTCATATTCATATTCATATTCATATTCGTATTCATATTCATATTCATATTCATATTCCTATTCACATTTATATTCATATTCGTATTCATATTCATATTCATATTCATATTCATATTCATATTCATATTCATATTCATATTCATATTCATATTCATATTCATATTCATATTCATATTCATATTCATATTCATATTCATATTCATATTCATATTCATATTCATATTCATATTCATATTCATATTCATATTCATATTCATATTCATATTCATATTCATATTCATATTCATATTCATATTCATATTCATATTCATATTCATATTCATATTCATATTCATATTCATATTCATATTCATATTCATATTCATATTCATATTCATATTCATATTCATATTCATATTCATATTCATATTCATATTCATATTCATATTCATATTCATATTCATATTCATATTCATATTCATATTCATATTCATATTCATATTCATATTCACATTCATATACATATTCATATTCGTATTCATATTCATATTCATATTCATATTCATATTCATATTCATATTCATATTCATATTCATATTAATTTTCATATCATGCTCATGCAATATACACTAATACAGCATTAGGATCTTCGCTCCATCGTCTAAGTTTAATTCCATTTCATCCATTGCATATTTTGTGCCCATTTTTATAGCCATTAGTTGTGCCAATTCAATTACTCTATTCTTTATCCAAACATGAGGCTTTATTATCTAATAATTATTTTGCCACACTTAATAACTCGTAAACCTAGAAACCTTTCGACTTCAGTTTTCTTTTGCGATTAGCCACTCCAACTCGTTACTCGAACACAATTGCTGTTAAATTAACTCACTCAGAGCAGCAGAGTCAATTTTTTGGCGCAGTGCCAAGTTTTCGACAAAACCACAACAACAACAGTAACAACAAAAACAACAGCAAACGAACGCCAGCTGACTAACAACAATGTGTTGAAAAATGTCACAAGCTTCACTTGCTGCAACCCACTTGAACATCTCTTTAGTGGGGGGCACCCTTAGCAACAAAAACGACAACAAACAATTCTGTCTATCCGCTCTAAAGCCATCGAGCCAGTTTGCTGGCTTTATTACGGATTTATCAAGATGTGCAACAACGACCCTCCATGCTGCTCACTATGTTGCTGCGTGTTGTAAAGGACAATTTCACTGGTTTGTTATTGTTGTTGCACTTGTTGTTGCTATTGTTGTTGTTGTTGTTGTTGTTGTTGTTGTTGTTGTTGTTTCTGGTTCGCTATAGAAAAATTATCTGAAATTAAATGAAGTATAAAAATGTGCGAAAATGTGCCAGCGAAGGAGCTGAAATGGAGCAACAGCAGGTGTTGCTGCAACGTTTGTCATCCAGTTGCTGCTGCTGTTGTTGTTGCCTTCAATTGTTGTCAAAAGTGGGGTGAACGATGCTCAAAAAGATTGCATCTAAGTGGTTGCGGTTATGGCTGAGTTGCAGTTGTTGAAGCAATAATTTTCTTTATTGTTATTATATTGAACTTTTATTATTTTTTGAAGTGTGTCTTGAGTATTGAATAAAGTTGTGGGGAAAGGCGAAAGGAACAAACCAAAATGATGAAGATTCACAATTTGATATTGAGACTGAGATAATGGTACAAAATTGAAAAAGAATCTCATAACTGAAATTCGCTCGCTTTCTTATTACATAAAAATGTATTCTAATAACGGAAATTGCCTCACTTCCTTCAAAGTAATGACATAAAGTGAAATATGTAACCATTTTGTTTACCCCAACAGTCATTTAAAGAATTCGAATGTAAAAAATTTCAATTTTAAATATTCTAAAGATTGTATGTTTATGGTTAGGAGTGTGGTTGTGATTATGGTTATGGTTATAGTTATGGTTATGGTTATGGTTATGGTTATGGTTATGGTTATGGTTATGGTTATGGTTATGGTTATGGTTATGGTTATGGTTATGGTTATGGTTGTGGTTATGGTTATGGTTATGGTTATGGTTATGGTTATGGTTATGGTTATGGTTATGGTTGTGGTTATGGTTATGGTTATGGTTATGGTTATGGTTATGGTTATGGTTATGGTTTTGGTTATGGTTATGGTTATGGTTATGGTTATGGTTATGGTTATGGTTTTGGTTATGGTTATGGTTTTGGTTATGGTTATGGTTTTGGTTATGGTTGTGTTTATGGTTCTGGTTATGGTTATGGTTACGATTATGTTAATGTTTATGGTTATGGTTATAGTTATGGTTATGGTTATGGTTATGGTTATGGTTATGGTTATGGTTATGGTTATGGTTATGGTTATGGTTATGTTTATGTTTATGGTTATGGTTATGGTTACGGTTATGGTTATGGTTATGGTTATGGTTATGGTTATGGTTATGGTTATGGTTATGGTTATGGTTATGGTTATGGTTATGGTTATGGTTATGGTTTTGGTTATGGTTATGGTTTTGGTTATGGTTATGGTTTTGGTTATGGTTGTGTTTATGGTTCTGGTTATGGTTATGGTTACGATTATGTTAATGTTTATGGTTATGGTTATAGTTATGGTTATGGTTATGGTTATGGTTATGGTTATGGTTATGGTTATGGTTATGGTTATGGTTATGGTTATGGTTATGGTTATGGTTATGGTTATGGTTATGGTTATGGTTATGGTTATGGTTATGGTTATGGTTATGGTTATGCTTATGGTTATGGTTATGGTTATGGTTATGTTTATGTTTATGGTTATGGTTATGGTTACGGTTATGGTTATGGTTATGGTTGTGGTTATGGTTATGGTTATGGTTATGGTTATGGTTATGGTTATGGTTATGGTTATGGTTATGGTTATGGTTATGGTTATGGTTATGGTTATGGTTATGGTTATGCTAATGGTTATGGTTATGGTTATGTTTATGGTTATGGTTATGGTTATGGTTATGGTTATGGTTATGGTTATGGTTATGGTTGTGGTTATGGTTATGGTTATGGTTATGGTTATGATTATGGCTAATGATGTTACGGCTGTGATATTGATGTTCTTGTAAATTCGCCTAAGGTTGCAATTGTGTTAGTAGTTGTGGTTGTGGTTTTGTTTTTGGTTTTGTTATGCTTGTGATTAATGGTCGTGGTTATGCTTGTGGTTGTTGTTTAGGATGTTAATTGTTATTGTGATTGTAGTTGTAGTTGTACTTGTGGTTGTGTTTGTGCTTGCTTTGTTTGTTGTTTATACATGTAGTTGTTCTTAGAAGTTGTAGTTTTACTTCTGGTGGGCTCCAGACAGCTTGTATTTGAGTTTGTTCTTGTAGTTGTGCTTAAGCTTTTGTTTTTGTTGTTGCTTATTCTTGAGCTTGTGCTTGTGGTTGTTGCTTTTGTTGCTGATTTGTGGCTACGGCCGAGAAGAATAGTTATGTTTTTGTTAATACTGCTTAGCTACGATGTTGGTTGGTATGGCTATAATTTGGGCTATGATCCTATTATTTTTTTTTTTTCAAATAGTAACTTATTGTAGTATAGCCTGGAAGATAATGCATTCGCTGTCTTTTCATGCAAATTAAATAAGAAAATATAAAAAAATGCCAGTTAAGGGAAATATTTATACATTTTGTTTTTTTTTTTTTTTCTTTTGGCTCAATAAAGAATTGGGCTGAATAACACTCCATAAATTTTTATAACGTTATATTTATTGAGTGAGTTCAAAAGCAGCAAATAAAGCAAAGCTATTTTTCGCTTTTTTTTCTCTTCTTTATAGCAAGCTTTACAATTCTTGAACCGAAAGATGTTACGAAAATCGACAGCGAGAAAAGCGAAGGAAGAAACATATAAAAGGCAAAATAAAATCAAAATCTAAATCTAAGAAAGAACACATTTCTGGCAGGCATTACGTTGTTGTTGTTGGTGCTGTTGTTGTTGTTGTTGCTGTTGGGGCTGTTGCCGCTAAGACTCTGGCTTTTGAGCACACTTTAGATACGCATCTGCTGGCTGTTAAGCCTGCAAATAGGCAAAGCTCTGCTCATATGAGCATATATGAGTGTGCGTGTGTGTGTGTGCGGGAGTGTGCATGTTGCATATATGTTAGTGTGTCGGTATTTGTAGCATGGTTCTTACTATTGTTATGCCTTGTAATTTATTTTCGGCATATTGAGTTTATTTTTGCTATTAATGCATGTATTTGTGTTCGTATATGTGTTAGCATAATATTAGTATGTATGTGCGTGTGTGTGTGTGTGTGCGTTGGTGCGCTAAACATGGTCAGCAAAAACTGACCATTCAATGTAAACTTGTGGATTTGCAGAAAATTGAAAAGGGGAGCCGTCGCTGCCGCCATAAAAGGTTGCCTTTATATGTTAACAATAAAGGGTGGTCCACACAGTGGCGAGGGCGACTCAGGTTTGATGTGCGTTCAGGCAGCAAGTTGCTTTAGATGCTGGGCAGCGGATAGCAGCTCCTAAGGGATGGCTTGGTAATGCTTAAAAACGCATAAATAGCCACACTTTTAGCTGATTTCTTAGGCTTTTATATTTTATTTTGATTTGGTTGCCGCTCTTCCTGCTCTGCTCTGCTTTGTTTGTTTTTCCTAAGCAATCATTGCAGAAATTTATCGATAACATTTTATGTGCGTGTATGCATACGTGTATGAGCTGGATATTTTTTCGATCTGTGTTTTTGTTTTTTATTTGTTTGGTACTTAGTAATTTTTTTTGTGTGTGTGTGTGTTTTAATGTGCGTTTGTGTGCTGTTTTGTATGTTATTCGATGTCGTGTCGTGTTTTTTGTTGTGATTTGGTTTTTTTGTGGTGTTTGTTTGTTAGCGTTAAATGACTTGAAATTGCTGTCATATCGATTGTTGTTCGGCTTTCTATATATACCGCTAGTATGCAAGCTTCTCCATGTGTATGTTCATATGTGTGTATGTTTGTATGCTTGCGTGGGTGTGATATTTTTAAATCTCTTTTTATTCCTGCCTGGCTTTGTATTTAATGTTAAATTATGAATGGTTACAAATATGTTTGGCACACTTTTAATGTAACCGCCGCCCTTTGTTAACGGTTATGATGCTAGTTAAGGGTTGAATTAATGGCTCGTAACTGTAAAGCACTGCAGGATTTTCGTTTTTGGGGAATTTTTGAGAATTTTTGCTGTCTTACTTGTTGTTAACACAAAAATAGCTGACACTTATCGGTATAAATGAAACACACTCCACTGAGATTTGTTCTCGATAATGAAATGGGTCTGGAGGATTTTGCTTTTGGGCCACCGGGTAGTCTTTTCCGAAGAACTTTTTTTTTCTGTGAATAATAAAAATCTCAGCTCAGAATTGGGCCACTACGTCAGGATTTGGTGATGTTTAAGGTTATATACCTGTAAAATGACTTTTGAGCTACTTTTAAGGTTATGTTCACGTACTTTACATGTTTACTTTTAATCTTTAATCTAAACTAACTATATATCTATTCTATTAAGTATATTTTTTTTATATTTTTTAATCTTTAATCTAAACTACTAACAAATATGACCAATTACCACTCTTTCTCTTTAAAATACGGAGTATTATAGATATTAACTATTTTACGATATTGTGACATCTTTCAAACTTCATCATTCATATTTAAAAATTTCTAACACTGCATAATTATGTACAAATTTTCGTACAAATTTTATTTAATATTTTCTAAGTTTGATAAGAACATATCCCATAATCTTCAGTTTATCTCATGAACTAATTCTTTTGATGTAAGATGGTTTTAATTTGTTTTTTTTTTTTTTAATTATAAGAAAAACCAAAGTGCCAAAAATATTTATAAAAATTTTTACTATATGACTTTGAGCTATATGATAAATCTCAATAAAAATAATAATTTTTTATGGTGGAGGGTCTTATTCTTAAAAAAGAAAGTAAAGTTAAAAAAAACATACTAAAAATGCAGATTTTGAAAAAAGTATTATTTCTTTATAATCCTTGGATTTTGTCATTACACGTGGAATACAATATTATTCAAATGTCATCCACAGGAGTTCTTTCAGGACTCAAATTTTTGAGGTAATTTTCGATGATATTTGTGTATAACTCGGGCATTAGCTTGGCTATGACATAAAGAATATTGGTCAACATTTTCAGGTTCATTCACGTTAACACGAAACGTTTGTGTGTAGCCCCACAAAAAAAGGTCCAGAATCGTCAAACCGCACGATCTCGGAGGCCAATCTAGAAATAAATCGTACTGGAAATTTCTGTTGCAACAAAGGCCTAGTTGATGGTGTTTTGTGGCTTGAGGCCCCATCTTGTTGAAACCACATTTCATCCAGATCGACAACTTCAGTTTCAGGCCAAAAAATCGGTTAACATACGGAAAAAACGCTTAGAATTGATTGAAACGATTGCTTCTTGATCGTTTTCAGATACATACGGACCAATGACACCACCAGACAGATTCTTTTTGTGGATGCAATGGCTTTTCTACAATTGCCTAAAGATATTCGAAGACCCATATATGGCAATTTTAGTTATTCCCGTATTCGCCTGAGGCAAAATGCGCCTAATCACTAAAAAAAATTGCTGCTTCTAAAAATCAGCATATTTTCATAACAATTTAACAATTTTTGCGCATTGTTCGGTAGTAAAACGTTCCATATTATAAAATGGCAAACCTAAGCTACACAAATACCAGTCTGTGTGGCTCGAAGATTTGATAGCTGCCAAATTCCAGGACTGCAGTTTCCAAAACTCGAAATGGATAACCCTTTACAATATAGATACAGATGCAGATACAGATACCGATACATATATATATATACAGATACAGATACAGATACAGATACAGATACAGATACAGATACAGATACAGATACAGATACATATACAGATACAGAAACAGAAACAGATATAGATGCAGATACAGATACAGATACAGATACAGATACAGATATAGATACAGATACAGATACAGATACAGATACAGATACAGATACAGATACAGATACAGATGCAGATACAGATACAGATACACATACAGATACAGATACAGATACAGATATAGATACAGATGCAGATACAGATACAGATACAGATACAGATACAGATACAGATACAGATACAGATACAGATACACATACAGATACAGATACAGATACAGATATAGATACAGATGCAGATACAGATACAGATACAAATACAGATACAGATACAGATACAGATACAGATACAGATACAGATACAGATACAGATACAGATACAGATACAGATACAGATACAGATACAGATACAGATACAGATACAGATACACATACAGATACAGATACAGATACAGATACATATACATATACGGATACAGATACAGATACAGATACAGATACATATACAGATACAGATACAGATACAGATACAGATACAGATACAGATACAGATACAGATACAGATACAGATACAGATACAGATACAGATATAGATACAGATACAGATACAGATACAGATACAGATACAGATACAGATACAGATACAGATACAGATACAGATACAGATACAGATACAGATACAGATACAGATACAGATACAGATACAAATACAGATACAGATTCACATATACACTGGCGAGCAATGAAACTGACTCACTTTATTTTTTCATTTAAATGCTATTTTCTTCCAATAATCTAGATTTGCAGCAAAGATTTCAATGTCATATAAATTCTTGTAGAATAAACGCAGAGTAACTTCGGGTAATGTGATATAGGCATTTTTATATTTATAATTACTCGTAATAACATAAGCTTAGCTTAGACTGCTTTACATAGGATAGTTTATTGATTCATTGTGCAGTGTATAACGACTTCGGAGCTCTATACCGTTACAAAATTTGAAGCTTTTACGACACAATGAAAAAAATCCATGTAAATCCGCTTAATGAAATTGGCGGGTAAAGTGATATACCACGTTCGGATAATGTGATATAGCTTATCACATTACCCGAATAGAGTTCAACACCATTATAACCAGTGTTGCCAGAACCTGGGATTTCGCCCATATTTCGGGTTTTTTAAACCTCAAAAGGGCGCACGGGATTTTGAGCCCAAAAATGGGATTTTCGCTAAAGTTGGGTTTCGTAACTTTTTTTTTTAATTTCAAAAATTTAGGAGAGAGGCCTGGGCTGTGAACCAGAATGGGTTGCGAACCATTACTTTTTTCTTTCCCTAATTATCGAGGGAATTTCGTTTCTTTTTTTCTTATATTTTCGTAGATTTCTTATACGAGGCCAAAACCGACCTACGGTTGTAAGCGCCAGATAAGTTAGTAAGTAAGTAATTGACATATCGCCAATCTTACAACTGTTAAATTTGTCTTTTGACATGACGCAATTTTTGCAGTTACACCGAAGTGTACAGATATATTGCTTGTGCCAGTGGCAGACATCGTGTTTGAAACTGTGAAAACTTTTGAGAAAGGCAATGGAGAGCTGCGAGCTTACTGCTCCAGACAAAATTAATGATCTGAAGCAGGAAAAAACAGCAGCAAAGTCAAAATCCCAAGCAAAAGCATCACTGAAGAAGGTACAACCAACACCATCCAAGCGTCCTAAGGTTGAAGAACCATAAAAACCATCTGATGAGGATATTGAATTTTGCACCATATGTTTGAGGTTTTTGCCTAAAGAACTGACACCCAAAAATTCCATCGAATGCAACACATGTGGCCAGCCTATTCAATTGAAGTGTGTCAATATGGGGAAGCGTTCGTATTTCACATGCAAACATTGCGACACCGATTTGGATGAAGATGAAGAAAATTATGAATAAACACTTCCATTCATTACGATTTTTTAGCCTAATTGGCGTCATTATAACTTGTTTTGCCTCTAACTTATAATATTTTTTGACGTAGAATACGTCATTCTCGGAGGTAAGTAGGGTGGTTGATAGTGATCAGGTGTCGGTATTTATATAACTTTTTGAGCCTTTGGTGGGCCTAAAGTACTGATCGTACAATGTTGATGTTAACACTTGTTTGTCTGCTTGATCCTCAATGCGACAAATATTCATGTTAGAACTCTCTAACTTATATAAATTTTACAAAATTACATGAAATATAAAGCCAACATTTGATGTTTTTGTTTGCTTAAACTTGCTACCTATTTATCGACAGTTTCCGGTTTTATCGACAAAACCATAAAATTTGTATGGGAGCCCCCCTAAGGAGTGGTCGGAGGAAATAGGTGTTAAAGGCACAAATGTTCCTTTTGCAAAAATAATGGGGGTCGGTAATACATATTAACCCTGTCCGGCACTCTCTTGAAGGTCATATGCTCAGGTGTATGGAATAAATAAACAAGAACCATAAAATTTGTATGGGAGCCCCCCTAAGGAGTGGTCGAAGAGAATAGTTGTCAAAGGAAAAAATGTTCCTTTTGCAAAAATAGTGGAGGTCGGTAATACATATTAACCCTCTCCGGCACTCTCTTTAAGGTCATATGCTCCGGTGTATGGCATAAATATACAAAAACCATAAACTTTGTATAGGAGCCCCCTAAGGAGTGGTCGGAGGGATAAGGTGTCAAACGCAAAAATGCTCCTTTTGCATAACTAATGGGGTTGGGTGATACACATTAACCCTTTCAGGCACTCTTTTAAAGGTCATATGCTCAGGTGTATGGCATAAATAAACAAAAACCATAAAATTTGTATGGGAGCCCCCTTAAGGAGTGGTCGGAGGGAATAGGTGTCAAAGGAAAAAATGCTCCTTTTGCAAAAGTAATGGGTGTCAGTGATACATATTAACCCTTTCCGGCACAAAAACCATAAAATTTGTATGGGAGCTCCCTTAAGGAGTGGTCGTAGGGAATAGGTGTCAAAGGCAAAAATATTCCTTTTACAAAAGTAATGTGGGTCGATCATACATATTAACCCTCTCCGGCACTCTTTTAAAGGTCATATGCTCAGGTGTATGGAATAAATAAACAAAAACCATAAAATTTGTATGGGAGCCCCCCTAAGGAGTGGTCGAAGAGAAAAGTTGTCAAAGGAAAAAATGTTCCTTTTGCAAAAATAGTGGAGGTCGGTAATACATATTAACCCTCTCCGGCACTCTCTTTAAGGTCATATGCTCAGGTGTATGGCATAAATATACAAAAACCATAATCTTTGTATAGGAGCCCCCTAAGGAGTGGTCGGAGGGATAAGGTGTCAAACGCAAAAATGTTCCTTTTGCATAACTAATGGGGGTCGGTGATACACATTAACCCTTTCAGGCACTCTTTTAAAGGTTATATGCTCAGGTGTATGGAATAAATAAACAAAAACCATAAAATTTGTATGGGAGCCCCCCTTAGACGTGGTCGGAGGGAATAGGTGTCCAAGGCAAAAATATTCCTTTTGCAAAAGTAATGTGGGTCAGTCATACCTATGAACCCTTTCCGGCACTCTCTTAAAGGTCATATGCTCAGGTGTATGGAATAAATTTACAAAAACCATAATATTTGTAAGGGAGCCCCCCTAAGGAGAGGTCGGAGGGAATAGGTGTCATAAGCAAAAATGTTCCTTTTGCAAAAGTAATGGGGGTCGGTCATTCATATTAACCCTCTCCGGCACTCTTTTAAAGGTCATATGCTCAGGTGTATGGAATAAATATTTTGCTAAATAGTTTTTAAAAAAGATGTCATCAAAAGCGAATTGACTAATTCTACGCCTTTTGTTACGACATAGTCGAAACTACTGTAGCTTTTTTTTTTTTTTTTTTTCTGTCTGCATAAAAAAAGTTGCGTTGTATATTCACCTTTCCAACAGTATATTGAATTATTCGATATCTTTATTCTGAGGAAAAGTTTGAGCCCAAAAACAAAACCCGGTTCACAACCCAGCCATCTCCCTTACATTAAAAGCAATACTCTTGCTGTTTAAAGCCAGACCCTTGCAAAGCTGTTTAAGAATTGAACTTGAACACAGTGACACTGTGAATATTTTAAAGAGAAAGAAGACGAATTCAATTTGGGATGGTCGGATTCGTTTTCTTTTTGACTTGACTTTACCAGGTTAAAAAGAGAAACAAGTCAAAAAAATTAACGAGTAATTAAACATGAAGGTATGTGCAAGGTTTGTGAACGGGATTTTTTATTTTTCAAACGGGATAAACAGGGCGTTTTAAAGAAGAGAACGGGATATTTGGAGCTCGGCCTCTGGCAACACTGATTATAACTCTTTCAACCAAAATGAAACACACTAGACGATGACTAGATATATTAATTAATTTATTTTTCAAGAAAAGTATAACGCGATAGCAAGTACAGCGCGAGAAAAAAATAAAATTTTTTATTATATCAGTGTAATTGACATAAAAGAAAAAAAAAATCAACTGAATATAAAAACGTAAATAAAAACTTAACAACAAAGTAACTTAAACTATGTAATGAAATGGAAAAGTACATAAGAAAAATAAGTTTTTATAAAGACTAACTCTCATAAATAAATTGCTTGCCATTTATGGCATGTTTCATAAACAACGAAAAATGCTTTTTTCTGGAAAACTAAGTATGATGGTACCAAAGTACCGCTTACACTCATGCAGCTAACAAACGTTAGAATACATCCTCTCTCTGCCGATGTCATTTTTCGTGATCTCGCTAGAACAAGCTATAAAATGTACCCACATTTTCACCATTAAAGCCTTTGACCCTATCCATTGAGCTTTCAGTTAGACTCCTTATGCTTATGTCTGATTTGTGCCATTTTAAAAATACGTACAACTAGTCTTTTCCAGAGCATTTCTTACTTACTTACTTACTTACTTATCTGGCGCTTACAACCGAAGGTCGGTTTTGGCCTCGTATAAGAAATTGCGCCAGCCATTTCTGTTTTGCGCTTGCTGGCGCCAGTTGAAAACACCAAGTGTAGTCAGGTTATCCAACACCTGATCCTTCCAACGAAGATGTGGGCCTCTTTTGCGTTGACCACCACCGGGCACCGAATCGAATATTTTTTTCGCTGGAGCGTCGTTTTCCATTCGCTCAACATGACCTAGCCAGCGGAGCCGCTCGATTTTAATACGCTTAACTATGTCGATGTCAGCGTACAGCTCATACATCTCGTGGTTTCATCGAATTCGGTACTCGCCATTGACGCAGATTGGACCAAAGATCTTGTGAAGGATCTTTCTCTCGAAGGCTCCCAAAGTCTTTTCATCAGAACTGCTCAACGCCGAGGTTTGTGCTGCATATAATAGGACGGGCATGATTAGTGACTTATAGAGCGTGAGTTTTGTTCGTCGAGAGAGGGCTCTGCTTCTCAATTGCCTACTCAGCCCAAAGTAACACCTGTTGGCAAGAGTTATCCTTCGCTTTATCTCAATACTGACATCGTTGAAAGAGTTTACGCTGGATCCCAGGTAGACGAAGTCCTTAACAACCTCGAAGGAGATGTTGTCAACAGTAACGTGGTTTTCAAGACGCTGGGACTGTTTATTTGTTGACACTAGGTATTTCGTCTTATCTGCGTTCACTACAAGACCCATTCGACTCGACTCTTTCGCTAACCTGGAGAATGCTGCGCTGACTGCGCAGAGCATTCCTTACTTACCGAAAATGGGTGGCCAATGTTGTGTGACGACTAAAATATCGCTGGCGATTTTTTAGCCGCACAACGGCCAAGGTGCGAGAAAGACACCTGGTGAACACCGCCAGTTGATATTTATGCTTCACTTTATTTTTTTACACACACACACATAAACACTGAACTAATATAACCCAGTAGGCAATGACAGCACTGCTAGCAGGCCTTCTTGTGGATTTTGTAGTACTGCCGCACTCATATACAATTACACTTTCTTTTTTATATGAAGTGGGAAAAATTTTCAGGCCTACCGCTTTCACTGCACTAAAAAGGCCTTCTAGTAGCACTCTTTTGAAAATGCATGCATAACATATTCTTTCGATGAGGAGTGTTAGAGGCACTGTTGTAACAGGCCTGATTATACAACTTCATTAAGCATTGTTGTAAAAGGTCATTCTATTCCACTCCTTCTCATACTAGCTCTTAAATGAGGCCTACACAGAGCGCTCTTACCAAAATCATGATTACATCGCTTCCCAAATAAAGGCAAAAAGTAACTTTGTCAAAAATTAATTTAAACAAATTCATTAATTATATATGTATATATATATATTTACATTTTAATAAACTTTAACAATGAAATAATTTTTTGGACTTCATTTTTAAAATATAACTAAGTGTTAAGGCAGAAAGTGGCTTTCTCAAAAATAAAAATAAACAAATTCATTAATTATATCGCTCGTTTTCTTCAATAACGTCATAACTCAAAAAAATCAGATTTTTCAGGAGAAGAATTAAAATATTTCAACCGATAATGGAGATTACTCCACCTATTGTATCGTGGCTTGGAAAATGTTTCTGCATGATAAACTCAATTTTTAGGTTTTTTGGATTAAGACGTTTTTGAAGAAAACGAGCGATATATATTTACATTTTAAATAAACTTAAACAATGAGATCAATTTTTTTTTGGACTTTTTAAAATAAATAAAAGTGAAATGGTATTAAAATAGTGACTCAAACTCTTCAAAAGCCACACAAATCAAAATTTTAATCAACTTCATACAAAACAAGGATACAAAATGATTTTTTAAAAATTAACGAGCAATCAGATTAAAAAAATTTTTTTGACAGTCGATGGAGATGTGCATTACGGATTGATTTATAATAAAAAGTAAATATTAAAAAATTTTGAGTTGTGTCACTTTTGAAGAGGGTGTGCGATATAAAGAATTGCTTATGATTTTTCAAGAGATTGTGTCAGTTTTTGTGAATATTTTTGTTTGTAGAGCAAATTTTTGGATCTCTTAAATGCAGCTTTCATTATTTTTATATAGTTATCTTTTGTTACAACATCCGATTGAATTGCTTCTGTAAAAGAGTGATGAAAAAGAATGATATAAGAATAGAAATTCAAATTAAATGATATTTTTCTTCCACTTACGAAAAAATATGTGGTTAATGTTTTTGAAGTCCTTAAATGGCTTTTTGTTTTGAAACCCTTGGTAGTTGTAATCAAGGATTACACTTGGACCAAGAAGACTTCCAAGGTTTTTGGTAAGTCCTTCTTTACCAACTATTTTTCGAACACATTGAATCTGTAAAGAGGAAGCAATACACGAATTGTGTATGGCAAAAAAGAAGAGGAATGACTTTTTTATTAAATACTTACTAGTGTATCTTCACTCATAGATGAAATGTTTGTTTCGAACATTTGAAGTTCTGCACAGCTGTTGATAGGGAAAATGGTTGAAATTTTTTCTGCCGATCTTTTGTTTGCACAAAGTACGCGCACCGATACTTTAATCGCTGCCAGCTCATTTATAATAAGAACGTTTTGCTCTTTTAATGTTTGTTCCAACAGCTCAACACGTTTTTGTAAATCTGTAAAATTAATTTTATGAAATTCACAATAATAATGATTATATTCATAATATAATCTTAATAAAATATTCTTACTTGCAATTTGGTCCGACAACAGCAATGGTGTTGTGTTTGTATTTTTCTCATTAAGAGATATATTCTCATTTTCAGTTTGCTTCATTTTAGTGGCATGAGTGTCAAAACGACGAATTTTTGACACATATTTTTTAGTATTGGTGGTGTCCATTGCTCGATGAGAGATTGAAAAGTTGCTCGATTGAAGAAAAAAAGAAATTAATGAAATGATCCATATTGGCTTTTATCAAAACTATGCAAAAGAGGTATTAGTACTAAGTTCTGCTCATCGGGTAAGCATATCATCTTATATATGATTTCATGAATACTAAAAAACTCCCTTTCACTGGTGCAATCAAAATTCCTATCGGCTGTACATATTCCCAATGCATCTATTGAATTTAAAGGTTCTTCAAAAAAACTTTTCAAATTTTTTAATCTAACTCCTTCCACTAATCCCTGATCTTGATCTGAAAATCCTGTTACCTGTATTGGCGTGAAAGGTCCTATGCAACAAAAATTGTCTGGGGAAGTCGTACTCAAAAAAAAATTATCTGTTTTATAACTGACTATCTTACTAAATCTGTTTTTTTTAAAGCCGCCTGAACATTTCTTTGAAACAATATCTGCTTCTGCAAACTTATTTTTAATTTGTTGCAGAATTTTGGAAGGTTTTCGGATCTTTTTTTTTAATTCCTGCATATAGTTCTCAAAATCATACGCACTAAAGCTTGAAACAATTCCCATGTCCCTAACAGAATCGCATAAATGAAGCAAGCTGTGCACATTAAATGTTATACTATTTTCACCAAAAACCGAAGGAAAATTTTCAACGAAAAGTTTAAGCAATTCATTTGCAGTTCCTAGATTTACTGCAAAATTTTGAGGCGCGGATAGCAATCTATATGCTGTATGAAGTAGCAAAAACTGGTAATAAAAATCATCACTGACAATATTCTTTAAAACAACAATTCCAGTATAAAGAAGGAATTGGCGGAATTCTGTTGCCTTCCATCTTGAAATCTCATCTAACGATCTAGGTTTTCGTTGAAATTCTATTGGAATATACCCCGTAAGCGCCACTAGTCTTAACGACAAAAGGTTCTTTCTATCATCAGTAATCTTTTCTGTGTTTTTTTTATTTACAAGTGAAAGTAAAACCTTGCGTGCAACTCCTAAATCTACTAAATGCATTGGTTCAAGAGGAAATTGTGTTATCATCCTAGTTCCTATTAATTCTAATTCACTCGGAGTATTTTTATGAAAGCCTTTATGAAATTCTTTTTGTTTTCTTTCTAAGAAATCCTTATCTGTTCTAAGTTGTGACGATGTGATGCTGAAAGTTGTTACATTATCTATTTTTCTTCCTATTTGGTAGCATTTGCTACATCCTATGAGCGCATTATGACCAATAATTTCGCACATAAAAGCCCTAGCGGGTGTGTCACATATAAATGCTCTTAAGTTTATAACAAAATTTTGGTTATGAAGAACTAAACCATTTTCTGAAAAGTTTTTTAAGTCAGATAAAAGGTCATGCAGATAACAATCAACACTATATGGCTTTTTATTACCTAGATAAGTTCCTATAAGAAATACATTTATCCCTTCTACATTAACAACCCTACCTATAATTGGCCAGAGACTCGAAGAACTACTCTTAAAAAGGGGTAATCCATCAACTCCAATATCAATAATTATATTATTATCTGCAGGAAGCAATTGACATGGTATTTTTTTCAATTGATTTCCTAACCCTAAATGGTAGTAAGTGCCAGGTGGAACAGTTCTTATAACAGTTTTGCTATCACTTATTTTATTGCTGTTTGCGCTTACGAGAGTTCTTATGTCCACTGGAACATTTAAGTCCTCAGAATTCAAAATTCTAAGTAGCGCATTGGCACAGTCTCTAGTTGGGTTATGGTCTTTATACCACGAATAAAGCTTTCTTTGCAACGTCGTTTCTTTTTCTTTCAGAATTTGCTCACTTGGTATCACAATTTCTTCACTCTTTGTAAAAATGTCTTCACCATCTATCACAATATCACCACATTCCGTTAAAAATTCTTCGATTCCTATATCAATGTTTAATTCTTCATAGCCTTGGCACATATTTCCTTCTTCTACCTGACCAGCATCACTCTGTGCAGCAACTTCGCTACAACTTTGCCTAACCAAACTATCTTCAATCTTTTTAAACTTTCCTAATAAATCTTCTTTTACTTTTTTAATATTCCTATAAACAGAACTTGTACTACTACCACTTTTATCCATATTTAATATAATTGGTTAATATTAATAATGAAAATGATTAACTTACCTGTTGAATCTCCTTTGCCGCGAAAATGTTTTGACACAAATAATTACAGCATAATTTTAGCGATGCAAAACTAAAAATACTTTAAATTCGTTTACTGAAAAATGGTTACTTGAATCATTAATAAACATTGTTCAAAATCTTTCACATTTAATATCTCGAAATTGAACAGGATTACAAAACGCTACATATGTATTATTATTTATATAACACAATAAATTTATTTTATAGAGAAAAAAATTATTTCAAATCAAATTATTCATTGACGAGTACTTAACGTTGTCACAAAAGTATTCAATTTGTTTATATCACTACAAAATCCAAGTAGTTTTCTTGATATTTCGATTAGTATCAGGGTTGCCATATGAAGTTTTTCAGTACGTTCAAAATTTTCTGTACGTAGTACATAGTACGGTTTTTGGTACTGTTACTTTTTTCTCAAAGTGTCAAATAAACACTCATTTATTGTGTGTTTATTTGACATTTATACTCATCTCAAGAGCTGAAAAGGTATGATAATAGTTATGTAAAATTTTTGACATTTTTATTTTTGCAAAACTAACTCATCACATTTAACAATAAGACAATTCGCAATCTTGTGCGTTTGAGATTGTAAAAATACACTACTTTAGTCCTACTTACACTCTTCTTTACTTATAGTCTTGTTATGCTTGTTGGTTTGGTTCGTGTCAAAATCACGAACGAATCATCGTGACGTTTGTTAAGGCGAATGTGACGTTACGACATCTGTCAAATTCTTATGGAGGTGAATTTAGTGAAAATGTCGCAACAACATAGTAATGTGGCTAAAGTTGGTACAAAATAGTTTCTCATTTGACGAGCAACACTACTGCATATATAAGGGTTTATGTATGTATGAATGAAACAATCGTATGATATTTCAAGATTGTTGTCTCTTTCTTCATGTCGAGTCGTAAAGTCGTGTAGTCGTCAATTATCGAATTTAATATAAGAATATAATATACGTAAAATATACTATTTTGTCCGTATACATAAAAATTGCCCGTAGCAGCTTTCAAGAATTGAAACCTATATAAACTGCTTAACTGTTTTTATGATTTTGTCATTATATATATATAAAATGACAGATCAACCCTTGCGATTAATAATTCCTGGCATGGTTGAATAAATAAGGTTGTCGCATGGGTGAGAGCGAGTTCCCATAAATGTCAAATCGAAGTTGACAGCTCATACAAAATCTGAAAACGAAAATTAATGACATGAAAAGCCGTTGAAGTTGTTGTTGTTGCTTTTCATTGATTTTGACAATTATATGTACTGAGAAGAGAGTACGATCAGCCACGAGACAACCTTATTTATTCAACTATGATACCTGCTAATTGTATCATGGTAGTGAACGCAACTTCGAAAATGCAACCCTGTAAACTATGCTTAATTTATTTTACTTATTTTTTTGCTCATAATTGACTCAAAGTTGACGTTTTTCTTTTAACTTTTGGAATAATTTTGATTTTTGTGATAAAATCGTGGCTTAAAGTAACCATTAACCAATGGCTGATACCATTCGCTCCGTCTTCGAGATTCGCCCGTCTTCGGGTGGGGATCTTCTAAAGGTTTCGGTATAACCCAGTCTGTTATTGAAGCACAATGTCCGAGTCTTCAAGACTACTCATATGGCAACATGATAAATAGTGACTATAACTTAATATTTCTAATAATTCCCCTCCGCCTATTTTGTTTCTTTTAAGGTATTTTAATGCACGAAGGTGGCGAAACTGGACAAATTGTTTGAAACAATGTGTACAAAACTTGGGAAAGATTTGCAAGAAGTTGGTTTAGTGCCAAAAGATCTTACAATGATAGGGCATTAGCTAAGATTAGTTAATGGAATCGTTATCTTTATGGAAATAACATCTTACAAAAAATGTGAGCATTTAAATTACGCAGGCTGGCTATAAATTTTGCCCCATCATGTATCTCATTACCTAGGCATGGACGCATTAATGCCACGCACACTGCGCCTTCTGCCTGGCATGGTATGTACTGTGGAACCCGGCATGTATGTTGGTCAAGATTTCATGGATGTTCCTAAAGAATTTCGAGATATTGGGGTTAGAATCGAAGACAACGTACTCATTACAGCTAATAATTAAGTCGAAGTTATGACAGAAGTGCTTTAAACAACGATCTGTTATGGAAAAAATTCATTTAAAAATTTTATTTTGATGCCAGGAAAAATATACAGTAGGGTTTGGATCAAAGAAACCAAACCGTTAAATAAATTCTTTGTTGTATTTCTTTTTTCCAATAAATATGGCTAGCCCTGACAAGGCATCAAGATGTGCCAATACAAAAGTGTCTTCTGGGTTGTAGAGTTCGTTTGCATCCGCTGGTAAATAAAACAAATTTAAAAAATTAATTCTAAAGAATTGAGTTTCTTTTAAATCTTCGTATTCGCTAAAAATACTAACTATCTTGGGTTGAATTTGTCGCAGTCGTATACATTTTAGATCTCTCAGTATTTCCAGCAAAAACATAATATCTACTGGAAGCATATGAGGAAAACGAATGAGGATTTCATGCACAAAACAGTAAGAAGAGATCCTTTCTTTTAAGAGAAGCTTTCTTTTTTTTTTTGCTCTTCAAACGAATGTTGCGTTCTTGACGGTGGAAATGCCCATATGCAACAATTAAATATTTTTAATCGTATTTATGCTAAGCAGTTTGAATAAGTTAAAGGCTTGTTTTGTCCCTTTTTGTACCATGCCGTGCTCTTTTGTACAAATGTATGAAATTTACTAGAATTTATATAAATTGGTATTGAAAATAATTAAAGAACTTTACAATAAGATGTTGTTGGTTCAGAAAAAGAAAATTTTTAATTTTAAGTTATTAAAAAAAAAATAATGAAGTGCTTCATTTTTAACCAACACATGGTATGATGTATTATTAAACCAAAAATGAAATTATTTTGTAAATACAGGTTTTACTTCTTATCATAAATAAAACTTATTATTGGAAACCACTGATAGAGTTTTTAGTTAAGAAACGTTTTATTTCTTCTTGAGATAGGCCTTATAGAAGCGCTCGAAAATGCAGCGATCACGGAAGGTGTCTTGACGCTACCAGAAGCAGTGCTAGCATGCCTTCTTTTCCAGAGCCCTAGCTAAATTGCCTATTGGGAATGAATAAAAACACATGAATACAAAAATAACACCCATACACTCTTATATTAGAAAAGAGAGAGAGAAAGGGAAAGCATGTAAAAAAGGTTGGAAACATGCAAAACGTGCGCAAATACATGCGCAAAGCTGGCGTGATCTTGCTCAGAGTCAAGTAGCGGGTCACATAAGAAAATAACAGAAGGCAAATTGCTGGGCAAAATGTAAACAAAATTCTGATGAAAGACAACAACAAGGCTGCACCGTACGGGACTTCGGTTACGGGAAAAACAGCCCAGAACTTTCGATTGCGGTACCTTGTTTATCACAAACAACAAGAAGACGATGGTATAAATAGGCCGCAATCGAAAACAAGAAGACAGAATGTGTTATACATTAAAAGTGTGCAGAGTGCAAGTGATCGAGATTATATAAACAAAAAATAAAACAGTGAAGCAGAGAGTGCAATTGGACCGAAAAAGTATTTGAGTAAAATACGCCGACCGAAGAAAAGAGTGGAAAGTGGCAAAAACAGAGGAGGTGAGAAATTGTGAGAAGTGAAATATTTTTTTATTAAGAGCAGAGTCGTTGGCTTGTAGGCCCACCTGCAAAGACAATAGATAGACATTTCGGTGGCTTGTAGGCCCACTTGTCTATCCAACGGAGAAAGCAGAGTCGTTGGCTTGTAGGCCCACCTGCAAAGAAAATAGATAGACATTTCGGTGGCTTGTAGGCCCACTTGTCTATCCAACGGAAAAAGCAGAGTCGTTGGCTTGTAGGCCCACCTGCAAACGTAATAGATAAACATTTCGGTGGCTTGTAGGCCCACTTGTTTATCCAACGGCAAGAGCAGCGTCGGTGGCTTGTAGGCCCCCCTGCAGTAGCAGTAGACAGAGTCGGTGGCTTGTAGGCCCACCTGTCTTCACCTTTTTGTTAGCAGCGTCCGTGGCTTGTATGCCCGCCTGCTCAAACCAGAACATTGTCCGTGGCTTGTAAGCCCGCGTGTTCGCATTTTTTTCATCGAGTAACAGTGCTGCGGCTTGTAGGCCCGCCTGTTAAGCCGAGACGCAGACGTGAAGACCTGGAGGAATAAGGCCCATTAAATCAACAATACAAAAAAATATAAATTCAGATATTTTACAGTGTATTAAAGATAAAGGCCAAACATTTAATAAAGATCAATTGTTAAAGAAAACCAAAGTGTAATTTCTTGTAAGAACCCTGGAAACCCGCTGAGCTTACCCCAGCAAACAAAAGAACCAGCGGAGGTTCGTTACAGTTGTTTATTTTTGCGACTTGAAATGCAAGTGAGCAAATATTACTTCGAGTTAGTCCCCAAAAACGTTATTCCATTTCCTTAATAAACCCTATCAGCCCAAATTCCATTTCCCGATTGAAAACAGATTTTCGTCCCAGTGGCGTGGTTAAAATTTCGCTAATAGGTTTATCACTGCGAGCTGCTCTTTACAGCGGTGCAAATGGGACTCCAAATGTCTTAGCCTCCAACAGTATATCCATTGCTCCTTCTCTAACTGCCAAAATAGGCTTACTCATTCTTTCCGGATCCTACTTTCGCATCTATCCTTTGTATGGCATTATCTACAATTTATTATAATAAAAATTTATAATTGATAATTTGGCGTGATATATCATATATATTTGGCACATTATTATATAGGTATAATGTGATAAAATAGTATATCACATTACCCAACTTTGACTATATCACATTAGCCGATTTCGGTTTTCGAAACAATCAGGTTATTTTTATAAAAATACACGTCAGAAAATAAAGAATTAACCTAATTTATGATTAACAGCATTCAAACATTTAAAATTTATATATTTAAACTTTCAATTCCGCTTCGGTTTTCTCGTACTTCACTCACAAAGCTCACGCACAAAAAATATAGAATGCACAGATGAAACAATTTCACAACAATGAGAGCAAACACAGTGAATGAAAATGTGCATAAGACTGCACCACGTGTGTTTTTCTGTTGCCTTTATGTTCACATGTATATTCTTGTCGAAAATTGGGTATTTAACAAAATATGAAGGTATACCACATTACCGGACCATATCACAATACCCGAAGTTACTCTATTCGTAGTTAATTTTTTTGTTAACTTGACCGTGACTAATTGTTAAATATCAACTAAAACATTGTGATACAATTTTTTTCAAAATTTCTACTCTAGTAATTTCACGAAAAAGATGCAAAAGATCTATGCACGCTTTGTAAAAATTGTAATTATATAAAATTAAATATTCGCAAACCGAAAATGGACACAACATAAACTGAAGCAGCTCAAGTAGTGGCATTATTGCAACAAGGCTTTAGTCAGCGCTATGTTGCCCGCGAATTGCACCATAACCAATCTTCGGTATCTAGAGGCTACATAAGATACCAGGAGACCGGTTCCTTTAGTCGTAGATCAAGACCAAGTGAATAACGCGCTACTTCTACAAGAGATGGCCGATTTATCTTAACATCGAGTTTAAGAAATCGTTATGCCACCGGCGTAAGTCTCCAGAAAGAGCTGTTGCAAGTGCGTGGAGTAGCTGTTAGTGAGTCAACTATAAGAAAAAGGCTTAAGGAAGCTTCCCTCATCCCAAGAAGACCCGCAACAGGCCTACAAATGACTGCAGCGCACCTTCAAGCCCGTCTTACAATTTGCTCAATAGCATGCATATTGGAGTTTAGAACAATGGAGCTCAGTTCTCTTCTTAGATGAGTCCAGAATGTGCGTACATGGCAGCGATAGAAGAGAACGCGTCTATAGGAGGCCAGGTTAGCGTTATGCACAATGTTTTATAAGAAGAACACTGGCGTACGGAAGAGGATCTTGTATGATGTAGCCTGGAATATCATATAACAAAAAAAACAGATCTGGTTTTTATACATGGTGGAGGCAGAGGAAGTGGTTTAACGGCTGAACGCTATATCCAGGAAATCCTGCAAGAGCATGTTGTGCCTTACCGAGCAATTTTAGGGGACTCCTTCATTTTCATGCAGGATAATGCTCGCCCCTACGTGGCGACATCGGTGCGTCGCTTTATTGCTGAAGCCGCCATTGAGTTAATACACTGGCCCGACCGAAGCCCGGACCTGAACCCAATCGAACATAAGTGGGACGAGTTCAAAAGAAGAGTACGGGCCAGAAATGTGGCTCCATCAACTGTGGATGGCTTGAAGTCAGCACTTCTAAGAGAATGGCAAAGAATCCCACAGGAAACTATCAGGAAATTAATCCGTTCAATGAAAAACCGGTGCGAAGCTGTCATCAGAGTCCGAGGTGTTAATACGAGTTATTAATTATTGCTTTAGTTTTCCTTTGTTACTGTTAATTGCTCCAGCTTACTTTGTTGATGTAATTTTTACTTGATTTATGTTTGTATTTTTATTTGTTTTGCTGGATATGAAATTGACAACTGGTCACAGAATAAAAAAAAAGTATCTTCAAACACAAAATTTCCCGGTCTTTTAAGTGGTGTACTCAGATATTTTTTATAGGAAAGGAAAACAAAGAATTCGTTATCCTGTTGGCTTAAAGTGTGGACTTCGAATGTGCATCCTTTTTGTTTTGGAAGCATTTATAACTTAACAATTATCGTGACACAATCTCGGAGGATCATTACATTCTCCTTGTATAATCCTTACTGCAATAACCAGCGAATTATGGCGGACAACAATAGCCGTATCATCAGTAAAGGCGAATGTAATGCTTTGTTTGAAAACCCGCTGAAGCTCGTTGGTATATAATATGAACAGAACTGGTCCCAATTTTGATTCCTGTAGGACTCCAAGTTTCATTAAATTTTCCTCGCTGATAACATCTTTAATCTTAACGTGAAATGTACTATTTTCAAGGTCAGCCAATCAGCCATTGTGGCTCGTATCCTAACCATTCGTAGTGCTTCTATAAGGTTAGAGTGATTCAATGTATCGAAAGCCTTACTGAAATCCATGTAAAGTACTAATATGTGGTGGCCTTTATCCAAGCTCTCATCGACACAATTTGCAAGTTCACCAAATAACTTTCCCGTATTTTTGTTTTTCAGAAAACCATTATGTATCAGTGAGTGTTTTTCAATAAAACTTTGTAGCCTGTTGAAAATTATGCTTTCCGACTGGAAGAATCGATATTGGTCTATAATTGTTCAGATGATTTTTGACTCCACCTTTATAAATTGGTCTTACAACTACTGTTTTCAGGGTTGAAAGAATAGTTTTGATATCAATTGATCTGATGCGATCTATTCCAGGCGTCTTATCTTCTCCAAAAACTTTTACAATATTTTGTATCTCAGTAATGTTTGTTGGGTAGGCAAAGATTGAGTTTTCCACTGTTGCATTCAATTTGTTTGACGTTACTGCATTGCATTTGTGAATTATATTCTCCATCTGGGAAAACAAATACAATGCAAGTTCATTAGGAAGTGAATTCAAGGTCTATATTGAAGTTTTTTGAAGTGAAACTTCTTAGGCGGCGCTTCGAAATTTGAATGAGAATATTGAGGAGTGAAATTTCAAGGTCAATTTACTTAATTTCGTTACACGATGGAGAAGAAAGATATGTTGTACAGTAGATAGAATGAGAGAGATATACATTGTATAAAAGACTGAAAAAAATTTCTTTGTCAGCGCTGAGTATCGAACCTGCAATTTCAGTTTTATAAAGCCAACGTACTATATGCTGGGCTAAGGTCTTCATATATAAATATAGTCTACATACCAATTAATCAAACTACTTTTGCTGTAGATGCCCTGCGGGAAAATAAACAGCGCTCCTAGCGGGAAAATATAACAGCCTTATTCATAAACACATTTTAGAGGCAGTGTAACTTTAAACAAGAAAACGCTATTCATAAACATTTTCGCAACCATGTTTTTTGTTTGTCTTTTCGTTTATCAAAGACATGCTCCATATGCGCCCTTTGCAGCATTTTTTTTATGTGGCGGCCATTGCAAATCCATTGGAATTCTTAATTTTTGTAGAGATTTTCTTTAGTTCAGACACAAACCTTACAAACATGAGCAGCGAATGAAAAAATGTTTATGAATAAAGCCCAAGAATGATAGAAAAATAGATTGCGCAGATAGTAAAAATAATTTTCTACGATCTGCGCATCTACGTTACGATAGACTTTCGATATGAGCTTACGATATGGCTTTCTGTCAAGTCTTGTTAAAAATGTGAACAAATATGAAACAATGGCAAAAGATTCAAGAAACAAACTTGATCTAGCGTGACGTCATGATCGTAAAAAATACTTTGTTCGTAGCTAGAAATGTCAAAATGAAAAGTAAACAACATAACGGACCTGCGCAATGCGTAATCTATTTTTCTATCATTCTTGAATAAAGCGTAGTATGCTGTAGAAACAAAAATTTCTTAGCATATAATTCTACACCCGAACTATTAGTGTAGAGTCAAAAATGTTTGTATGGAGAAAAAAGTAACTACAGTACGACCTTGCTCAATGCAACTAATAGAAATTCGGGCAATTGACATAGTTAACGTTGAAGAAACGCAATTAAACTTCTAAACATAAAGCTTTATGTCTCTGAATCTTAGATATTGTGGGTTAATGCACTTTGTATCCTTAAATATTGTTTGAATAGATTTTTCATTAAAAATGTATTTTACAAGCAAAGAAGAACTGAAAGAATATAAGATAAAAGTTTATGCAAGTTTACGCAAATGCAAGTTGCGATAATTGTGCAATTCCATGACGCCAACTTGACACTCTGCGCAAGAAAAGTTGGAATAAGTTCTTTCAATAGATAACTATTTTATACATATCTTAGTTATATAATTTTATATCGAACTATTTTCTATTAATAATGTGTGTGTGAAAGTTTTAGTTATCTTTTCACATTTAAAGTTTTAAACAAAAAAGTATTTATAAGGCTTAATTTTTTTAAAGCAAAAATAATAACGAAAATTTGTCCCATAGTTTTTGAGTACAAAATAACCGGTAATTTTTGATTTTTAGTTTTTAAGGCAGAAATAAAAATGAAAGTTAAGATCAAGTTTACAGTTGAGGTAGATTTATTGTTGTGACATTGTTCTGTGAAACTCCTTATTAATATGCCAAAAAAAATTTTTGAAAAACAAATTTGTAAATGCACCTGAAGCTCCCATTGGCAAAAAAATCGCTCATTGTAGTTATGTAATATAAAAAAATCCCTTTTTAAGAAATTATTCTCTTAATATGCGGAATATGCAACACTTGATTTTCTCACGATCATACTCTCGCTCTCAAACTTTCAATAAAGCTACGCTCTGAGTTTTCTCCCTAGTGCAGCGATGGGTTCTATTCCAGATAGAACTCTACGCCACGTTACGTTGCGTAGCTTTACGATTGCATAATCGAGCCTTTACACTAAAATCGTTCTTATTCTAAAAGAAAGAGTGTATACAAAGAAGAAGTTTCACTTCTTTACTGTATACACGGTATACTGTATCTTTTTTCCATTGTTTCGTCAATGTTTGCTCTCTTTCTTCCTAAAAATTCATTGATCAGTCCCCCAAAGAATAATTGGACTTTTGTATTGCTATGCTTTTGCTTTGATTTTGTTACTGTAAACTTTTATCGTCTATTTCATAAGTTATATTTCTACTATTATTTTTCAACCATTTGTTTAGTACATCTCTTTGTTTACTATATTCAGCTATAAGATTTGGCGTTATCCAAGGGCTATTCTGCCTTTTTTAACAAATTTTTCGCACCAATGTTGCTTTTTTGTATATGTTTTCTAATTTATGCAAGACTTTATTGTACATCCGCTCAGCGTCTTCTTCTTCTAACACGGCTCTCCAATCTTCTTCACGAATAAGCTGTTTTACTTTTGCATTACACACAGAAGTTAAAAAAGGGGTTTGCTTACGAGTTGATTTTTCAAACTTCTCGTAATAATTAATTGGATAATGATCGGAGATATTGCTTTCGGTTACAGCTGGATTAATTTGGCTGTCCACTCTGCTAACAAACGCGTAATCAATCAATGACTTGGTGCCTTTTTTTTTAGAGTCTACTCTTGTTTTTTCAGTAATGACATTCATGCATCCCTTTGATGCTAACATTTCAGTGTAGTCTTTAAAATTACTCGAGTTATGATCTTCCCGACTTGATACAGATACAGATGAAATAATACAGCAAAAGTTGCTTTTTGTGTGACATTTTTTGAAATGCTTTAAAACTACTTTAATAACTCGATTTTTTTTTTCTTAGGTATGTCGCACAATGGTTCCAAATCGAAAAAAAACGGCCCAAACCTCAAGGCGTTGCCTAATCTGCATGAAAATAGTGATTTATAGGTTTTTGGGCTCGCTGATCACGTATCTGAAGTCAAAAATTCAAAATTCAAAATCGCGGCTTAAAAATGGCAGCCATGAACATGCTAATTCTTATACTAACGATATTATGCATTTCAAATTTGGTGCCCCGAAAATTTTCAGGGTCGCTAATCAAGAACCTGAAGTCAAAAATTTGAAATTCAAAATGGTGGCTTAAAAATATGCTAACTTATATAATAACTTCGAAATTAAATTGGAGGCCATGAACTAATTTTTGAGCTAATTTTTTTAAAATCTAAGATGTTATAACTTTCTTAACCCTTTGACGACCGCTCCTTAACCGCTGGAAAATCCGACAAGGGATTTGTGTTAATCGACTCCAAATTAATAAGCAAAAGTGTCGCAAAAAACAATTTTTTTAACTGAAAAAGTGTGAAAAGTCATGGGACCTATATGTCCCAATGGTCGTCAACGGTAAAAATGTATACCACTATTTTCTCTCGTTGACAGTATGCGAACGAAAAGTTCGAGGTTGAATTTTGATTTACTTCATGAGAACTTGTTGTTTTACATCTGTTTTGAAAGTTTACCAATGAAAGTTTAAAAAATATATTTTGCAATGATAGTACTTTGACCTCTATATGACTATTGGCTTAGGAGATATTCCCAAAATATTTAAAAAGATTGTTAAAAAACCCCAAAAATTCTATCATAATATCTGGCCTACTATATTTGCTACGACGTAATGTTTTATATCCAATGAAAGGTTGAAAAATAACCTTTCCAATGGTGGTAATTTGACCTCTTTACGACCATTCAAAATATCACAAAATAGGTTAAATTTTCCAAAAAATCGGTTCTTTCATTTGATGGAAAACAAAACTCCGTAACAAAAAAATTTTTTGGGATTTTTTAACGAATTTTTGACCTATTTTGGAAATATCTTTTGGACCAATAGTCGTAGAGTGGCCAAAGTACTACCATTAGAAAGAAAATTTCACTTTTGATTTTAACGTAGAATACGTTATACGGGGGTGTTAATCTGGAGCACAAAATTTTGAGAAAATGTTTGTCACTTTCATTATAAGTTTTTAATACTTTATGCATGCATTGAAGAAAATTCAAGTATGGTCGTAACATATTTAATATGTCTTCTTTTGATTTGTATTTAAATAATCATATTGCTACATATAATTTTTTTGATTTTATAAGTAAATCAAAATTTAACTCCTTCAAATTTTGTATTAATTTTCATATGCTTTGTATTTTATGTATTATAACATCATGTGTAAGAGCAGTACGATTATCTGTGTGCTCATCACAGAACCAGTGTGAGAAAGAGAAGAAGTATAATGACCAAGTAGCGAACGACAACCATGATAAATACAACCATGATTTTTGTTTGTCTTTTCTTTAAATATCAAAGACATGCTCCATATGCGCCCTTTGCAGCATTTTTTTATGCGGTGGCCATTGTAAATCCATAGGAATTCTTAATTTTTGTAGAGATTTTCTATAGTTCAGACACAAACCTTACAATCATAAGCAGAAAATGAAAAAATGTTTATGAATAACAATGTTAGCAAGGTTGCATAGAAGCTGCGTAAAGCCTAGTATGCTGTAAAAACGAAAATTTCTTGGCATATAATTCTACACCCGAAATATTAGTGTAGAGTCAAAAATGTTTGTGTGGAGAAAAAAGCAACTACAGTACGACCTAGCTCAATGCAACTAATAGAAATTCGGCCAGTTGACGTAGTTAATGTTGAAGAAACGCATTTAAACTTCTAAACATAAAGCTTTATGGCTCTGAATCCTAGATATTGTAGTTTTATGTATTAAGATATGCACTTAGTTTCCTTAAATATTGTTTTAAGAGATTTTTCGTACATCAAAAATGTATTTTACAAGAAAAGAAGAACTGAAAGTAAATAATATAAAAGTTTATGGAAGTGTACGCAAATGGAAGTTGCGATAATTGTGCATTTTTTTTTAAGTTGCGTTTACTGAGTCAACAATATAAATTTTTGAGTATTGCGATAATCGAGTGTTGCGTAAAGCGAGGTCGTACTGTTTTCTTATTGAAATGTCAAAATTCTGGCGCCAATTAAATGCCCGGACATATAATCGACAGCGAAATTTTGACATTTAAACTCTCCACATGGTGGTTGTACTTGCTAGCATTGAACAAATTTTTCACCTCTACAGCGAACTAAGTACCGAAAAAAAAATTCCGCTGCCTTTTCGCTGTCAAAAACTCAATGCATTCCTTATGAAAAGTTTCTTTCCGCTTCTACAGCATACTGGGCTTAAAGCCTTAAACAGTGCGTAACTAAACAAGCGCTTAAAGGTTGTTTAAGGAAATCTATTGAATAAGGCTGTTAATGACTAACGTATTCTACGTCTGACCTATGCGCCCGTGTTATCTAACACAGGCTTGAGCTTTTTGTGTTTTTATTTCAGTATTACTACGAACACGATCACAAATCGAAGACCAAATTCTACTTGCGTCTTTTCTGCGATCGCTTTGATTTGAGTGTGTACAATCAGTGGCGGATCTAGGATTCACCAGAGGGAGGAAGGACTGAGCTAACAGTTTTATAGTCCAAGGGGGAGGCTGAAACGGCTGTGAACTGTGGTTACAACAAAACTTCTACTTCGAATAATGATTAATTTTCTATATCTGCATTGGAAGTCCGCGGGCTAGTCAAATTATCAATACGGTCACCAACCGCTGTTGTGTTCTTGTAAGGCAGGTACCTAAGAGATTTAAACTTGCGGATATCACTTCCCTGTACGATAATTCTGCAAAAGTGAAATGGGACGTAAGGATGTATATTTTCTGCAGAAAACAACACAAAGGCCATCGAATAAATACTATTTGTGCTTTTTGCAAAAAACCATTTTGCTTCGCCAATAATCGAAATAACTTCAAATTTCATCATAAGAAAATTAAAATTCAATGCATTGATCAAAAATGCAAAGAAATTTCTTTTTATTTCAAATAAATCAACTATTCAACAAAGTTAAATATGTCTTAGATTTTTACCGTTGACGACCATTGGCATTGGGACATATAGGTCCCGTCAGATTTGGTGGTCGTATGTATAGCCCAAGTAGACTTTTTTTTTTGTGTTTTTCGTTAAAAAGTGGAAGGTTGCCCGCAACTTCTCCAAACTTTTTTTACCTATAGCTCCTCCTAACCCCAAAATATTGCAGCAAGAAGAAGGGGGAGAAAAAGGTAAAGATTATTCGACTTTGGGGTGGTTTGGTAGGCAAAGGGATGAATCTACCCACGAAAATAAAGTACTTTCTGAAAGCCACATTCATTCCCTGTTGAATAATACCTTGTAAAGAAAAATCGTTTGCATTGTTTTTCCAGGAAAAATTCGAAAGTAAAAGAGTCACCGGTGTCCCAATGGTCGTCAAAGGGTTAATGTTCTTTGTAATGAATGTGAAGTCCACACAATAATAAAGTTATGGAAACATTAGATTTATTTATTATTTCAAATATTTATATAAAAAACTATTCTTCTAATAGAAGTAAAACGTCTGGAGGGAAATGTTTGATTTTGTTTTTTTTTTTTGTTTGGTATGTCTCCCACAAAGATTTTCGGGTCTGAATATAAGAGGCACCTATTAAAGACATCCTCATTTGTAGCCAACTGTGACATCCTCCTGGCATTATTAAACACCTCTTCAGATAGCTGACCCAATGGAAGCATGCTGTTCTTTGCCACAGAAGAACCATACATAAGTACTCTGGGGATATGGGGTAGCATGTGGTACCACCATACAAAAAATTTAAGAAAAAAAAAAACTTTTTAGTTTCCGACACCATCTTAGTTTTTCTTAAAATTTTCCTACAGTGGCACGTTCTGGCAAAAAAAAAATTTTTTTTTATTATTGTAATAAGATCCCACAAAGGAAACAATACCTTTCTAAAGGGAAAAAGGGGAAAAACACTTTCGTTTTTTGCTTTTTAGCTGAGTTAAATATTTAAAAAAAATTTGCATTTTCCTTGTATTTTAAAACTAAAGGTACGAATATTTTTAAAGTTTTAATTTTTTCTGATTATTTAAGTTCCGATCCAATACACGAAAAATCATCGGGTGGCGCAAAATGAACAAACGGGTTTGAATTCCTTGAAACTTTTTTATTATTAATTTTTTTTTTTTTTTTATTTTCAGAATTTTGTAAAGAAGACTTGGGAAATTTAAAATGAAGCAATACACAATTGAACAACGTGCCCAAATCGTTGAACTTTATTTTTCAAATCAACGGTTTATTATTTTGACTCAGCGTGCATATCGTCGATATTTTAATGTGCGGGTCGGACCCTCTAGGTCAACAATAAACCGTGTGGTTGCAAATTTTCGACAAAAAGAAGTAGTAAGGAACTTTCCTGGTGTAGACAGACGACGAACGGTGCACACGGATGACAATATTGAAAGTATACAGGAGAGTATTCGGAAAGCTGGAGAAACATCAACAAGGAGACGTTCTACACAATTTGGCCTCTCACGAGGGTCGTTGCAGAGAATTTGGCAATAAGAATGTTTCCATACAAAATTCAGCTTGTCCAAGAATTGAAACCGACAGATTACCACACGCAAAGAAAAAAAACGTTTATCGCCAGTTTGCCGCAAACGAACTTCGTTTGTCGTGCTTGAAATCGTTATTTGCAAACATTTCAACAGTTGTCATAACAATAGTCAGTTGCGAGAAACGCGTCGTGTAGTTGCAGGAAATTAATTTTGTTTGTCATAAACGCGAATGATGTTTTGATTGCGGCAATTAAAAACTTTTATTTTTCTCAACTGAAAACTTCTTTGTTTTTCCCTTCGTCGTATAAACACAACGCTTATATTTCAGAGTTACTTTTTGGACAAATTGCTACTATATAAGCACATTGGTAATTTGCTTAATACGCGGACGGAGATAGCAATAGAGGTGCGATGAGTGCAATCTATAAGAAGACGGACGGACATGGGGAGAAAGATATTAAATATAATAAATAGTGACCGAAATAGCTTGTGGAATATATATCTAAAATATATTTTTAAATTGATGTCAACTGAATATTCGTTTGCGGCAAATACAACTCGCAAAAGAAGTGTAGTTGGTGAATTTTTCAGTTGCGGTAAACGAAAAATTTCTTTGCGTGCAGCAACGACTGGATTATGCAATTTATTCTTGGCAAAAAGCAGAAGAAAATCATGGTTTCATTCATAATTTAACTATGAGCGACGAAGCTTATTTCCAATTAAATGGGTTCGTTAATAGGCAAAATCGAGGGATATGGGCTACGGAAAATCCAAGAGTGGTTCAACAGAGACAATTACACCTTCTTAAGTGTACTGTTTGGTGCGGTGTTTCGTCGGAAAAGATAATTAGCCCATATTTTTTTTTAAATTGAACGCAGGTCGCCGTTTCCATCACTGGTGTTCGATATCGGACAATGTTGCAAAATTTTTTTAAGGCCAGCTGTGCAAAACCATCCGCAAGTATGATTCCAACAGGATGGAGCCACAGTGCACACTGCGAGGGACACAATGGTTCTTTTACGTGACATCTTTGGGCACAGAATTATTTCGCGTAGAAGAGATTTTAATTGTCCTCCGCGTTCACCAGATTTAACCGCTCCAGACTGTTTCCTTTGGGATTATTTGGAAGGGAAAGTGTATGTTAATAAGCCTACAACAGTCCATTAATTAAAAAACAATATACGCGATGAGATTAACAGAATAAGACCTGAAGTGTTATTCTGTTATTCTGTTTGCGAAAGGTTATGGAAAATGTGATGGAAAGAGCACGAATATGCGAAGCTGAAAATGGCCACCACTTCCTGGATATAATTTTTCATATTTATATCAAAAAAAATTCCCCATTAATATAATGTATTTAAAAAAAAATACAATAATTATGTCTTAAATAAAAAGTTATAATGAATTCAAATCCATTCGTTAGTTTTGCGCCACCTTGTATTTTTTTTTATTAAATTTTTATCAGACTTTGAAGGCGTCAAAAATCCTTAAAAAAAACGCAGTTCTTTTTCTTTGTCTATCTTAATAAGATATCTGAAATAAAAAATGTTTATCAAACATCTTTAAAAATTAGGTTTTGGCCGCCTTTTTTCGATTTGGAACCAATGTGCTTTAAAATATTTGATGGTCTCTTAATAACCGAAAAGCAAAAGTTTCTTCCGGATGACGAATTCCGACAAAACCGTCATGGACAATATTTTGCTCAACACTTGAAAGACGTTATGGAGCATATAGCAAATTTGTTTTCTGCCAGGTTATAAAATTTTAGTACCGACTTTTTAGATACTTAAATACTTGTATAAATTGTTAAACTTTTACTCAATAAAGATAGTTTTTGAACAAATAAATGAAACTTTAAAATAATGATATTGATATGAATAAGAAACTTTCTACAGTACAGACTGTGCGTGTTTAACAATGTGTGTTCGTCGGTATGTGGTGATTATGTCGACTGTTAAAGATGGGGATGTGAATTTGAGATGGTTTGTTTTTTGTTATTTATTTTTAGTTGGTTTCAATGAGTAATGCATGATACTTTTTTCTTTTTGTTTAAGTCTTGGTAGGCGGGCGCTTAAGTGTGTGCGCCTTTTTTAGATAGACTTGTAAAATTATCTAGGTTTTGAAACACGTCAAAAGCAGGCAACGCACTCTGTCTGATGATGAATAAATGCTGCATGACATCAAGAAATTTTTCAATAGATAAGCAGCAGCACTTTGTTCTTTTTTCCGCTTACCAACACTCAGCTTTGCATGTTTGTTTAGCAGAGTTTATTTCAATACATATGTCGTTGAGTTTCTACACATGCATAGGTATATTTTTTATGAGCAAACACACTCACACACATATATATACGCACGCACAAAGTGTTGGCTTAATACGTAATTTTAGTTGTTAGGCATTATTTGCATTTAAAGCTCGATTTATATTAAAGCTCCTGTGATACGTTTCAGCAGTAGAATATTTTGTTGTTGTTGTTGCTTAATGTATAAAAGAGTATTCGCAAATGTACGGCTATATCCACGAAAAATATTTATTTATTTATTTATTTATTTATTTTTTATTTTTTTTTTTTTTGCAACACAAAATATGCACAATTTTTTGATAAATAATAAATTTATTAAGGGTTTTCATACAAAAATGTACGTATTTATCATCAAAATCGCACAACAAAATGGTTTATTTATGAGGTGTTGGCCACTATTGCTCAATGATATGCAGAGATAAAAAAAATAATGGCACAAATAGCTCAAGCGCCTTCAATTATGCAACTAATAAAAAAAAAAAAACAAAAATATGCACTGATGCAAACAATGGTTTTTTTTGCATTGAGTATTCGAATGCATTTGTGTTTTTTAAATGCAGCCTCATTCACATATTCATAAAATATGTATGTGAATGCAGAAAAAAAAAACAAAATAATTCACATCACATCATATAAAATTCCAACATTATTGACCAATTAATAGCTTTAAAATGACACATGAAAATTCAATTGTCAATACAAAGCGTGTAAAACTATAAAAATTAATTTTTAATATGCAAGACATCAGTTCAAGCCAGATAAAAAACATTTCCACTGATAAAAGCCTGCATAATGAGCTCAGCTTATGCATGAGCCTCATGCATTATTATGTCTCAAAATCGCCGAAGCATGCATCCAATGCCACCAAGCCAGAAGAAGGTACTATCGGGCCAGAGGGACCAGCAGGTTTGATAAACTCGGCAAGGTCTATAGAGAGCGCAGTAAACTACTAAAACATATGATCAGTTCGAGGAAGCTTCTTGCACATGGGGTACGACATATCGACTGGTCATGAAGAAGATGGAATCATTCGGGCGACCAGCACCCATGTGTCCTCATAAACTTAGCCGCATAGTAAGTACGTTCTTCCTGCAGCAACCACGGATGCAGCCGGTCAGTGATGATGGCAACGAGCAACCTATTTCGATGGTTACCGCTCAGGAGGTCATGAGAATCGCCTATGCTGTCCATAACGAAAAGGGCACAGGTCCAGATAAAATATCGAACCGAGCACTAAAAATTGCAATCACGTTACAAACACAAGTGTTTGTACAGCTATATACCGCTTGTCTTACAGAGGACATATTCCCCGCGCATTGGAAGGCGTAAAAACTTGTGCTTATACCAAAAGTATCGGCTCTCTAGAGGATCCCTCGGCCTACCGACCTATATGTCTGCTCGACACGATAGGCAACATTTTCGAGCAAAAGTTGTGCAACCGCTTGAAAAAACCAATCCACGCCACAGGAGGACTCTCGAATCAACAGTTGGGTTCCGAAAATCACCTTCAACGTACGACTACTTAAATCTTGTAACAAACATGGCAGAGAAAGCTATTGAAGGTAAAAGATGAAAGAAGAGCACAAAGCAGTACTGCCTCGTGGCTTTGTGCCCAGTTTGCGGAGTCTCCTTTAACTCCATAAACTGAGAGAAGATAATAAAAGTGGTCGCAAGGTTTGGAATTTCATTCTACCTCTCTAGGATTCTAACGAACTTATTGATGGAAGAATAATACGCTACGCAACAGACGAGGGCATCAAGATGTAAGACGTATACGGTGATGTCTCTCACAGAGATCTGCAACAAGTCAATTGAAAATCAAGTTACTTGAAAATAATCAAGTTTCGACTTGAATTGTAGAAACTTGATATGTTTCTACCCTACAAGCCACGACTTGCTTCTGAAAAACGAATCATAAGTCAGACTTGATTCTATTTTGTTTCTACCCTACATTAATTGGTATAAAAAACCAAGCTTTCTACTTTTCAAGTCTGTATTCAAGTCTATGCGACTGCTTTGCCGCAGAAAGCCACTGACGAATGTCTACTTATACTTTTCTATACAAAGTGAAAAAATAAAAAATAAACAACAACAACAACAACAAAAAAACGAACAAATATACTTCAATCCAATGCTTTAAAGCAGTGTCGACCGCGTAGTACACACGAGTATGGAGCAACACTTTGTCTTTTTGCGTATACACGAAAGAGTAAATGAGACAAAAGCTATTGTTGTGGTCGACACTTCTTTAAAGTTAAACTGTTTTCTCTGCAGATCTCTGGTCCCTCAGGGGTCGGTCTTAGGGCCCCTGCTGTGGAACGTTATGTATAATGATGTTCTCATGCTCGCAGACTTTGCAGGCGTCAAGATCAGCGGCTTTACAGACGACCTAGCGGTTGCGGCAACTGCAAAACACCTACATAAAGTCGAGGTGCTCAGTAGTGTTCCTACTGGCACTTATGTCATTGGGGCTTTGCCTAGCCGAACATAAGACAGAGGCGGTGCTCATAAGCAGCCGCAAAAACATGAAAGTTGCAAGCATCAATGTAAACGGGACGGTGATGCAATGCAAGCCATTTATTAAATACCTTGGTGTGATGTTGACCCTCGATTAACATTTAAACAGCATCTTCAGTATGCCCACAAAAAAGCAAGAATACGAGAGGCCGAAAACAAGCGCGAGTTATGTTCCTTGCTTAGAGCAGTTTGACTGAAACATACTTTTCTTTTCTGCTGTAAACTTAGAACTGAACTTTATTACAACTCTTTCTTAAAATCTAACCAATTCGTTTTCGAAATGTAAATATGTAAAAGTATGTAAAGATATAAATGGAAGAAATACAATTGTAAAATAGGAGAAATGTAATGTATGTAAAAGAAATACAATGTGGTTAATATGTAAAAGTTAATAGTCGCAAAGTGTTGCCTAATTTATAAATAGTTGCAACATAATATCAAAAATGCAAGGGTTTCATTTTAATGTCTTGTGGTTAATATGTAGAATAAATAATCGTAAAGTGTTGCCCAATTTATGGTTGCAACATAATATCAGAAATGCAAGAGTTTGATTTTAATGTTATATTTTAAAATTGAACCTATTTTAATAGTTGCGATTTATGAGGAAAAAATAAAGAAAGAGTGTAAATAAAATTGGAACACTTAAAATATCTTATTGATTACGCTGCACTTTAAGTAGTGCAGTGGGGCTTATTATGTTGTTGTTTCTGGTGCTATTGTTGTGGGTGCCGAGATTTAATTGCCGTTTGTGCTGTTGTTGTAAATGTAGTAACGATGTCTTTGACTTGTTGGTTAATTTGGTATTGTTGTTGTGTTTGTTGTAATTGTTACTGTAAGTGTTGCAGCGGCGTATTGAGCCTCGATGGTTTGGGTGGTGGCTGAGAAGTATATGTTGTTATTGTTGTCGTTTGAGTGGGGGTCGTAACTCCTCCCCCCCCAGTATGAAGTGAGGGCCATAAAGATTGTGCAGCGGCCCTTACGAAATTGGTTTGCGGTGTATAAATTGATGCCATTATTTTCCTAGGGACGTAAATGAAGATCAGGACAAGGATTACAATTAACGTATATTGCAGTGCGTCTTGGGCATATGTAATTGTGCTGAGGTGTTTAACTGATGCGTAGCTTTCGATTTGATGGTCGCGAAGTTTTTCCAAGTTTAGGGCTTCGGTTACTGACAGGGCTTGTATTCCTGAGTGTGTTATTGGCAGGATATGTATCTCGTCCCAGAAAATTCCAACATTGCTCTTGTAGATGATACCTCTTATAGCGATGTCGCAGTTCTGGAAATGAATAGCACCGGTACCTTCAACTGTGTATTGTCTTTGACTGCAAGTAGAATTTATTAGTGTATAGGGTATATTAATATAGACGATAAAGTTGGCTTCTGGCTGGAAGATTGTTGTTATCTTTCCAAGGTCATACAGGTCGCAGTGTCCAGGTTGATTTTGCATGAGCTGCCCCAGGCATTTAGATTCTTGAGTTTTTTCTTCTTGGATTGGTTTTTGGCAAAAGTATATTTTAGATATTCTTTGGCATGTTTTGTCGAAAAACTGAATTGTTTTGTTATTGTAAGTTATGTATGATTTTGTTATTATTTGCTTTGTTATGTTTATAGGGGTAGGTATAATATGATATAGCTGATAATTTTCTGTATAAAGATTAGGTATTTGAACATTGAATATGACATTAGAATGATTATAATATGCTTGTAATTGTAATAGTTCGTATATTTCTTCATCTGTTTCAATTTTAATGGATTGATTAATCATATAATTTCTAATTTCTTGTAACTCTTTTTGGTTTAATATAAGCTTGGATATAATGTTTAGTTTGGCTAATAGTATGGCTTCTGCTATGTCTGTGATATGATTGAATAAAATATCTATATTGTAGTTAAGTTGGTTAAGATATTGCATTTCTTCTAGAATATTTTCATTTCTTTTAATTTTATTGGCTACTTCTTTTGAATATTTGTTTACAAATTTTTCAATTGTGCTATGTTCATTATTCATGTGTTCAGTAATATTTTTAAATCTTGCGATCATTTGCATATTCAATTTGTTTTGATTGACCGATTCTTTTTGTAAGTTTTCTTCATTTTCTTTTAATTTTGTTATTTCATTATTTAAATTTTGTGCATCAACCGCATCCATGTTTCCTGTAATGAACTTTACTACTGATCCTAGTCCATTCAAGATACCCCTTTTTTGTCTAGCAACAGGTGATAGTGTTTGAATTTTATTCTTTAGTTCGAAAAGTTTCATTTCAGTTACTTTTATAAGATTTGGTTGTATACCTTGTGCTTTAATTTCAGTAAAGGTAGTGGATAATTTGTTAATGTTTTCATGGTATTTGTCTAGGTCGATTATATGGATTAAATTGTTATACCCTTTTACTACTCGTGCTGGTCCGAGTCTGAGTGGAATTATACCTTGGTTATCTTTGACGTTATGAATCTCTATTAACTGTCCAATGACCAGTTGTACCCTAAAAAGTGAAAATATACAAATATAATGCAAGCTAAAAGTGCCTATTGGAAAAAAAAAAATTCGAGGTATAATGTTAAAATTTATGGTTTATTTTGTTTTCTTAGTTTGGATTTGTGTAATTTTTGGTCTTTTATTGTGGTTAATGTGACTTTTTTATTGCGTTTTACTTTATGCTTTGTGAATCTAGGAGTCATTTTATTTCTTCTATTTTCTTTTCTAAATATGGTTTTGTTGCTGTCGAAATTTTCGGGTTCGTCTCTTTGTGTTATGTCCTGTAATATTTCCATGCAGCGTATTACACGGAATATTTGGATATGTGAAAAATATTTGGAGTATACATCCTGGATTATTCTGAATGTATCGTCATCCGTATAGATGGCAGATAATTTATTAGGTGCCATGTAGTTTTTTAAAATTTGAGTAATACTGTCTTCATTAAAATTAGTTTTTCGGGTTATGCGTCTTTGTTTATTTCTAAATGGAATTTCGACTGTGATTTCGGGTGCTTGGCTTGATATTTGTAGAATTATTTGTAGATTAAAATCGTTTAGTGGTTTTTCGGAAATAGCTATTCCATCGTTGAGATTTTCTATAGCAGAGTGAATTGTACTTCCGTTTGTAGCGTGATTAGATTCTGTATCGTTAATGTTTACGTCCACGTTAGTGTTTGGTTTATCCTGTATTATTCTGCTTAAAGCGTCGGCATTTGAATTAAGCTTTCCCTTTTTATAGACTATCTCGTAATCATACTCCTCTAATTTAAGGCGCCAGCGAATGAGTTTAGAGTTGGGTTCTTTCAAACTCATAAGCCAGGTTAGAGGTCTATGGTCAGTAACTATCTTGAATTTTCTACCATAAAGGTATGGCCGAAAGTACTTAGTCGCCCACATAATGGCGAGTAACTCTTTTTCTATAGTAGAATAATTTGTTTCCGAGTCGGAAAGCGTTCTACTCGCGTAGCAAACTGGCTTATCACTGCCTATAGTGCCTTGGGATAAGACTGCGCCTAGAGCATAATTACTAGCGTCTGTTGTGAGAATAAAGGGTTTGGAGAAGTCTGGATACTGCAGTATTGGGTCATTTGTTAAAAGGTGTCTACATGTATTGAATGCCTGTATATATCGATCATTAATTACGATTTTCTTGTCTTTTTTTAGGCACTCAGTAAGAGGTTTTATAAGTTTTGATAGAACTTTAATGAATTTTCGGTAATAACCTAGTAACCCAAGAAAAGCTTTAATTTGTTTCCTAGTTTGCGGAATTGGATAATTTTGGATGGCTTCTATTTTGGAAGGATTTGGTTTGATACCATCTGTTGATACAATGTGTCCCAGGAACGCTACTTCTTTATGCAGAAACTCTGACTTGTCTAGTTGGATTTTGAAGTTTGCCGAACGTAATTTTTCAAAAACTTTTTCAAGACTTTCAAGATGTTCTTGAAGAGAAGTTGAGTAGATTATTATATCATCTAGGTAGACAAGACAAATTTTTCCTACTAATTCTCTAAGAACATTGTCCATCACTCTCTGAAACGTTGATGGAGCGTTCTTTAGCCCGAATGGCATTCTTATGTATTCATAGTGACCACCTTCTACTGTGAACGCAGTTTTTTGTATATGTTTATGATGCATTTCTATTTGATGAAAACCGCTTGCTAAGTCAAGCGTAGAAAAATATACACATTTACCTAGTTTATCCAGAATTTCATTTATATTGGGGAGCGGGTACCTATCTGATATTGTTTTTTCATTGAGCTTCCGATAGTCTATGACGAGGCGCCACTTTTGTTTTCCACTGGAGTCCTTTTTCTTTGGAACGATCCAAACGGGAGAACTCCAAGGGGAATAGCTTTGGCGGATTATTCCCTGTTGAAGCATTTTTGCGATTTGACATTGTACCTCGTCTTTGTGGACGTATGGATATCTGTACGATTTGGTGTAAATTGGAATGTCATCTGTTGTGGATATTTTGTGCTTAATTTCGTTGGAGAATGTTAATTGTTCTCCTTCTTTGTAAAATACGTCGTTATTTTTCTTACAGAGTTTCAATAATTTTTGTTTTTCTTCTGAATTCAGATGGTCTAATCTGAGAATTTCTGATAAGTCTACAAAGTGGTTTGGGTCACAAGTATTATCTGGGTTTATATTATTTAATTCGACAAAGTCAGAAGTGTTGTAAGGGTTTACTTTAAGAGGCTGTTCAAGAAAAAGGGATTGTTCATTTTCAGAAAAATTTATTACTTCCAGTAAAGCAACCCAGTTTTTTGATTCGTATATACCTTCTGATATAACTAAGTTAGGTTTAAGTTCTGTGTTTCTGAGATAAATTGATCCATTTTGAGTGTCTAATGGCAATTCAATAACTGTTTTAGATCTAGGTGCAATCAAGTATTTTTTTGATATTATATTTGGTTTAAATTGTAGATTAATAGTTGAGTTTTGTGTATTAAGTGATTTGCTAACAAGATTAACTGTTGCACCGAGTTGAGTAAGGGCATCAAGTCCGATAAGTCCATCGAAATAATTATGGAATTTGAAGAGAAGGAATATGAGATTACCGCGTTGATTGAATTCACGAAATATAGGTAATGATACTTGCTCATTAAGAGTATATTTTCCAAGTATAGTAGAGATTGAAGTTAATTTACATTTTTTAATATCGTCTTTATGTATGAATTCGGGATTAATAAATGAGGCTGACGCTCCCGTATCTATAAGAAATCTCAATGGTCTACCAAAAGGGGATGATATGTTAACATATGCTAGCTCAGATCCATGTCTATTTACGTCTATGTATCCTGTTGGTTCGGTGAGGCTGATCGGAAAAAATTTTGATCATCTTCAATGTTATTGATGTCTTCTATTGAGTCATCTGTATATTGATCTAATTGTTGTTGGTAAGAGGTATTGGGGCGTTGGGTCCTTGGATTTTTATTTATGTTATGAAATTCTTCTGTTCTTGGTCTTGTCATCCTGGAAAATTTAGAACGCATGCTTACATCGGAATTATTATTCCTTTGAGATACAGTGGAGTTTCTAGTGTTTGTAAAACCTGAACTTGTGTCCATTGGTTCTGGTTGTGGTTGTCTGGCAGAAAATGACGAATTGTTATTATTGTTGTGGTTATTTCTAAAAGGGTTATGATTAGGATTAAACCTATTGTATGTTGGTGGGTTATTAAATCGGGACTGGTTTGGGTTATATGTGTTTTGGTAGTAATTTGATGTGTTTGGATTATAGTTAGACGTATTTGGTGTAAAGTTACGTGGGTTTTGCATTCTTGCTGGATATTTATTGAACGTATTATATGGCTTATATTGTTTACTCTGATATGTGTTTCTTTCTGATCTCATGTAATGAATATTTTGTTCTTTTATACAGTAGGCTAAAGCAGTGGCCAAGGATTCTGGCCTCATAGCCCTAATGTTTGAGCCAAGTGGCTCTCTAAGACCACTTAAAAATGAGTTTAGACACATTTCCGCAAATAGTTCTTTTTTTGCTGCTACAACATTTTGATCACTTTCGTGTATCAAAATATTGTTGCACAGTGTAGCCTGAATTTCTATTATTTCACTGAAAAAATTTTCTACAGTTTTGTTGTATTGTCGTAAGTTGTGTAAATCCCTAATAAGTGAAGTCTCCGATCTTTTGTCAGAGTAATGCAGAATTAAGTTAGTTTTTATGTTTTCCCAATTGAGTGACGTTCCGTACATATTTAGTACTTCGTTTGCCTGACCGACTATCTTATTTCGTATTGCCCTTAGTAGTATTTGTCCTTGAGGCGTATGACTAGTACCTCTTGTATGTAACAATATTTCCTCTACGTTATTTAGAAATTCGTATAGTAGTCGAGGATTGCCATCATATTGAGGCAAATCCTTTATTGCATCTGGAATGCGAAGTGACTGAAAAATATCCACATATACAGGGGCAGGGGTGGGAAGGGTTGGGATGGGGGCTGTATTTTCCATAGTAAATTCTCTACTTGGTTCTTCTAGAATTGAACTAAGGCTTCTGCTTTTAAAAAGATTACTGAGGGAAACTGAATAGGGCTGATTTTCTGCACGTTTTTTTTTTGGGTTTTTTTCCACATGAATTTTTTTCTCTTTGTTCTTTTTTTTTTTATTGAATAAAATTGTTAACGTATTGAAATTTTTTCTTTTCTTATCCCCTTTTATTGAAAAAATTTATTTGTTTTATTTTTAAGCTTTATTTTATTTAATTATTTTTCAGTTTTCGACTTACATGCTTCCAACGATGATGATGATTAACTGCTTTAGCTGCATGATGCTTGTTGTTCGCTAGTCGTCCTTTCAGAGCGTTGAGTTCCAATGGCGATTAAAAGTTGATATAGTCGTCCTTTCAGAGCGTTGAGTTCCAATGGCGATTAAAAGTTGATACTTAACCGATCTTGTGAAAAAAAAAAAAAAAATGTGCTGATATTCAGTCAACACTTATTTCAGAATATTATGTATCGATATTCTCTCGATAATAACTTCTGATAATTACAATAATTTTAGTTCGATATTCTTTCGAACAATTATTTTATCACTTATTCTTCAAATAAGAAGGATACTGATTATTCACTATTCACAAGATGGTTCGCCAAGCCGTAGACTGCGCCAGTTATGTTCCTTGCTTAGAGCAGTTTGACTGAAACATACTTTTCTTTTCTGCTGTAAACTTAGAACTGAACTTTATTACAACTCTTTCTTAAAATCTAACCAATTCGTTTTCGAAATGTAAATATGTAAAAGTATGTAAAGATATAAATGGAAGAAATACAATTGTAAAATAGGAGAAATGTAATGTATGTAAAAGAAATACAATGTGGTTAATATGTAAAAGTTAATAGTCGCAAAGTGTTGCCTAATTTATAAATAGTTGCAACATAATATCAAAAATGCAAGGGTTTCATTTTAATGTCTTGTGGTTAATATGTAGAATAAATAATCGTAAAGTGTTGCCCAATTTATGGTTGCAACATAATATCAGAAATGCAAGAGTTTGATTTTAATGTTATATTTTAAAATTGAACCTATTTTAATAGTTGCGATTTATGAGGAAAAAATAAAGAAAGAGTGTAAATAAAATTGGAACACTTAAAATATCTTATTGATTACGCTGCACTTTAAGTAGTGCAGTGGGGCTTATTATGTTGTTGTTTCTGGTGCTATTGTTGTGGGTGCCGAGATTTAATTGCCGTTTGTGCTGTTGTTGTAAATGTAGTAACGATGTCTTTGACTTGTTGGTTAATTTGGTATTGTTGTTGTGTTTGTTGTAATTGTTACTGTAAGTGTTGCAGCGGCGTATTGAGCCTCGATGGTTTGGGTGGTGGCTGAGAAGTATATGTTGTTGTTGTTGTCGTTTGAGTGGGGGTCGTAACTCGCGCAGGACACTACTCCTTAATGTAGGACGATCCATTGCGATGTACGGGTCAACGGTATGAGCCACTGCACTGAAGACGAAGTCGTACCGGGAAGATGTTAAATCTGTGTACAGACTCAGCGCACTCAGGACATTTTGTGCCTTCAGAACAGTTTCCACACATGCAGCACTATCCCTAGAAAGCTCGATACCTATCAAGCTTCTATTGGATAAGATGCTTCTGACCCCTAACAACACCGTCCGTCCGTTTGCAAGAAAGTTGCTAAAGAAAGAAGCATGCTGCAGTCTCAAGACCGCTGGAATAGATATCTAAGGAGTTGATGAACTCATCGTCTATCACGAACATAGCCGATTGGTGCAAGAGAAGCCAAGGCTGAGTGAATTTCTATCTGACACAGAATTTTAGCGGCCACGTGTGCTTCAGAGCACACTTGTTCAAATTTAAACACGCGGTAGATCCATACTGTTCCCACTAAAATTTAAATACAATTCAAGATGCAAACCATGCTATATTTGAGTGCGCCAAGTTCGATAATGCCCACCTTGAGGCTTTGAACAGTCTCGGGGAAACTGTGACACAACAAAGCTTGTGGTCCGTAATGCTGAAAAGCGAAGCGAACTTGTCAGTGGTCAGTACCATCTAAGACCATAATAGAAGAACTGCGAAGAGTTGAGCGTTCACAAAATACAGTACGCTGAGTAGCGTACTTCACGTCTATTTACCCCTTAAACAACGGTTATTAGCCATCCAGTTTTCAGCTTAGTGCTGTTCCCATGCTTCGTGAAGTCATGCTTTGCGGCGTACCGCGGGGTTTACAAAGGGACGAAGTTTTAATGCAGAGGTTCAGGTTTCAGCTCAGGAATCGCGCACTTGTTTCGGAGTCAAAACGTCAAAGACAAAAAAATGTAGAAGGCAAAAAGGAAATAGAACCTATCGTCAATGGAAAAGCTCAAAAACCGAAATCGTTTGCGTGTGTTTATAAGCTCATAAGAGATTTTATTCAACATCCAATTTTATTTTCAGTTAGAATATTTCATGGAAGACAAAATTCTTCCCAAGAAGGTACTTTTAGTGTTGGTCAACGACCCAATCCGTACTTAAAAGAGTAAGTCTCCTGATTCGACCTATGGATCAGAATGCGATTGTTCTCCATGGTTGTGGCTTCAGCTGTAAATCTTGAGGCATGCTTCCAACAGACCACCTTATTCCAGGGTATTTCCTTAATTAATTTGGTATAAAGGTATAGAATGAGTAATTAAAAAAAAATGGTAGAATAAAATTTTGAAAGAACTCAACGATGTTCCTCTTTCGTTGATATAATCACACAAGTGATGAAGAAATTCAGATTATAAATACTATTGTTGCGGTTGTACGAATTTTTGGATTTTACGAATAGGACTGATAATATATAATTCGTATTATAAGGATTTGACTGCATCATATAACTATCACTATCACTATCACTATCACTATCACTATCACTATCACTATCACTATCACTATCACTATCACTATCACTATCACTATCACTATCACTATCAATATCACTATCACTATCACTATCACTATCACTATCACTATCACTATCACTATCACTATCACTATCACTATCACTATCACTATCACTATCACTATCACTATCACTATCACTATCAATATCACTTTCACTATCATTATCACTATCACTATCACTATCACTATCACTGTCACAATCACTATCACTATCACTATCACTATCACTATCACTATCACTATCACTATCACTATCACTATCACTATCATTATCACTATCACTATCACTATCACTATCTTTATCACTATCACTATCACTATCACTATCAGTATCACTATCACTATCACTATCACTATCACTATCACTATCACTATAACTATCACTATCACTATCACTATCACTATCACTATCACTATCACTATCACTATCATTATCATTATCACTATGACTATCACTATCACTATCACTTCACTATCACTATCACCAGCACTATCATCAACACGATCACTGTCACAATTTATTTCGTACCAAGTAGCCCTGGAAGTCAAATGGTAGTGCGCTTACCTACCAGCCAGGAGGTACTGGGTTCAAATTCCGAGCCATATCTGTACGCTTTAACCTTTCCCACTTCTTTCCTCATTCTAATCAACTGAAATGAAAAATTAATCAAAATTTATGACTCAAAAGTTGAAGTTATTGGTATAGAAAGTTTGTGATGAGGCAAAGGTTTAACACTTGCCTCAAATTCAAATTTATATGTTCCAATGGCTTTCCTTCATATTTACAACATCCTACACATGTTTTATTTTATGGCTCCTTCCTTCCCACTTAACTTTTTTCCAATTCCGAACCAAGGCAGACTTGATTGAATAGGTTTCATACATTTTATCTTTGACTTATAAAAGCACTTTTTTACGCGTACACTAGCTTTTCTTTGATACCTTAACACTTTCTACTTCTTCCCAACTTCTTCTTCTACCACTAGGGAAAATTTGACGAAATGTTAAAGTTCTATGATATCTTCAGGTATATAAAAAAATTTTTTTTTAACACAATTGATCGAGAACTGGACCTATTTAGTTTTATGCCGACTCAGAACGGCTAATGTGCATGTTCTCAAGAAGCTTTACATGGCATTATTTACTCTCTGAGGTTTGCCATTGTCTGCAGAGAGGTGACAGCCGAAGAGAAAAATTAATTCAATTGAAAAAACTTTCTGTGTCGGATGGAATAAAACCAGGGTTCTCTGGCGTATGGGTCACGCACTCTACCCACTGCGGCACGGCCACCAGATAAGAACAACTGCACTTAAAAAAAAAAGTTCGCTAAACTTTTATCTTGAACTCGTTTGTTAACAAAAAAACAAATTGTGGCTTTTGAGGCTATTTTGCCTCGAAACTAAGTATCATTTTTGGTTAATTTGTGAATTCATTCACAAAAATGAAAAATATTCATGTATGTGAGACGCTTAACGAATTTCATTAGTTTCATTTGCGATTCATTTGCGAGATTCAGTTTGAAAAATGAATCATTTGCGGGATCCGAAAACGTACTCTTTTACCCGAAAACTTTAGCAATTCCATAAAGCTGATTTTGGTTCACTGGGTATCATCACTGCCACAACCTACACCAATTTTAATAATTCACTTAAATGCAAACGAATGGCGAACACAAAAGCAAAGCCTACGAAAATGAACTAAAAACGTACTCATTACCGAATGAATGAGCAACGAAATGAATTAAAACGATGTTAAGCAGGGATAAAAAGCAAGAAAAAAAACAACTACGAGTATAACAGTAATAAAATTAACGTAACAAAAACAACAACAAATGCAAGAACAGAAGTAATAACAAAAACAACATATATTTTTGCAACAATAACAACAACAACAACAACAACAACAACAACAACAAAGGAGCATTAAAGCCCTGCTGCTAGCAGCATTGCCTCAAAGGACACGCATACAATTCAATACTATATCCTTCATAGAGCAGCTTCGCCATTCTTTTCCTTGCCTCCCACAGCGTTTCTCTTTTGTTTTCTTGCTATTTCGTTTTCTTTGTGTTTTTGTTTATTTACCGCTTCAACAGAGCACGAAGGCTCGATGACTGGATGGAACAAAAAGAAACAAAAAACAAAAACAAAATTTGGTTGGAATTCCAGCATCCAGGGTTTCAAGCAGAAACCTGGTTGTGCCGCATAAAAGCTTTTTTAGCTCGCTCTTTTGCATGCTTCTGTGTTTTTTTTTTGCTTGCTCGTACATACTTTCTTTCTCTCTCTCAATATCTCTGTCCCACTCAATGAGCTGCAAAATTTTACTCAAAAGTTTCGCTTTGTATTTTGTTTTTGTTTTTTTTTTTTTTGTATCCTTAATTTAAGCTAATTTTTTATAATTTTCTTACCCTGTATTGCAGAATTCCTCAATATAATCAATTATGGCAATACACAGGGGGCACTGTGAGTGATGACAGGGTGAGAGTGATAGAGCAAGGGAGTTACGCGTATGTATGTAAATGTTCCTTTGCGTGTTTTTCTACATTTGTGTGCTGCAAAAAGTGACATTAATTTTCACTTAATTTAGCACCCTCCCCCCGAAACACGGGATAAATTGTGTTATTTCTGCTCTGAACTTCAAGATATGGGTCAAGTTTTTATCACAAGCGAACAGAAAAGTTGTGGAGCTTAGTCGTTGTTTTTGGTGGGCAGATCTCAGATTAAAATTGCAGTATCTTATTATATTAAACTTGATCGAAAATGTGCAGTTTAACAAGCACTGTATTTTTTTATGCAAATTCATTTTTAACCAATTTGTAATGGGAACTTTGCTGACGTCAGCGTGGACACTTTCCGAAAAAATATATATGGGAGATTCTTCTCAAAAACTTCTTTGTTCTCAAGTATGTTAAAGGGTAAATAAAGGGCGAATATAAAGTGAGGTTATGGTAAGTTTTTTTTTTTTTGAGATTGTAGCTTTTTATATTTTTAAGTAACTTACTTTAGTATTTTTGTTAAAATCTAAGCATGTACATGAAGACGTCTCTCAACTCACCTGAAAGGAAAGAAATAAGAATATTAGAATAAAATTAATCAGGTTAGAGTATTTTGAAAACTCTTAAAAAAATATTTCATGAATATACTTAAAAGTAAAGGAAGAGACTTAAAATTTAAATGCGAAGAAGATGATTCGGAAATGATTTGATATGTAAGACAATTAAATTAACTGTTCAGGAAACTTTCAGGAAGTATCCACGCTTAAAAATAAAAAATAAAATAAATAACTGGCCATTTCAGCCCTTGAAAGGACTTTGACCTAGCTTCTTATGATCAATTGTGTTGTGCGTGTTATTAAGTTTGTACACAATTGACCGAGAAAGGGACCTACATATTTAACGCCGACTCCGAACGGCGATGAACGTAATGTTCTTATTCTCAAGAAGCTTTACATGGCATTTGATAACTCTCTGAGGTTTGCCATTGTCTGCAGAGAGGTGGCGGCCGTACAGAAAAATTATTTTTAATTCAAATAATTTTCTGTCGCTGCTGGGGTTCGAACCTGGGTCTCCAAAGTTCTTTGACATAGCGGCCACGCACTTTAACCAACTACGCCACGGACGCCACGCTTAGACTTTATTTATTTACTACCCTCAAAGCGGCAAAACACACAACATTTTCCCACTCAAAATCAATCAAGAATGTGGAACAATAAAGTGAAAATACTTAGTATAAATAAAATGCATCGTAAGTCATCGATCGCATGAGCATGAAAAGATCATTCTATGTGAACGAACAGGAAGATCTCGAGTTCAAATCCTATCTATTACAGAAAATTAGCTCAGTAATTATAATAATCGGCCATCCACTCAATTCAGACAAAAGCAAGCCTCAGAGAGTGGATAATACCATGCAAGGCTTCATAAGAACAAGATTCATGGTAGCCGTTTAATGGTAGAATACAAAAGGTAGTGTCACGGTTTGAAATCCTCTCTTGCTCTGAATCGAAACTGTCAAAATCACTACAAATAATATTCCTTTTATTTTTGCTGTTCCACGTTAAGCGTTTTTTTGACAATTCTGACTGTTGGCCCTCAGCGGTTAGTCTACCTTATTTATTCTGCCATGAGCCTTTTGAAGTCGGTATAAAACAAGTTGGTCCAGTTATCGATCAAAGACTTACACCACAATTGATGAAAAGAAGCTCATTCGTTTGTCTTTCATGAGTTCTAATTTTATTTGAGAAAAATTATTACAGTTGCGTTTTTTTATTATTCAGAAAAGAAATTTAAACTATGCAATTGAACTAGGTAGACATAATTATTTATAAAGTTTTTGAACTTACCGAGAAAAAAATTTAATTTTTTCAGAAAATTAGTTCGAAGCGCCCTCTTTAGGGGTTAAATTAAACGATTTGAGTTAATTTTTATTAAAAGGGCAGTCTAATCATGTGGCGGCCGTGGCCGAGTGCGATACCAATTCAAGACCAGGTTTGAATCCCAT